>JAODKE010000001.1:30855729-30866104 GCA_026779605.1 Mormyrus hasselquistii | reverse complement strand
CTTGCTTTATGCAGCATACAATGTAGCCCTGCCCCTCGGGCCGAGGGGATAGGTGGAGGGGGGGGGGGGGGGGGGGGGGGGGGGGGGGGCGGGGACACGTTGCTGTGACTCATGCCTTCTCTGGGTAGCCCAGCTCATGCTGCGAAGAAGATCTGAGATCTGAGCCTCACCTCCGCTGAGCATGGTACACCGAGAGGAGTAACTCAACATTAACCTTTGGGCGCGAATATTCTGATGTTTACACCAATCAAAGAAAACCTGGTTAAAATGGCAACCTGTTGATGCCTACCCGAGCTGCTCTAAGGAGGAGATGGTCCTACCTTGTGCTTGGAGTCCTCCTTCAACATGATCCAGTCCTCGCCATTGGAGCTCACTTCCACCTTATATGACTTGACATAGTACGATTTATTTGTTTCCTGGGAAATGGCTCCCTGAGTCCCGATCGCCGAAACCATGCGGATGAATCCGAGATCCGCCTGGGAAGACACGGAAGCAGAATGTGAGGATTCAAACACACACACAAAAAATGAGGTCGCACATTGAAAGAAAAGTGCTATTGAAGACTTAGCTCATAGCTTATTAAGCAAAAGTGGTACGACAGAGCGATAATGAAAAGAAATATAATAACCATCATGGAAAAGACAAAAGACAGACCCTTAATTTCCTGCGATGGGAGACAAGGGCTTATTGGATCGAGTGGGATAATGAATAAAGACAATTGTAAAGAAACAATTCATTAATGCACAAAAACATGAACAAAGATGTATACCTCCCTATATCACTCAGAAAGACCTTGTGAAGCAATCACACATTTCTATATCACTATAGTTTCATGACCCAATTGGATGCTGTTGGATGCATGAGCTGAAGATGGTTCTGAGCTGCCATTGGGTGAAGGGCTTGAACAGACAGCTGGGCCCTGGGTACCACCACTCAATCATATAATTGCATGGAGCTGCCTTGGTCTGGATGCCCCCTGTTGGCCACAAACAGTCACTACAGAAGAGAAATGACTGTTCCAGTGGAGCCTAAGAAACAACAAATCTGCCCTTGGTCCTGCTCTGGTGCCCAAGCTGGCCCCATTTTACTGGCACAGAGTACTCATGCTCACGCTCCCGGTGTGGCAATGAGTCCTCATGCTCACGCTCCCGGTGTGGCAATGAGTCCTCATGCTCACGCTCCCGGTGTGGCAATGAGTATTCATGCTCATGGTGTGGCACAGGAGTTTCTCCCTTCTCAGCAACCTCAATCCGGGGCCCCTTTCTATATCTTTCTTTCTGTCACACTCTGTTTCTCCTGCTTCCTCCCTCTTTCCATCTCTTTGACTTCCTTCACAAATTTTTCCTCCGTGCTCTTGGAAGCTGTGATCCGATCAGGGAGTTCCCTCTCCAACCCATGTGACCTCTACCCTGGCCTGTTTATGGAAAAAGTCAGAAACGCTTAGTGAAATGTGGCATCTGTAGCTGCGTGTGGAAAAGCTGCACACAGCTGGGGACGAAAGAAACACAGGGACTGAGTGACGGAGAGAGTATGCAAATGGCTGCGAATGGAGTGCGGACTGCGAGGGTGTAATGGCTGTTAGAGGCAGTTGATGATGGCATTAATATGCTGTAATACAATTGAAGGCAAACAGACTCAATCAAATTTAGATTTGGGGCAACAAAAAATGCCTTCTGAGAGAACCATTTGAAGAATGCCTCTGAGGTAATTCTGAGGCAAACCAGAAAACTGATGGATGATCCAGAGCTGCTGGAGATAAATAAATCAAAGCCGGGGTGGGGGGGACCAGGCAAGCTGCACACCAGGGGGCGCTGAACGATGGAAACTGCATGCGGCTCGGATAATCCAAAATGCGAAGCAGCTTGGAGATAACGAATGTAACTGTTAAATTAGGGTAATGAAGATAACTGGCTAATTAGCATAGGCAGCCTGGAGGGACGTGGTCGTTATCGTGTAGCTCTTGCAAAATAATGTTGCACCTTTCATCGTGAAGAGAAGCATCAAAATGGCAGGCTGTGAAAACTCCAAGGACTGTTCGAGATAAATATCAAAAGGCTCTGACTTATTTTTTTTGTCACAAATTTACATGCATTTTCTAATTTATGTGTAGACTTATCCATGGTGAAAAATATCTCTGTGTTTGTGGTGTTTTTGTGACATCAAGAAGAAAAAGCAAGATGGCACCCGGGAAATTGACCATCGAAGTGAAAAATGTGAACCGTTCCACTCGCCAGCTTGTAACAATTGACAGCGAGGAATACTGAACTGATAATTCTGGCTGTGACACCTTGAACCAATGACAGTTTGGATTACTGAACTGATGATTCTGGCTGGTACACCTTGGGCCAATGACAGTGAGGTTTAGTGAACTGATGGTTCTGGCTGTGGCAACTCAGACCAGAGACCGGGAAACTTACTGACGTGATTCAGGATGTGACAGTTTGGACTTGGAAGCATTCTGCATAACAATTAGACCAGTTCAGCCATGTAATTCAAGGCTGCTGTAGCTAATCTCGAATTTGTTCACTCCGCTGCAACTTTCTGTTGGTGCTGAGATGTGTGCTTGCTTTCAAAGTGTCTCGGTTTTGAGAAATCACCACTGACAGACACGCCGATCACCCACACCATCATTCTATCTGGGGTGTGTCTTGCTGTTTCATCCAAACAAAAGGAGGATGTTTGCATTTGTGGTCCACCAGAACATACTAATTTAGAATCTGGCTAAAGAGAAGATCTCCCATTAAACAAAGGCAAGGTTTGGACTAGATTACCTTCATAGTCATTATACCATGAGCTAATAAGAGTAATAAAGAAACATGCGTGGCATATTTCTGCATACCTCTCTTGTCCACTAGAGGGTGTAGTGCTCACAAGCAGGGTAGAGAGGTCAAAGCACACTGCGACTGCCACCAAGGTTATCCCAGGAAAATGGACAGAGAGCTGTTGGGATGTAGGCTTTTTCACAGGTGGCTTGTGAGATGCGGCTAGCTGAGGCTACCACTGTCGACGTAAACGGGGAAGACAGGTCCCGCCAATTGCATCGACATATTGATGAAACCGGCTTCCCATCAAAACTCCCAAGCAGGAGATTCATTCATCCTAATGGCCACTTTAAGCTGAGGGCAGAATGCTTGTGGAATGCAAAGTGAACATGCGTTGAACTTAGATGCTGACACTACGGCTGTTTTGTAAATGTTTCGGGAACATTGCCCAAGCAGTAGCATATTATACAGCACAATCAGTCTGCTTCTGAACTGCGCCAGGCACATACAGCCCGGCTCCCTCCATCTGCACGTAAGACACCATTAAAGTCACATCGCTCGTCATCTCGAGCTCTACCTTGGCATCCCTGGCACCTCCGGCGCTCTCTCGGCTCCTACCGATAGAATTTCCAGGAGATTTCCACTTCCGCCCGGCTCTGCGGCGCCGAGCATTTAAAATACCATGCTTCATAGCTGGTGCCACGTACTGGCGGGAGCAATTACGGGAACACAAGGCAGCGGAGCAGGAATCGGCCGCTGCTGCCATCCTCGCAGGCTAGCCGCAAGGCACGGGTGTGTGATCAGAGCCACGGCCCCGGTGCTAATGGCGACGCTGTGTGGCAGCTTGGTCTAGGCTCGGCGGCTTTCAAGAGTTTCAGCGGGCGAGTCGACACAAGCAGGGCAGCTTGTGTGAGCCGTGTGATGCTTTGCGACGGCTCCAGGGTTGATGATGCTAATTCCCGCCATTCACAACCTTCCCCAAAACTTAGCCGCAGAAGGTCTGGAAGTAACGTTTCCCAGCATTCCTCAATGTTTTCCGACCGTGGGGGGGAAAGCAGCTGTCCACGTTTGCATGTGTGGGCTGGATAGTAAAATTGAGGGTCCGGGGCATTAATATTCCATGGATTTTCTACGTCTCGCTTTCTCAGAAAACAAAACAAAACAAAACAAAAAGATGAGCAATCGCTCTGCAATTCAAATGCAAGCATCACCTGGCAACAGTTGATTGTGCCACGACCCTGCTGCTGACCCCCCTCCGCCCCCCATGCTGCTACCTAATAAACCAAACAATGTTGGTGGGGAGGGGGTGGGTCACGAAACCGTCGTTTCATCTGTCAACTGAAGCTGCTGCCTCTAATTTTATGTATTTCACCTGGCTGTTATTCACGTTCTAAAAATTCCATTAACTAAAGGTATAATTAATTCCCTTTCATGAAAGCTGTATTACTTGATGCCGAGAGATGCCAGTGCTGTTCCCAACCTCTAATTCATCACCCGGCTTACCTGGCAGAATTACCACAGTATTTTTAGCCGCCCGCTCCTGTACGAGACATCAAATTATACACAACTTTCCCGAACGGTGATAATCTCTTTTCTTGGCTGGGTGAGAGTGATCCCAAGCAAACAGAGGCAGCGTGGGTGTGAGGATGATGGATAAAGGGACCTGAGAACGGAATGCCGGGACGGACACGAGTCCCCGGTGGAAGGACGTGGCGTGACGGGGGCCGTGTTGTGTTTCCGGTCGGGTCTGATATTCTCTCTATGCCACCCGGGTGGATTTTGGGAGATGGCAGAAATTAGAAATCTCCCCGCAGTAAAAGCGTCCTACTGAATCTGAGAGACCCTGTTTGGAGTGTGGGTCAGACCCACCATGGAGAGGAGCTCGTATCACGCAAGAGGCGGCCAAGCCCATGGAACTTGGGGTTTGCCGGCGAGAAGCCGATGTTAATTAGAGGCCTGTACTCTAATTAGTCAGTGCCTGGCACTGCTGGGTACGATTTGATAACAGCAGAGAGAGGAAGCCACTGCACCCTGCCGACCACGGCTAATTGAAAAAGCGTTTGGACGTCGGGACATCAGGATGCTGGTTATTCCGGCCGAATGCAACTTCCCTCCCGGATACAGGGTGCAGGTGTTAATTAGCGCACAGAGGACCATTTCGGTCGGTGGGCTTTTTAAACATTGGGAACGGTTTGATCAGCTAGATCAGGGAAAGGTGCGCAGGTGACAGAAATCCCCACACCGCTATTTGCGTCTCAACTGTAATAAGTCTACATAGGAGCCGCCATTTTGTCATCGTGCATTTATTAATAATTTGACTAAAAGGATGACCAAGAAGAACCCCCCCCCTCACTCTGGCTACCCACAATGCTTAGCATGCTCCTAAGACTGATCAAAACAGAAAGATGAGATACAACAAGCTAATATATCAACGCCGCAGGATTTATGAAAATGGCAGCCACTTCGTAAATAAATTATATATGCGCGGAAAGCAATTATTATAAAGGCCATGGAAGATGCAGCTCAGGGGTTACCTGTATCTCACTGTTATATGGCAGAGGGCAAAAGTGCTTTTAAGTATCGACAGCCGACTTTTTCAGACTAGATGCATAATTCATGCCTCATCCGTGATCAATGGTCGCTGTCTGAGCGAATATGATTGGCTTAAGATCTGCTTTCTTTTATCGCATCCTGCATGTCGTCATGGCGCTTTGCGGCCGCGGCCCCCCACCTCATCTTCGGACCTCTTCCTCCCAGTGCGGGAATTATTCATGACATCCCGCGGGGAGTGGGGGGGTGGGTACTGCGATGCTCGAGGGGGGGCTCCTCACGTTCGGATTTCTACTCTCCTCCCTCAATCCGGGCAGAGGCACCTAAATTGCTGCGCGATCATTCGAGCAAGAAGGTTTTCTGTCATTAGGGGGCTGGCTCCATAAAGACACTGCAGGCGGGGGGGTGGGCGAATGGGCTCTCCCGCCGACCTCACTTCAGCGGCAATGCAGTGCAGAGCCTGTAGCAGCTGCAGGATGGGTCTGGAGGCGCCCGACGACAGCCTCGACTCAAACCCCCACGGTTCGTTTGGGAAGGATCCTCAGCAGGTAACCCGTCCTGCTGTCACACGCCTGACAAAAGACTTCCTGGACAGGCCATTGAATAAAACTGAGTATAAAATTCTGGCGAAAAAGATGGACCCTCCCAGGCGGCATAGCCGCCCACCGAAATCACCCGCTCGGAAATTAACAAGATAATAAGATGAATTTATCAGGGGTCCAACGGATGACATAATTGGTGCGTCTTCACCATCCCAGGTTGTTTTGCCCCGCTTGAATGTGCTTAAACAGAACGGAGCAGAGAATTCGATTCTTTAATAACACTTGTTGTAATTAAGCGGCTTAATGAGCTCGGGCCATGCAGAGACGACTCTACGGGTCATAAATTAAACATCGATGGCAGGGTCCTTTCACGCTCCCCTGGAAACAGATGCGAACTTTGACATTTGATTGGCTGAGTGAAATTCCAATACCTATCAGACCACGACCGGAGACAGGAGATCAGTGTCTTTTTTTTAAGTTACTGCCAGTTTCCTGCCTTGTATGGAGTGGCAATGACTACAGATGTACACGCATCACCTTTACTCGGCGGGGTGGCAGTCTGTTTAAGGACACATTAATACCGGAAATAGACAAACAGGATTAACAAGGAGGAGAGGAAATATTTATGAAGCTGACTTAATTATCGTGAATAAAACATGAAGTGACAAGTGCTGCCCACCAGGCCAATTGGGATGTTTTTTCAAGTCCCAGTCAACAAAATCATTTATACCCGTTTAGAAACCGGAGCTTCCCAGAAAAAAAGTCCCCCCCTAGGTCTTCTGTGTAGGGCTTGGATCCTGAAAGGCTCTCATGTTCCCCCGTCTCCTCTGTGATTTGAGACAAAATGTGGTTACTTTTCTTAAGGGTAAGGCTCCTGGGACTGTTGCAAGATCTGAGTATTTGGCCAAGACCCGCTTGGTGTGTGTGTGTGTTGGGGGGGGGGCATGGTGAAGAACAGCGTCCTTGTCTCCAGCTTGATAACTCTGCCCAGACGAATGTTGCAAATCCTGGCAGTCCTACATCGCCATAGCTTCAGTGTGGGGGGGGGGGGGGTTGAGTATTTTGATGGTTGCAAGAGAGCCTCACTTACGGGGACCCTGGCTTTGAATGGGACAGGCTATCGGACCCTGGGGCACTACATATGGCCTCCCATTTCAGACCTCTAGGGCAGCATCTGTCAGGCCTGGAGCTTTCTCTGTACTTCTCTCCATTCCCTAGCGTCTCTCTGCAGCCTAAATGTGGAAAACACCATGTTCTTCTGAGGCCAAAGTCCACAAAAGCCCAGAACTCCGTCTCCGGGATGGGGCGCCAGGAATTTGTTTTGCAATTATTTCTGGATGCTTGCTAAATGTGCCGATTGCTAAATCGTGAAATTATTCTGAGCAGAACGTGAACAAGGCCCCAACTCCCCCTGCCATTTGTATTTGTAGGACCTGCTGGCAGCACGGAGCATTCCGAGGGGGATGAACTGAGATCGGATTTCTGTGTCAGTGTATCAGACTGACGGTGGCTCTGTGACTCAGTGACAGAGTGGCTCGCGGTTTGTCTTTCGATCATAGTGGCGGTTGGGGTGGAGGGGATGTAGGAGGATCAGAGAAATTTCCCCCGGGGTCCTTTGTGCCTGACAAAGTGACAGCCCCTTGACAGGAAGGGCTCAATTTCAGGTAAGATACGATGGGTCAAAATAACCTACACTTCTGTAAACCGCAATTGACCTGAAATTCCAACAGGGGGCGATGGTGAGCAGGTACCGTAGGCGATTGTGGTGGATTTGTGAAATGAAAAAATATCCCTCGCTCAATATTACCCAAGGATGACCCCGATGCTGAGTAAAGATGAGGTTACTTAAGCTAACAGGGCATGGAGCAGATATCCCTAGCTCAATTAATGTGCAGATTATTCCGGTAAATGTCTTCAGAGTGGGGTGCAGGATAGATGCCCTTTCTGGGAAAGCCTGGTCACTCTAATTGGTTGAGTTTTGCATTTTATTAATTCATGAGAAGCCCATAATTGTGTGTTGGTGGGGGGGGGGGGTATCTAAGGCACCCACCTGTATCCACTCCTTGCTAGAGTCTTGGGACGGCGTCCAGGCGTTCTCGTCATAGTTCAGGCGGGAACGCTCTGGGGTCCAGTTGAGGCTGTACTGGGATGAGGCCACAATCTGGTCAGAGGTGATGTCGCCGGACTGCATCCCCAGTGGCTCCTTGCAGTCGAAGTCTGAAAAGCATTTGGGATTTTATGTGGGCTACTGATACCAGGAGCAGGGCACTGGTCCTAGCTGAAAGCTGATTGGCCCCTGGAGTGCCACTCCCCTGTCAATCACCGATTCAAAACATATCATTGGCTAATGATTAGGTTGGTCCCCCATTATGAATTATGGCCTCTCTTATGGCACCGACCTTAAAAAATCCTCAAATTGCCCCTCAGTGATATGAAATGGGGGAAGCTCTGTTTCAATGGAACTGATGTTAAATCCACTGTCTAGCTTCGAAAGAAGTATCTAAGAATGGACAGTAGCAGTGTATCAAGTATAGCCCATCAAACATGCTCTTTAAACAAGTACAGCATGTGTCCTGATCTCAGCACATATGACGCGGCTTCTGAGATCTGGGGATGACATGGAGAAAACAGCCTCTATCTCCAGTTACCAAATCTGTGAGTGCCGAGGCATGGAAGAGCTCCGCGGGTCTCACGTTCAGCAGCAGGGGGCGCTTTGGCCGGGTGCCATGTGCACAAACACCCCAAATCACATGAGGGAGGGGGGGTGTTTATCAGTGGTGCAAGAATGTGGGTTCGATTAGGCACAGCAGATGGGGTACCCATCTGTGTGCGCTCATGGCACGTGCTATCGAGTGGCAGTATGGGTGTCTCACACTCTGACCGCCATCCTGGTCTTTGGACCTGCACCGCCCTCCTCAAAATGGAAAATGTAGGGGCAGGGGTGCTGGCTACACCTCTAATGGGATCTGCAGCCATGAAGCCTCTCTGGGAATTTATTTATTTATTTCCGTCGCAGAAATCGGTCGTGCGGCGACCTTAAACGAACAGCTGTGGCATGGGTCGATACGTGCGGAGGGAAAAAAACAGCTGTTTAGTGAGAAAGACAACGCGTTAAAAATGAGGCGAGCCATTTTTAAAATTAATGAACTTTGACTAAAGCGTTGGAGGAAAGTTCACACAAAGTGGCCAAATAACAGTGTAAAAGAAAAGGAAAAAACAGCAATGTGGAATGAAGAACCTGGCAGTGTAGAAATCTCTGGTGATTGTGTGTGTTCTGGCCGGTGTTATTGGATTTTGAAGTGAAGGAAATTACTGACAGGCCCATAACTGACATTACTGACAGGCTCGAGTTGTGTTTAGTGGCGACATGACGTCTTCTGAATGTGTCAGGCTCAGCTGGGAGAGCTGATGATGAGGGTCACTGTCACCGCTCTAAAAATAATAATAGTACTACTACTACTTAAGAAACACAGGCGAATTAATCCCAGTGGGTGTCTTTAACCATCTGGGATAATTAAAGCTTTATTTAATGCCCGTTGATCCTGATGCCAAGCAAAAAAGTGGAAGTTGTGGACAGTTCGCCAGGGACATTTTTCAAATTAGGTTTTGTGGGAGCAGGGGATTTCAGGTCTATGAAAGTCTGTATTAAAAAAAAACACTGTCTGGGAACAGTCTGGGCAACCTGATCTTTCTGAGATTTTACGCGTCAGAGATCCAGCATAATCAGCTCATGGCCCAGTAAAGAGGAGTCCTCTTCAACAAGATTCACGCTGTCCATCCCTGTTCCCCGTCACCCCATCAAATACAGTGACCTGTTAAGTAAACATACCCCCGTGTCCACTGGGACCCCCCCAACCCCCAAACATGTAGCTCCAGCTGGAGGAGTGCTCACCTTCTGGCACGGTCCTCTCCATGACGGTGAAGTTGGCGAAGAAGCCCTCCTTGGCGATGGCGTTGTCTGTGTTGATCGTCAGGGCCAGGACACCGGTGTAGGAGACGATGCGGCCCGGCGTGTTCTGACCGCAGTAGCGGCCGATGTGTGGACCCACTGTGCAGACAATGTTTTACTTGTTTGGCAGATGCTAAATAAAGTGACCTGCATTTTTGAGGAATCAGGGTGAGACAGTCCCTGGAGCATTTCGAGGCTAAGGGCCTGGCTCAATGACCAGCGATCTTCTGATCACGTGTACAGCGTGATGACTCCTCTCAACATGCCACACACTGAGTGTTGAGAGTTAGCCTGGGTCAGCAGGCAATAATTTTAGCATCTCAGTGTCTATTTAGCACCCTCATAGATACTACAGCATAGAGTATTACAGCACACTCATAGATACTACAGCATAGAGTATTACAGCACCCTCATAGATACTACAGCATAGAGTATTACAGCACCCTCATAGATACTACAGCATAGAGTATTACAGCACACTCATAGATACTACAACATAGAGTATTACAGCACCCTCATAGATACTACAGCATAGAGTATTACAGCACCCTCATAGATACTACAGCATAGAG
>JAODKE010000001.1:30810899-30829209 GCA_026779605.1 Mormyrus hasselquistii | reverse complement strand
GGCGGGGGGGGGGGGGGGGGGGAGGGGGGGGGGGGGGGGGGGGGGGGGGGGGGGGGGGGGGGGGGGGGGGGGGGTGAGTGGTTAGTGGAGTTAGCTGTGGTTGCTAAACCTCGGCAGAGGCTCAGCTGTGTACTGGGCAGGATGGTAAATAAACAGAGCACCCTGTTAGGGCTCTGCAGATAAAAGCTGCTAATGGTATGTTTATGTGGTAAAGCAGCCTGTCAAATTAAAACAAACGCCATTTGTAATATCTGCCAGCGGCCGATAACATTCCTGACACGACACGTCGCTCGCTCTCGGCGAACGCCGCGCTAGGACCCGCGGCCTCCCTTTGCAAGCACGGGATAAGGAGGGGGGGGGGGGGGGCGCCTTTCAGAAGGGGGGCTGCTGCCCTATCTAGAATGAGGAGGATTTTGAGGGGAGAATAAAGCAGCCATTTAAAGGATTTGCTCCCTCATATCCAGTTATCTTTAATACATTCCTGAAGAAAAATTGTCCCGACACAAAGGCTGACATTTTTCCCCCTCAGAGAACATTGTGGCGGCCTCCATTACAATCGCCTTTCTTCCACTGTAGCCACTCCAGACCAAAACAGATGTTAATTTACACAATGAAAGCCCAATATATTATTAATTAATGGCTTGACACAAAAGGAGACTCTGGAAGCGGCAGCGGCGTGAAAGGCCAGCTGCTTCTGTAATTACAGCTGGGCGATAATGCCGTTATTCTCAGCCGGATGACCGTGTGAATGTAGAGCCATTAATGTATCTAATGGACATGACTGGCATTCTTGGACTACGTCTTAAAAGTTGTTAGCACATACTTTGAATTGGGTAACGCGTGAGCTCAGTTCTAACCAGGTTAATGAATCCTGGTATGTTTAGATTTGTAGGCCTCCGTCAGCTTAGGCCTGGCCGAGCACGCATGTGGTTGGCCGATGTAAACTCTGCGGACCGATCAGAGCACGGCTTTTCTAGACTATGGAGTCACTATGTTCCAGCAAGCAATTCCAGTTGTAAATGACAGATGGGCCCCACGGTAGAAAACGAAGCGTTTTGCACACCGCGATGCTAACTAATCGTGACAACTTATTTATTTTTTAACCACAGGAAATGCACCTGTTCACCATTAAGACCTCCTTGGATCCGAGGCCGTCGAGGCTGCAGGCGCGAGGCAGGAGAGAAGCGTTCCCTGGCGTTTCATGGAGAAAAGTTTTTTTAGTGGACCGGCTGGGTTTCAGGGGCAGGAATAAAGCCCATCACTGCTTGACGTGAGGGGCCAGGGATCTGCAACATGTCAGGAAGGGTTGGTCCTGCTCCCGCTGGCCTGTTAACCTCGCATGCTGTCCACAGTCGACACAGCATGCGCTGGCAGTGCGCAGGCGGCTGACAAGCGGGAGAGTGTGAAGACCTGTGTCGACCTGCCTAGAAGGAAGGACCTGGACTCTGTAACATGAGGAGGGCGTCATGTGAAAAGCATGGAAGATGTGGAAGATCAGAACTTTGCCTGTGGAGGGGGAGGGTGCTCCTTTGTGGTATAACAAGAAGCTCCTGCGGCTTTTATTCTTAATATAAATTTTGGCGGCAAGATGGCGGCGCAGACAGTTGCAGCGGCTCGGTGCTCTCTCGTTTTTCTTGTACATTCCTGTCCGACACAGGGACTGCATATAATTTCGTAGTACTTGTTACAATGACAATAAAGTTGTTCTGATTCTGATTCTGAAATGTAACAGCCACCCTGTCCATTGTGTAACCTTTCCTTCTGCCCTGTGTTGCCTGGGATGGTGCGAATTATGGTATAATTTATGTGTTGCTTGTCCTTTTGTGTTTGTGCATTATCTGTTTATATCAGTGTCTCCCAATCTGGTTCTCAGAGACCCACAGACGGTCCACATTTTTGCTCCCTCCCAGCTCCCGGTAAGCGAAAACATTGACTGTCTACAGTTCTCTGACGACTGGGAAACACTGGGTTATATAGTTCTTTTTCTAATTGTTTATGGCTCTTTTTAACTTCCAACAGTGTGTGCCGACCCTTTGAGTCCCATCTACTGTCAGGACAGGACTCTATATTTGAGTCATCGTGGTGCTTCACACAAGCCCTGTCTATTAACGGGGCTGGCCATCGATTCAGGTCAAGTGCGTGCTTCTGTCACTAATAGATTGTTGCACTGTTAGTCACTGTGATCAGATTTATGAAATTGATCGCATCAACGACACAGATGACAATTGGATGAGACTTCATTGCCCTAGCCAAGTTTCATTATTTTGCCTGACAGGAATTTTAAATGACGCTGAATCCAGATTTATGGAAGTTGGGACACGTTTTTTTTTCACGATGAACTGGCGGAAACAGTAGCCAGTTTAAATAAGGCCTTTGTAACCCTAAGCCTGGCGAGTACGGTGCGGAGAGCTGACCCGGTACCCTCTCTTGCCCAGAATAACACCGTAGAGAGATTATGCCTTATCACGACGAGAGGCATGAAGAAGGAAGGGATGATGTACCGCCTCCGAACTTGGGAGAGGGGCTGGGAAGCGGGGCTGGAAAACTATTTTGGAGTTATCATGAGAGAAAAGGGATGGAAAGCGAGGGAGTGAGAAAAAGAGAGCAGGAATGATGACATAAAAAGGCCGATTCCACGTAATTCACGGCCTCTGACGCTCAGAATGAAGAAACAGGAATATACAGCGAGCGGAGAAGAGCTGGAGGAGGAACGGTGACATTTAGCGAGCCGTGGAACAAATACGCATAAATATGCATAGTGTAGCGAGAAAATATTGAAGGTTCACCCCCGGGGGCATTGGGGGGGGGGGGGTGATGGGTGCTGAATTAATGATGAGATGGGGAGCGATGCACGTTTTCCGCAGACGTAATTGGCGGTGTGGTTCGTGAGCAGCCAGGCCCGACGCACAGCACAATAACATCACATCAAAGGTAAAACTTCCACAGATCCTGATAAAGCCATCTCTTCTGGGGGTGTCTCATCTGCACCTCTCCTGCCTTAATAACTTTTTATCAAAACAAAACAACCCCCACACCCCAATTCGCCGCCAATAACCACGGCGCATATTTGATTTCTTCATTTGTTTTTCATTTAGTGGTAACTTTTCGCACGGTAAACACTGCCGTTTGTCAGTGGCGACGGGGAGCATCCGTCCTCGTCATTAAGGGTATGCCTCTGATCAGCCGGCCAATCAGAAGGCAGCCCGGGAAAGCAGTGGACGCAGACATTGGCTGGAAGGGAATGTAGGTCAGTCCGCATTTCCAGTAAGATAGAGAAGCTCCACGCAGACAGACTTTTATCTGGGAGATTGATTCGCCCAGCCTTTCTTCCAGAACATTCTTCACAGAGTCACATGGCTCTGGAGAAGAGAAGCAGCCATCCCAGCAGCATACACTAATGTGACCCTAACGTACCTCAGTAGTTGGCTGGTCGCCGTAGTTACGCAGCACTGCATGGATTACCATGCCTTCACCACACCCGCCCCCCAACCACCTCCCTTTGTTTACTCATAAAGGACAACAGGTGGCTACAGGGGGGGTTGCCTTCCCCTCAGGCCACATCTCAGGGGATGAAGGGAAGTTAATTTTTTTTAAATGATGGTGGAGGAACCAGAGGATGACCCTGCTGTGATCCTGTGACATGGGGGGGGGGGCGCTTGAATCCCCCCCGAGGCATGAGGAAGACAGGCAGAGGGTCATATCGAACTCTGACTTCAAGATCATAACCCAAATTATTTCTCAGGTAGCCATTTTCGACTCCCCACCCCTTACAAGCCACTGTGCCCAGCTTCTGTATGGCTGTTCAGATTAGAGTTTATATCTAAACGGTTGGGATTTTTCAACCTCGTTACGCATGAGCTCAACTGAGGTGTGACTTGTGCGGTTTCTTTGTCTGGTTCCCATTGTGCGGCTCTTTGCTGTATCTGCGGAGGGGGTCACATGATCACACGGTACTGAAGTGAGTCACCACTTCTGGCCTGCGGTGGCTCCATTTCCTCACACCACCCCAAATCCACCCCCCCCTCAGAAGCCTCTCAGCCCAGAAATGGCAAAAATGACAGGTTGTTCCCCCCACATCCCTCCCCCCCCCCCCCAACATACTTAACTTTTTCATTATGGAGCATTTAATCAATGTGCCTGTTTGACAAGATCCAGGTCAGTTTAGTGAGGTCGAGCCAAAGCCAGATGACTCGTGGAAAGCTATTCCGCAGATCACCATTCACAGAGCCTTTCCGGCGAATTCTTGCACGTACCTGAACCTTGGGCAGGTCAATGGTGACCATTTGTGGCTCTGCCATGAGCCTGACTGTCAGAGTGACCCATGTGGCCTCTTCTCTGCAAAACTCCTGATGCTAAACTCTCCGGTTTGAAGTCACAGGGTCACGTTTGACAAGTGCCTACCCCGTTCTGTGAATGATGTCACTTTGTGGTTGACCTCCTCTGAACAAATTTGTCCTTCTCACAAATACATCTCTGTCTTGTTAAAATATTTGGCTCACTACAGGCATGGTCCAGCTAAAGCCCTACCGGAACAAATGCATCTCTGATACCATCGGGAAGTCTGAGGTGTTGACTGTCATGTGACTGTTGTGGGTAGACATTACATCCAGAAGCTGCCAGATGAAAATAGCGATAAACAATTTTAGAAACTAGATGTAGAATGATGAGCTAGAGAGTATCCTAACTGGGCCTATGCTACAGTCAAGCGAGTTCAGCAAGAAGTCATACAGCTAGCTATGGCATATATCATAGAGTGCATGACAGTATCACAAATCATATACCTAACCACAGAATATACTATCAAATGTAGAATGCTATCTCAAATCATTCAGCTAGTTATAGGATATATTGTACAATGCAGAATACTCTCACCTATAGCCTGAAAATATGACATTCTTTTACTTCAGACATAACAATAGGTTTAACAGGACAGATCTTCATTGAAATAGAGGTGAATGACTAGATTGATGCACTTACAACTCATTTACCTCGACAAAGATCATGATTTCTGAAGAGTAGTATCCATAAACAACACTTAGTAAAAACAATGTTTTACGTGACTCTCCACAAGTGCATGATGTCACAGGATTTAATCAAAGAAGGCAAGATCCGAATGGCCTTGATGGTCTCTGAACCTGGTCACTGAAACCTTCAATGGCCATCATGATTTGTCACCCAAAAAATGGTAATCGAAGAACAGACCATCAAAGCATGTCTGGACGATTGAAAAATGATATAATGACAGGAAAAGTATCAAACAATCAATGTCTCTGAACGTGCAAAAAGTCAACAGTACACCATAAAATAGCAGGGACCACATGACAGTGAGAATGAATTACTGTCATTGGCTGTGTCAAACAGAGCTGCAAGATTCAGCTAAGCAGACGTTTAATTTCTCTTTTTGTCACTATTATAAGTCATGAAAATACAGATCTTATTGACCCTGATGCTGTCTTATACATCAAAAGGACTTTGCCACTATCACTCAGATCCAGCTGACGGGCACCATGTCACTAGATTTGTTATACATGCAACAGAGAAAAACTCAGATAAGGTACAGATATGGAGGTGACATTGATGGCAAACTGACGTCTAATCGCTGGCACCCAATAGGTCAGGGAGAGAAATTGAGCATATGCGTTTTAATGCTGGCAGATGAAAGCATGAAAATCAAAAATAAACTGAATCGGGCCAGCAAAGTGAGGATGGTACCTCTATTTACGACTGCTAGAAACGTTAGCTCATATTTCTGTTATGATTTGTTGTGAGTCGGCAGTGTGAGCTGAGGCAGGCTCTTTCAGGGAATTCATTCAATGCATATGTGGGGATTTCTGACATTGGAAGAAAGGATGTTTTTTGCAGACATCAAACAGGTGAGAGGAAGAATTTTACCGCCCAGCTTCACTGACAGGAACCTTTGACGGCAAGAGCGAGGTCGATATGGAGGCGCGGTTCTTTTGTTGACGGCGTGTCGTCTTTTGGGGTTTTTTATAGCGGAGCTGAAGGGCACATTGGAGAGACACGAATGGAAATCAGTCCAGGGTTGTTCGGCGCTGATAGAAAGTTCCAGAACATGTGCATGCAGGGAATGTTTCGGACTCATAGAACTGGAAAATGCGTCACACGTGGATGGACATATGAAGCAGGAGTGGACATGGCTGAGGACGAAACACTCGCAAAGATACGTGGGGCTCCCCGTGGTAAAGGCCAAGCTGCCAGAACATGTAACTGAGATGGAAAGCACACTCCAAGATAAACATGACAGAGCTCATGCGGAGCCCTGAGCCACTAGCGGTGATGGGACAAACCAATCACATGTCTTGATCCCACCTTTTCTAGTTGCTTGGACCAAACTCCTCTATAGTCTGATTGGTCATCTCTCTGAACCAATCATTTTTCGTTCTGTCCTCAGAACATTGTTGTGCAAGTAAAACTCCCATGAACCATGACAAACAGATTGATTTTTGAACATCTTTTGAGCGGGATAATCAAGTTCCATCATGCATCTTACCAGGGGTCCCAATTCTTCAGCAAAATTTCAGCCACACCTTTGATATGGGCCCAGCAATAAAAAAAATGTAATCTTAACAAAATGCCTTTTAATGTAGAGAGAAGTGTGTTGTTGCCCAACCTTGGGGTTAGCATGTGGCTCACTGAACTAAGCCATGGGGCCTGTGCTCAGAAGGTCACTGGTTTGAGCCCATCCTCAGCATGTCTGCAGGTTCTTGAGCTGGTCCCTTAGCCTCCAGCTCCCTGGGTGCTGCTATGGGTGGCTGCTCTTCGCAGCCAGCTTGTTTTCACCTACAGAGAGCAAGTTGGTAGAGGCATAAAGAGAATTTCTCCTACAGGGGTCAATAATTATTAATGCTTTATAAGAATATTTTCTTTTATATTATATAGATATACATATATAAGTCTCTCATCCATAATAGAAAATATATCATGTACTTGGCTATCGGAATTTTTTTTTTTAATATTTATAAATATTTTCTATACCTATGTCCTATGCAGGGTCACGGGGGTCTGGAGCATATCCTGGAAGCTACAGACACAAGGCAGACACAGGACGGGATGCCAACCCATCGGATAGCATTCACAGCTGCAGTCAATTTGAAATCTTAACATGTTTTTGAATTTTGGGGGGGGGAGAACCAGAGAAAATCCTGCAACAATACAGGGAGAACATACAAACTCCACACACACGCAGCCATAGTACAGACTCAAACCCTGGTCCCAGAGGTGTGACAACAATGCCACCCTACTACCCTTATAAATATAACATATCTTTTTCTTATTCTTTTTTTTATTGCAACCATTTTAGATTTAACTATGGACAAATACATAGAATACTGAATGTTACCCTGTGCTGGAGCAGCTTCAGAGAGTCTCCCCTGATCTGTAAAGCCTCTGGTCTGGTCTGGCAAAAGAAGGCTAATAGAGAAGTTCCTCAATCATTCCCGGATGCTTGAGATGACCAGGCCAGCCTAGGTCACCTTGGGACCTGCCACAGCCAATAGGAGCACGGCTCAGATATCTGCTTCCCGTTGACAGGTTGACACCATAAATACAGAACAATGATTCTCAGAGTGTCATCGAAGGCTCCATTGGTTTATACATTATGTTTGTCTGGAAATATGAACAATAGAAATGCAAAAGTTATTTAGCAATAAAACTCTGTGGCTCTCAAAATTGTTATTCTGTTAAAAGATACATGACGTTATAAAGGTAAAAAAAATCCATATTTTTTATTGAACAAGATGAATTTTTAACACTGGCAGTAACGGGTTTACTGTACAGTGGTGTAATATCCATCAAACCCAGGTTTTAAATTGGTGATACGAGTTTGAAATTGATACACAGAATTAAGGTTTGACTTTTCCGTATTATATGCATCCAAATTTGACAAAACAAATAGCTACTGACTTCCACTGCCACCTGAAATGAATTATTAATCATCCAATGCCTCAAAAATATTAACTAAACCCTGACAAACTGTATGACTACAACCCAAAAATCATTAATCGTGAGTGAGAGGTATTTATATATTTTCTGCTAAACGCCTTTAACTAAATAAACCATTACGTGGAAACTGAAACTCATTTTTAACACTTCTGCCTGCATATTTCACTTTAACAGTTTACATTACAGCGCTTAGCTCTGTTATAATAACATTATGGCGAACAACACATTCCGGCATGTTCTGTCTGATTGCCAGAAGCGGCGGCAGTGCGATGCGATTCGGCGTCACAACAAAAGTCATCGCTGCCACAACTGTGAAACAAATTAATTCAAAGTGATGCCTGATGAGGTGAAACAAAGCCTGAATTGTGCTGAAAGGCCACTAAGAGGGGCGTTGCAGAGATCCGATCCCATAAATGCTAAAGCAGGATCTCACTTTTGTGACCCTAAATAGCTGAAGCACACATTCCTTGGTGTCCATGTGATCTGCTCCCACCACGTGATCGCTTCAGAATGAGAAACATATTTTGGGCACATCTCTGTAGGCCCTGCTCCAGACCGGCCTTGGCTGCTGTCGATTTGTTCTACCGTTATTCTAACTTTCGGGCTGCATCAGTGAGGGAAACTGGCCACCCTCGGAACATAGATCTGGGCTCCAAACCCAACACCAGTATGTCGCCAATTGAGGATCTGCAGCTCAACACACGGGAATCCACATGACTTTCAAATGCACTGCAGAATATTTTGTGGAAATTAAGATTCTGTAAGTGCTTCCAAAGCCCAGCACCGGAATTTCAAACGGAGTATACAGGTGAAGTACATAGGGTAGACCTAATAAACTTCAGCCACTTCATCTTCCTCCTCCTCTTGGAATTCTCCCTGCTCATCAACTGGGAAAAACTGGATCACCTGATCACGTGACGGCCTGTCATGGCAGCCTGGTCTTTGAAGTTTACAACTCCCTGGGATGATTAGCTGAATCATATCAAAAACAGGGAGCGTTCCCACCACATTAGCCCCGCCTGACGCGGTCCCTAGGAGATAAGGAGCATGGTTATTCTAGAAAACACAGGAGTCCGAGGGCAACGGTAAATGTATGAAGAAGCAAAACAATTCCCACTGGCTAACTAGGAACAGGAGAAACTCACCTGGGAGAGCAGACTTTGCTGGACCTGATGTTTTTTAATGTATTAAAACCTTTCACGCCGTATTTGGAACAAACCTTCAAAAGTAAAATGCCACAAGGCATCTCCGGGGTGAATATGGGCAGGGTCTCCATAAACGCTTCTTTTACAGGATGCTTGCTGCATGACGCTATCCTCGGATTACGTGTCTTTAGTGAGGGAGTGTCACGAGGACTAAAGAAAAAAACAGAGATCCACCTTATCACTTCCTTTGTATCTGCGCGACATATAAGAGCTGCAATCTGAGATGGTTCATGCAGCTGTCTGGGGGGGCTGTTTACATCTTCAGAATTCGAGGCACAGCACCCCTCTAGCAGGCTGAACCATTACTCATTTTGGGGGTTGTTTTGTAAAGGCAAGAGTGAACCCCAGATGAGCACCATCCCCTAAGCTCACAGGGGCACAAGTACCCTGTGCGGAAACTGTGACGTAGCGGCGGAGAAATTGAGATTTAAGAAGAAAATGATAAATGAGAGTGACAGACAGCTGGGGATGAGGGGCGTCACACAAACAGTAAACCCAGTCATGGAAGCCACCCCCCATGACCCCTCCCATCACCCTTCATGACTTTTTAATTAGCAAAAAGAAGTGCTGCAATGCCAAAGACCTCACAGGAAGTGGAATGCCATGGACTTCCTGCCCTTGTGCTGTCCAGGGAAGAGCCTGTCGGAAATGTGAACTTATCACCATACCACACTGGCAGCCGCCCTCCTGGGGAGGGGTGATACGTAGAGGGGGGTGCAAACTCGAGCCGCTGCTTGCGAGTCGGGCCGCATTGCGAGCCTCGGGCATATTGACGGACGGCTCCTGTGGGGCCTCAGCTGTCAGGCATAAAAGTAAAAACAAATAACGGCTCAAATGAACTGTCGTCACTGCGAGGCACATATAGGAGTCGGGAAGCATCAGACAGATAGATACTGAGTAAATGTTTAGCGTGAAAAGTGTTGTGGGAATAGTGAGTCCCTCCTCCTGTCACTCTCCCCGTTTGCATGCTGGGATGTTGCTCCGTTTTTGCCATCTTTATTAAACTTCTTATTTCAATACTCTGTTTTTATTAGATTTTTTTTTCCTCCGTGCTGTGAGAACAGCACAATGCGCTGACGTCTTATTTGATTCCGGTGGGAGGTGGGAGCGTATGGAGCAATAATGTTTTCAGCATGCCGAACAGATTTTTAACGGGGTTTAAATGAAGCTCTCCTCGGCACTGGGACAACTTACTGCATGCGGCGGCCCTTACTGGGACATGCAAGTTAAACCAAACGGGCAGCAGCACGATTCCTGCGTCATCTCCTCGGAACAACAGGAATTTGATTTTCAAAACAATGGGATGAAATATGGACATTTCTCGCTAAGATAAACAATAAAATTCCCCAGTAACAGTTAGCATACCTGGTGTCAAATCCTTATCAATGTATTAATTAGGTAACCCAAACAAGGACTTTTCCCTTCAATACATATTCCGCCCTCGATCCCACCCCCCACTTCTCAGGGACGATAAGCTTTTGACCGTCTGACAGACAGAGTTAATGACCCGCCATGTTTACAAGGGTCGACGGCTAGGATCACACGCATCGTATCGTTTTTATCTTGCCCCCCTCTGATGGAGGCACAAAACTTCTCAGAGTCGACAGCCTGGGGGGCAAAGGGGTTGGGGGGCCCTGGTCTCAGAGCCGGCTGACAGTATCAGTCTGCCCAAACAAGTTGGGGCATGTTGGTGATCCTACGTGAAGCAGCCGCCGTCTGAAGATGCGCAGACCACCAGGATGTCTGTCGGGAGTTAATTAGACACCCCCTCATCAACACAGAAGCTAATTACCCCCATCATTAGCCCCTCTGCGCTCAAGCCGATATTTCGGGGTATAAACCCTAAAACTATATGACTTTTTCACCATGTGGCAAATGTCAGATGTTCTTTATAATAACAGATGCAGGTAGGCAGACTAGTAGTAATAATTGTAATAATTGGTCTATGCACCCAAGGGGGCGCCGATAAGGGATACCACTGTTTATGCTTACTTCTATTTACCATCCCCCTCCCCCCCACATCCAAGAGAACCAGATAAAAATTAAGCGGAATGAAGCTGTTGCAGTCGTCTTGAACTCCTGCTGACGAAAACACAAGTCGTTGATCAACACACACGTTGTGGTTGGGGGTGGGTGGATGGGGGGAGGTCACACGCTATGTGAACGAGACAATTATGCCCTGTTGTCGACTTAATAATCATGTTGATTTGTCAGTCTTTGTTGTGTGGTGTGTTTCCGTGCCAACGAGGGTCGGGTCGCACTGACATCCACCATCCATCAGGTGGTGAAGAAGGGGGAGCGCAAAGTCTCCCCCCAGCCCAAGTATAACAGAAATTAGAAGTATTTGTCAGGTGAATTGCAAAAAAAAAAAAAAATGCATTTTTTTAAGAAAGCGTTTTTTTTTTCCATGGATTACAAGGACATTACAGATTTACAAAGTTGCGTTAAAATGTAGCTGCTGACAGAGGCAGGTAGTGGCTGGGTGTTTTTCTGAAGGTTTGATTACAAAGGTCATGCTATCATTTAAACATATTTTACTTGCCTCAGGCCCCTGGTTTAGGGTCCTAAAGGTTATCGGGGTCAGTAAGGTCTGGTCAACCCACATCAATTAATTAATGAAATCAATTAATCAATTAAATGTTTCAAGTAGAATACAACAGTCTCTGTGTCTGGCTTAGTCACCCTCTCCTAACCATTTGTAATGGCCCAGACCTGGGCCAGGTCTCAGGGGCCCACTGGATTCCCCCAGCTAGACTCACTCATGATTGGTCACTGAGCTCGTCAATTGGGCACTGCGGCCCCAGGGGGCCGTGCTGTTAGATCTCAGAGGGGCTGACCCTGCCCCTTCCCAGTCACTCCTCCTTTTATTAATCTCCCGGCATCCCTGAACCAGCGGTATCATAGGAAATTAAAATAAAGGAATTGTTGCGGTCAGATGCAGCTTGTAGCTGGTGGGCAGGGGCGTGTCTATTTTCCCCCTCTCCGTATGGGTTGGGGGGGGGGGGAGGGGGCTATTTACAGGCAGTAGTGGATAGATGGATAGATTTCTAATTGAGGAAAGTCTGATCTGCTGAGGCAATACCCCCACCATGCCTGGGGGAGGCGGGCTGCGATTTGATGGAGATCGTTTTCCTCTCTCCCTCCTGGGGGGGCTGTTGTGCACTGCCATCACAGATTATTAAAATGCTTCATCTCCACTCTGTCCTGTAGCTGCTAATTCCAATCTGTGCATCTTTTGCTCTTTTGCGTTTCATTTCAAGCTTTGTCTGTTCCAAAGGTTGCTGCCATATTTAAATGGCACAAATTAAGAGTTTCACATATCACCCCCCCCCAACCGTCCATGCTCCGGAAAATTTCCAGGAGCTTGTTCCAAAATCTGGAATTTGCGCCGAGGTTCTAAGTGGCTGAAGGCATAGTACACATCACTGTCCTGTAGGGGGAGCACCCGAGCACATGCTTACACGGGTTGAGGAAGTGTTTGAGTGAGGAAAGCATAATGAGCAGAGACGTCTGTGCCGGTCCCTGTCAGCTCCTCTGTGGGAGCGGGAGGCGCAGAAGTCATTAAAAAGGCACCTGCCTCCACGTGACGCTGCTCCCTGTCCTCGGGGATCCGTCTCTGCTTCCCGCTAATGGCTGCCGTCTCCCAGCTGCTGGCCCGTCCACCAGGGGCATCGTTCCTCAGGCCAGATATTCCCAAGAGCGATGCTGCACCCCAGGGATTGCTGGGATAGTGGCGGACAGGCACGCAGGGGGTCCGGAGCCACACACAACAGCCCTATCAGTCCTTCCTATTCGACGGCTGTCGTCCAATTAAAATGATCGTCAGCCTTCTCCTCGCCATGGCGACAAGGCCCTCTGGAATGCCATTAAGCCTTTGGCTCGTAATACATCAGTGCATCTAATAAAGAAAAATATATATATATATTCGGCCCTGTTCTATATGACGACTCACACTGGGGATTTGGGGGAGTTAACGGGGGCTGTCAGGCAGCTCGAACCTCCAGATCGAGTCGCCGTTGCTGGGAGCGATGTGAGCCTCAGCAGCGATGCCCGCTGCCCCCCGCCCGCTCAATCCACGTGGTCAGGTTCACTTAATTCCCCGCGATAATAACCGCAGGACTGCGATGGATTTGTGAACCAAGTAAGCTCTGCATTTCTCATTCATTTATTCAGACATCATAACAGAGCTCTGCTTTTTTTCTGGCTGAAAAATGCATTAATGGTAAAATAGTGCAAATAACAGGGAAATAAGGCAATCAGGTGAAGGATGTTTGTGTTCAGGAATGCCGGAAGGTGGAAAAAGGAATTGGAGAACTGGGCAGCACCCTGAGAGGAGTAAGGTTTCCAAGTCTTGCTCTTCATGTTATAGCAGACACAAGGGGGTATTGGTGGGGGTGGGACCAGAAAGCTAATTGGTCCTCGAAGTACTCCATCCCCTGTCAGTCACTGATTTACAACATGTTATCGGCTAATGATAAGGCTGACCCATTTGTATGAATTATGAGTCCTTTTATGCCCCTTTACGCCTCTTTACCTTAAACAACCCTAGAATCACTTCTAAACAGACACACTGAGACACACAGACTCTCTCTCGGTTTGGCTTCCCATGCAGACAGCACCAAGGTTTGGGCAGTCACCTCCTGGATGGCCTTGGACAGGACCTGAAGCTGCACACTTGCACTTCTCGTGGGCACCCCATGGTGAAGAGAAATGGGCATTTAATGGCAGGTCACAGGTAACAGGCGCCTGCTTTATTAGGCGATCATTTACATGGGGCGTGGGAGGCCGCAGGGGGCACTCTCACACTCCGTCATCATGACAGATCCTGTCCTTACTGAGGCCCCGCCTAGCTTCTCATCTGCAAAATGCTTCTGAGAAGCACAGCACAGGCGGAAAGAGCCAACACATATCCAGGAGAAAACAATCGTGGCCGACAGGAAACTACAGAGACAGTCTCCGCCGTGGGCGGGCCCAGGATTCACCACTTCCACATTTCAATCAAGAAACCAAGGGGAGGAGATTGACATTATTCCATATCCATCCATCCGTCGTTGATATCCACTTGGCCTATGCAGGGTTACAAGGGTCTGGAGCCCATCCTGGGAAACTAAGGGCAGAAGGCAGGGAAAAACCCAGGATGGGGCACGAACCCATCACAGGACACACTCACACTCACACACACACACACACACACACACGTAGGGTAAACATATCCTTATGGGGACCGCTCATTCATTTCAATGGGACAAATGCTAACGCTAACTATGATAACCTTAACCCCTACCCTGCCCTAACCATAACCATAAGTAACCAAACAAAATACAAGTGTTCTTGCATTTTTAGTTTTTTCATAGCAGTCACCGATTTTTATAAAATAGAGTTTTAAAAACTAATATTAAAAACAGATATTTATCACGTTATGGGGACATTGTGTCCCCATAAGGATAGGTAAACCCGCTCGCGCACACACACACACACACACACACACACAGACACAGACACACATACTCTCACACATATACTAACGCACAGCAGGATAAAACCTTGTATGTGGTTCATTCACTTCATGTTTTTAGAGATTTAAAACGTAAACAAGAAAATCTAGTTTTCATTTTTGCTTTTACTTTTTTAATACTGAAGTACAAATTTAATGTGGTACTTATTTACTTTTACTCAAGTGTGATTCTGGCTGAATACTTGTACTTTCACTTGAGTAACATTTTTGAGTACTTTTTACACCTCGGATCCTGCATTCGATTATCTCTCTGAGTCGGAAGTCGGAAAATAATTGTCATGAAAAACGTCACTTCCTGTGAGAAACACGCCTCCTTTTCGACATCGATGTTGAACAGAATTTTGTTGCCCGAGATTGCTCTGTGACGTCATTTCAACATGGTGTCTTACGCAGTCAACAGTAAATCTACTTTATAAATAGTTTAAATTGTTTATTTTGTTAAATGTATTAATAGTTATAAATGTAATCTCACATGTTCTCACATGTTCCATAAAGAATACCATATCATAACCATACACAGTATCCTAGCATGCAGTATCAGATTTTTACCAGAGTTGTTAGTGTCTTTTGTTTGTTTATAGTTTGACTCTCGAACAAAGAATATCGCTATGAATGTACTAAGATATTTCATAAAGCTTTTAATGTGGTTCGACTAGTTCGTGTTTCTTGTTTGTTTATCTCTCGGAAAAAAGAATCTCACTCCAAATCTGCTACAATATAAAGCAACGACATACAACAGCGTGTTCATGGAGGCAGCCATGTTTGTTCCGAGATGTGTAGCTTGAATGGGAGATTGGTCTGACACACCTTGGAATTTATGACTTTGGAGAAGTAATCGAATGCATCATAAGTGTTGACAGACTTCCTGCATGCGCTTCCACTGTTATGAGTCTTTCTAAGGTGCCATTCAACCAAACGACAGAGCGAGGACTGCTGAGATTTAACAACACTCTTTCCAGTATATCACACTCCCAGCTGCGGGCCTTATAATAAAATAAAAATGGGTAAAATAAAAGCAGAACTCCTTTATGGCAGCCGTGACTGACAAAGAGTGGCTGCCTGAACAATTGGGCTGCCGCTGGATCAAAAGCGTTGATGCTGACACTCACAGTATGAGTGTGGCCCCGCCCCTCAACGATATTCAGCATGGCCAGAAAATGAAAAATCTGTTTTTATTCCATATAAAATAAATTTAAAAACAAATGAAAAATTCCTGTATTTAACAGTGGATGTTTCACATCAATACTTATAATAAGTCATTATAAAGAGTTCAACCCCCTGTAATAATAAATCTAAAAAGGTCACAGGAAAAAAATAGGTTAATGCTGACCAGCTACAGCATGATGGCACTCACATGCGCTTTTAAAACTCTAATCATTACTTATTTTTAAGATGCAGTTAATGCTTTGCTGCTGGCACACAAATGCGATTGGTTTGCCTGTCCATGCCTCCCAGATTAAACTGCAAAGAAAACATGCAATCTTTTCAAATGAGCTTCTGGGAGGGGTGTGGTAAGTACTGTATGTGGCTCTTGTACCATTTGCTTTTCTGTGAATATTCCATTATATTAAGGACAAATTCGATTAAAAATAAGGCTGCAGTACTTACAGTGTCCCAACACTCGTGTATCTAGGTAGGTGATTTTTACCTGGTGCAATTTTAAATCTAGCGAATGTCTTTACAGGTTCTAAAAGTCTGTGTGACCTGTTATTTAAAAATACTTTTTTTGTTTGGAGCTAAATGGGTCTCTTGCTACCTGCCGTTTGTGGCCTTACGTGTTAAACATGCTTAAAATAAATCAGTTATTAGGTTTGACCTTCTCTGTTCGCTCATGACACTGTACAGTAAACCCTGAAAATTTTAACCACATACACTTGAGATTTAAAGAATCCCATTCCTGTATGACACCTTTTCTGGATTTGGGGGTCTCTGCCTGTGACTGGAATAGTCACATTGTCATTGGGCCCTTGAGCAATGGCCCCACTCCCTCGAAAAACAGTCCAGCTGCTCAGACCCCAAGCTTCACTCTCGCCGCTATTTGTGTCTGTGTGTCTTTAAAAATGAGAGCACGATGAAATGCAAAAAACGAACACATTCCAATGTACATTTTCTCATACTTACAAATGGCAAGTCAAGCATCATTTCATTTCTCATCTCAATCACACACTTGTTTAAACAGCGTTTCTCAATCTTGTCCCCGGGGACATACAGACCAGGAGCTGGGAGGGAAGCAAAAACATGGACCGAGGATCGGGTTGGCAAACACTGGGTTTAAATGTTACCGATGACAGAGGAAGGGTATCTAACAAAGAACCAGCTGTGTCTGCAGAAGGGGCTGATTCGCTCGTCTCCTGGGTTTCTTTCCCTCTGTGGTGCTGCCCTTCTGATGGTATCAGCAGCGGACAGACGCTCTCCCCGCCATTCACCGATCGTTCATTTACATGCCGCGCTATTAGTTGCCCGGCAAAGACCAGGGGGCACTCTGACCGTTATCTCTGCGAGCATTTCTTCTCAATCTTTCCGGAGTAACACGGTTACTTCTAACGCGGCCGAGGGTGAGAAATGGAAGCTGCAAAGTGAATGCTGAGATCGCCTTGGATTCCTAGGGTCAGGTGGCAATTCAGCCGGGACACCCCAGGTTGTTCGGTATTCGCTGCGGTGTGGTCATCAATACGAGACATTTCCTCTTGTCCTTTGTCACTAGGAGTCAATATTGTTATCTGAACCGCTCAGGGTCATGGCCAGGAACACAGTGCTCCATTGCCATGTCCCTACTTCTCTGGTTCTGCGGCAGGAGTTGCACTGAGGCGATGGGAGCAGACCCGGTTTCCCGTGTCATCTGCGGTGGATCCGAGCAACTCCCATGTCCTGCAGATGACGTCATCATTCCGGATCGGCATCTCTGGTGCATCCTGGAGGAGAAGTCACACTGTAAACAAGAGTCCATTGCATTTCCTGTCCCGGTTTATGACAGAGCCAGACGTGGAAGCTGACCGAGGTCTGGCAGGTGCGAACGGTCTCTGGGGGGGTCACCAATTATCTGCTGCGGAGCTGCCGTGCACCTGGGGGGACTGATGAAGAGCGTTCCTTGAGAAGCTCAGAGCACATGCTGCAGAGTTTTTCCACGAGGCTCTGGGAGGCGTCATCTGGTCCGGAGGAGAAACACCATGGAAACACATCCATCATTTACTCTCTCTACACGCCTTAAACAACTTCCATATTTATAGCCGTGAAAAAGCATTAATCTACTTGTCATAAAACAGGGATAAAAAAACACAGAAAGGACGATTCCCAAACTTGCTGGACGAATTCATTTGAGCGTTAAACCTGCTTAAGTTTCGACTCTGCCTTGGCAATTTGGCTGTAATTCGATTTCGGCGCCGGCCGGACAGCAGGTTAAACAGCTATTATCGGACGTGCTGCTTCAACAAAGCCTTCCCCGGTTGGAAAAAGGCTAAATTAACTTTTAAAGGTTTTTTTCTCTGCACGTGCCCCCGTTCCTGCCTCCGCACCCCCACCCCCCCCCCCCCCCCCCCCCTCCCCTCCCCCAACTAGGGGGGGAGCCCCGTGGGCACGCACGGGCGGCGCCAAAGGCCCCGACGGGCACGAAGAAGCGAAAGGGCAGATG
>JAODKE010000001.1:30788836-30802233 GCA_026779605.1 Mormyrus hasselquistii | reverse complement strand
AGAGTGATATGGGGCAAGGGTCTGGGACCGTCAGTGGCAGGGGGTGGGGTGGGCACTGTAGGTGAGCTTGGTTAGGTGGAAACCTGTTACACATATCCCAGAGCAGAATGCCACTTGCCTGGGGGGGGGGGGATACCTGGACCAAAAATAAATTGGCACTCTTGCAGTCTGTAGGCGGAAAACAGCCAGATTCATGAGGTTTGTAGTAACATGAGCACTCTGACTGGACAGACGGCCTGTCAGTCAGGGATTACCAGAATTATGGTAGGCTAATGTACCCCAGGGAGCCTCCCCACATAGGACCGCGGGTGCAAGACAACAGGGTCCTGGGCTTCGACTGCAGCTTCAAAAAGACATGCAGCATATTTTGCTGTACACACGTGAGCCCATTAAGAAAACCAGACACGCTAATTGACAATGATAAAGCTGCATTTTTGACCCAGTTTTGAGGGACGGTGACTATTTCCATTAATCGTGGTCTTATATACTGAGGCAGAAATTGTCGGTGCAGTTGTGTGGACAAGTTTTTACAAAATGGCCCCAAAGCACGGACAACATTCTGCTCTTGATCACCTTGGCTTCCCAGACAGCCTTCCGAGATGCTGAAGATCCCAAGTCCCAGGGGATTCTGGTGTCCCAAGGCACTCATGGAGATAATCCCACTTACTCCTCGACGGGGGCTGTTCACTGCAGACGCTCCCCAACACCGTCGGCAGAGGGGACAGACCAGACGGGGCCTGGATTGCTTTTCATGCGCCACTGAACTCCCAGAAATTACTCATAATTGACCTGTTTGCTGATTCCTGAGCCCCAGAAATGCTAAATAAGCTATAACTGCCTCCCTTAACCATGTTCCCAAGGCAACACAGCTGACGAAATGTCACTGGAACGCAGTGCACGACATGCAGCCGGATCCAGTCTGGGGGCTTTAGGGAGTCCTTAATAAACATGGAGGGCAGGGGTGGATGGGACCTGACCGGCTGTATCGGGCTGGACCCCGGATTTGTCAACAAAACACCACCGCAGAGCTTCGGAGAAGCTGCTCCGCTATGTGAGACAAGCCAGACACTGCTCTCCACTTCCCAGGTAACCATGGTTACACCAAAGCCACTTTCGGCCACCTTTAAACCTACTTAGTTACCTACCTAGTTACCTAGACGACTAAACAGCACCACGCGGTGGGGGAGGGGCTGATTTCAGTCCTCATCAGCCTGCAACTCCACGGTTGCCAGTTCCTTAATCGTATCCTGATTTTACATGGTTCTGTTCTGTCATCCACCCACACTGAGTTTTCAGACCCCCCCTCCAACATTATAGGCAGACAGACGGACAGACAGGGGTACCAGGCATCTTTGGGTGGGGGCCTGAACCAGTGTGTTGGGTGTCATCTTACCGGAGACAGACCGGGACAGACTGGGAACGAGGTCCACAGCTTTAGGATAGATGGATTTTAATCTCTGTACGACCGCAACTTTAATCCACGGCTTCTGTGTTAAGCACTGGTGGATTCAGTCACATTTGTTCATGTGTTAATTCATCCCTTGCCCCAACCCCTTTGATGATGCGCATCTGGGGGCAGGGCTTCAGGAGAGGAGCAGCTGGACATAGGCAGACCCACTTGGTCAGCCTGTGTTGTTTCCAGACTGCGAGTGGCATCCTGCACTTGATTTTCATCATGTCTTTAATTAAGGAGTCAAGCTCGTTAATGATAATTATTTTATCCCTGCCTGACACCCTTAAAGAGAATCACCCACAAAAGGACACCCGCCCTTAAAGGGATATGTGCCCTTAAAGGGACATCCACCCAGCTTGCACCATCAGACTTGGAGACTAGCAGGGATGCTCTGCATCTTGGGATGTAAACTGACGCCACGAGGGATTCCATCCTGCTAATTTGTTTTCCCTTCCTCAGAAATCACCAACAACACAATCACCTGGCAACGGCACTGACTATCCAGACCAACCTGGTACTCAAAATGGGGGGGAAAGTGAGCCGCATTCTCTGAGCTCCAGGTCCCGAAAGTTCACACGGCGCGATAATCTCCGAAGCGGATTGCGGTTTTCTCATAGAAGGAGAGCAGGGAGGTCTATGAACATATGGAGGTACACGCACCTTCTCAGTGAGGAGTTGTGGCGAGAAAGGAGGAGCCGTCTCCTCTTGTCTGAGATAATTAACCACGGACTCGCTAAGCACAAATGGACAGGCTTCCACATCTCAGATAACTGGCCATACCCCCCCCCCCCCATCAATGGTAGACCTACACAGCTTTAAATGTGCCTCAGATATCCAAGCATAAGGGGACGTTCTCCAATTTAGACGGACTCCTGTAAAAATAAACCTGCCCTCTCACATAAAGAGAGGTGATAGGAATCACACAGGTCGGCAAATAAACACGCTCCGTAAATGGCAGCCCCAAACGCCCGCTCTGCCAGAGAAGGAGGGTCAGTCCCAGAACACATTGGGGGCCCCATAAGCGGACAGTAAGCACCTTGTATAATTTAATGGGACAGTAAAGTTTAACTGCATCATTAACCAGGAGGAATATCACCATGGGTGCATGACTCAATACTCCTGGCAGAGTGCAAATTCATACACGAGGATGTCTGATGTGCAACCAGCGCATCTGGCCTTAAAAGGGGCCACCTGGGGAGGGGGGGATCCGTATCAACACCTCAGGAGGTGGCCAATCAGGGGGACCCGGTGGGAAGGTTAGGCAGTGGTCGCATGAACAGAACAACAGAACATGTGGCTACCAAACACATCTCATGTGACTCCTGCAGAAATGCCGCACGCACCTGGGGGAGCCTGAACTGAAGTGTGCAATTACGCCGCGTTCGCCGGAATTGGCTGCTTGAAGATTCGCCACCCCCAACCCCCCTCAAAGAAAACCACAACAGCAGGCAGAGATGTAAGATTAGAAGCCTATCTGGCCACGCAGAAGGTAAACTTACAGACTGGAGGGGGAGCTATTGATGTCGGCAGCATCTCCCGGAGCCCCCGGAGCAGAAGGAAGGCGGTGATTTTAGCCAGGTGAGGGGGTGTCAGATGTGCTACATAGATGTAGGGGGTTCAGGCCTGAAAAATGTAGTTTTAATCGAATTACGGACAGGCGGAACGGGTAGAGCACAAAGACAATGTCATTAAGACCTCCTGGGACCTGCCCCAAACCCTCCTCCTTCCAGTATCAGGAGCTCAATGATCGATAATCAATCATGGTGAGGAGGCCGGCTGGACACAGCCGACGTGATGTACAATCAGTCAGTGACAGTGGTTTGCCGACAATGATGCATGTGAAGAATGTGGGGGGGGGGGCGGGGGGAACATAAATATAGCATTTTCTGCATGTTTCTTGGTTTTTAAACAGAGCTGACGGCTGACGGGGTGTTAATGACGAACGTCGGGGAGGATGACAGACCATCGCTGATGCTTGCACGGTCGTCGCTCCCCATCCAGGTGTCTGCCCCTCCCTGCCTCAGTGGGGGCTGTGAGTATGGGTCTGATCTGGATCGCCGTGGAAACGGGCCCTGTTTCGGCCCAATTTTAATCGCGGCCAGATGTGCGGCACCCACCCCGCGGTGTCGCCGCATGACTCGGCCACTCCTCTCCGCGGGAAACAGAGGTAAGTTAATAATGGTCACGGAACCAGATCTGGGAGCAGGGCTGCTGGTTCGAGTCCCAGGACTGGATTCGCTGCTCTGAGGAAGATCTTCAAAGTGATGCAGCTCCCCGGAGATTTTGATGTGAAGTTATGGATGAAAGGCTTTAGCTAAGTGACAGGAGATGCGACGGGTGTCATGTGGTGACAAAGGGTCTGTCAGGGGGTGATGGGAAGGGCAGTCACTAGCATGGGCTTAAGCCCCCCCTAACCCTGCCCGCCATCCCCCCAAAGATAAGCCCATGGCACAATCCCTGAACAGAACCCCACCTCTGGACCAGTGTGTGAGGAGATCAGCATGATGTGTCCCCACCCCAGAGAATGTCTGCCTCCCCGGTGCTCTGGGGGGAGGGAGCGGCTCTGGGACCCTTCTATGGCTTCATCTGGAAACTGTTGCTCAACCCCCAAAACGGGCCACAGAACCACAGAGGTCTGGGAGGTGGGCGTCACTGGCCGAATTCTGTTATGACCCATCAGCACGGCTTTGGATCAAAACCAGCCGCCCCTGCCTGTCATTAAACAGCACGTGGGGCCTGATTACACACGTGCCGGTCCGCTTTAATCAGTACCGCACGTGTTTACAGAACTTGGTACTGATTAAAAACCCATCATGATGATGGACTCACTGCTTGGGTCCGGAAAGTTCCGGCCCTACCCGTGGCACGCCAGCCTGCAGAGAGACAGGATGCCTCGGGTCATGCAGGGTTCTCATCCGGATGGAGTGTGTCACATGCTGTCTCAGAGGCTGGGCTGAAATGCAGTGTGATTTTCATACTTCTTGCTACTCAGAGTAGTTTAAAGTCTCTCTCTGTTTATTTAAGGTACATTATCCAGTAAGTGTGAATAAATCACATTAACTGGGGCAATGTGGCTGCATTTCATGAATGGGGAACTTGGGATGGAGAGGGATGAATGTTTAAAATTGTTCTACCCTGGCCTACAGTACTGCCCCCTACATCCCGCTGCAACAAACTGCTCATTGCGTTAAGAAGTCGAAAGTCTGAGGGGCAGTGCTGTGAAATGGAGGGGGGGGGGTCAGCCTATTACGGGAGCAGCAAGTGTGCAGATTGGACTGTGTCAGTGTGGTTCTGCCCCCCAGACAGCTGAGTGACCCACCCACGCATAAATAATACATAAAAAATTAGTACAAAGTATGTATTTTTTCCAGACCCCACCCGCAGTTGCCACCTTGTGCCCCGGAGCACATACAGTACTTAATACACGATTCTCTTCTGGCTTGATGGACAGAGGACCTGGATGATAAGAACATGACAGGGTCTGGGGGGTCAGTTGGGGGGGGGGGGGTTCTGATGAAAACAGTGCCACTTCAAAGTGGTCTGCCGGTAAATCTTATGACCAGGTGTAGTCAGTGGGAAAGGAAGCCCGACGGTGGAGGCCGGGAATAGGAGGGAAGAAAATGGAAATGGCGGGAGACTTGGGACGAGGCCGTGGGGTGCAGAACGAGCCTCGACCGTCCAGCGGGGTGCAGAAAGAGCCTCGAACATCCAGCGGGGTGCAGAACGAGCCTCGAACGGCCAGCGGGGTGCAGAAAGAGCCTCGAACATCCAGCGGGGTGCAGAAAGAGCCTCGAACATCCAGCGGGGTGCAGAAAGAGCCTCGAACGTCCAGCGGGGTGCAGAAAGAGCCTCGAACGTCCAGCGGGGTGCAGAAAGAGCCTCGAACATCCAGCGGGGTGCAGAACGAGACTCAAACGCCCAGGTATGAAATATTAATCCCCACCAGTTCCTACAAACGTAATTCATGAATATTTCAGTGAGTTACGAATCGGAATGACCGGAGAACAACAGCATTCCGACAGGATGATGTTATTAATCTTATTAGCTGTGATCGGGGGGGAGACTTTGGAGATGGGAGGGCAACTCAGGTCGTCTTGTTCTTCTGCATTTTCACCTGCTCCTTCAAATAGACGACACCCCCCCCCCCCCCCCCAGACATCTGTCACTTCCCCCCTGCCCTTAAGAATCCTGCACAGGCTAGATGGCCTGGCCACACCCACTTATCCGCTGCTCTCACCACTCTCACCTGTGACATGCGCGAAAATGAACGCCAGTTGGGTTGCCATCGCGTCCCACCGTGAGAACATTTTGCTGGTCTCTGTCACACTCCTGAATTTTCATCCAGTTCTTAGAGACTCCGCCCCCACCACCCCGCCACAAAGGCCGTGGACCATGAGTTCTGTTTTTGTGAACCTTTGTGAGGTAATCAAGTGAGTGTCCCAGCGCTCGGGTTGATATGCAGTAGACGGTGTCACTGTCACTGGATTCTGTTTCCCCATGACGGGGTCCGGGCTCCGGGCTCCGGTGTCACCTTCCCCCAGGATTCAGTGGAGCAGTGAGATCCTCTCCAGCGGGTGAAGACTCCAAACCTGTAAAACTGGGAAGCTGTAAGATGGCTGCAGAGGGAAGTGATTCACACCCCAGCCCTCACCTGCACACACCCTCATGCCGGCGTAATCCGATAGCAGGCTGTTATCTCCGTCTTCGCTCCCACGTCTGTCAGGTTGCGGTCAGAGAACCAATTCCCCTTCAGGTGAGACTCACCCCTGACTCAGATAAGCCCCTCTATCGGGGGAGGGGGGGGGGGGGTCAATTGGTCCGTTAGATATGTCCTGCTTTCATAAGGGGTTGGACACAATAACCAGCATATCAGGGGATGTCATGTGTGCACCCTGTAGGACCTTCTGGGCCTTTCTGTGCCTGTGAGGAGCTGTGACCCGGAAACTCTGGGCAAGGGTGGGTTTATTGTTATTGGGGCCCCAGCCGAAAACAAAAATCACTTGCCCCCCCCCTCCCCCAAATATAGTGACGATTTGTGGCCAACAGGGGGCCCCCATGCAAATGCAAGGTTTAAGGGGCGCTAGACACCACCCATCACTGCGGACCAGCTTACCCAAACAGTCAGGAATAATTTTAATATAATCACAAAAACAAAACGTTAACTAATCTTGTGATCAGATATTCTTGACACCATGCCTCCAAATACATGTACTATATTTTAAGATAAAACACATACTGTACACCATACCCGTTTGGAAGTTCTCCTGGTCCTATACCTCCCCCCAACATTGGCTGGAAGTGATTACAAGTGCTGGACACAGATGTTTACAGGAGAACGCCGTGCACACAGCTCATTTACGCAGCACCATGGAGGTGAGCCGTCTGATCGGGCTTGGATTCTGAGACGTAGCTGGCGAGCCCAAGCCTGGAGGTGACATCATAATCACCCCCCGTCTGTTTTCATTACTGCCAAACCTTTGCTCAGCTCTGAAATTCTGCTTTTTTTCCCCCCTTTTCTTTGAGTCATAATTAATGACCACCCTATCTTATGGCTATAGTTCAAGACGAGTAATTAATTTCACAAAGGAGAGTATGGGCGACGACGATGAAGACTTCAGAAGGGGCTGTTATTATGAATTCGGAAATTAACATACCCTGACAAAATGATCAGTGCTTTGTTTAACACATGGATGTTACACTTGAGAATATGAAAATGGCAAAACCCTTGCAGTCTCGGTTTTGAACAGAGACGGGTTTATTTGTGTTTTAAATGGACGTTGCTTTAAATCTTTAAACCACACTTGCCACAGCAACCCATTTGAGGAAAGAAACTTTTTAATTTGTCACAGTATAACGAACTGGACCCAGCCATGGACCTCGATAAGCCATCAGGGTATCAAAAAGAGCTTGACCTGCTGAAACTCATGATCTGTCCACCAACACGGGGTGCATGTCACTCACGTACTCTGCTGATGGAAAGCCTGAGGTTGGACGGGCCAGTGCACACCGCCAAATACCTGCGGGACCTTCGTTTGGTCCTACCTGAAGATACATCTATCCATCCGTAATGACTCCTCTCTGCATGGTCAAGGTGATCCAGAGTCAAACATATGGCAAATGAATGGAAGTCAGTTCTACTGTGGACGACTCGAAACACACCATCAGAGAGGTCTGACGGCTGGAGAATAACAGAACACCTGAAGGACACGGAAACGTGATGATATCACTCAAACTCCACACAGTCAACAACTCTACAACCGACTCTAAAAAACATGTATAAAATGGGTATTAAACGGCTTCAGCTGTGATTAAGTCAGGAGCAGGAAAAAAAGAGTCAATGGGAAACTTTTCAGAGAGATAAACAGAAATGATGACGTTTTATAGGTTAAGATTATTTTTCCATACCAGAATGCTATAGGTTTGAAACCCAAGGAAGAGAGTGGGTCTCAAAATCGACTTAACCTTCGCCAACTGATTACAGATGATAAAAGGCAAACCTGCCCAGCACAGCACGCAAAGCAAACAGGCAACACAATTATGTTTACTCGGGATATCTCACAAACGATAGCGCTTTGAATTCCTCGTAACTGCAAATTTTCACCTTCATTAGACTTGCAGTGAGCAAATCCTTGGACTCCGAGTTCCCCTTGGCGAGGGTATGCGGCAATTTTATAAATGGCAGAGTCTGTAAAAAAGCAGCTTGCAGGAATGGACCTGGAGCACATACATGAGTGGAACGGCATTATATTAGTTTGTAAACAGCAGATTTCCGATGCACAATGTGTTTCTGAACTCCTGGCTGAGTTCCCTCTTTTGAGTTATGAAAATTGATTACTCATGAGTGTCATATTAAGCAACAAACTGCGGATCTGCTTCCCGAGGTCTTCATATGTCACGTAGGGCTCTGATGACAGATGCTTCTGAATTCCCCAGAGCTGTCCAGCCTCATCATCATCCTACTGCTCTATGAAAGGATGACAATCTGGTGGCTGGAATCTCCCATCCAAAGGCCGCAAAAATATGTCATTGATCCGAAACACATTTCCTGCCTTGGAGTCGAAGGGACATTTCCAGGGAGACGTGACGCCTGTCAGCAGGATCTTTGTGAGGCCTCACACGAACGGCCTATAGATTACCAGCCCACACTGCCTAAGACGGAGACGGCATCTGCGCTCTTGAGAAGAAAAACTCCACATTCTCGTGGGCGTGCAGTAAAACCACGAACACACGGCAAGTTGAAGCATCGCTGGAAGATTCCTGCATGAGACACAGACAATGGTCTCCGCAGGCGATGCTTGTGTTGCAGTAAAGCCCACGTCAACATCCACAAGGGCTTTTGTTCCCAGTTGATGGTTTCCAGGTAACACATTCCGGAGAGGAAGGGACATATCAACTTTATTAGCGGTCTGTGCTGAGTCTCAGGGTCACAAATACCACAGTAAACATGAATAAAAAGATTAGCCCTAACTTATGGAGGCCTTACGCAAGACCTGTTAGGTAACTGCTAATGGCTAAGCTCAGTCCCACAATGCTGCCAGTCGTGCCTAGCCGCCCTGAGCCGGGGCATGAGCCAGGTGTATAGCGCACCCTGTCACCCCCACAACAACATGGCCAATCGTTTCCTCAGAGCGCGAACGTCCTTGACATGATTTGAAGAAACCCAGTGCCATTTATGACTCTCGCACTTATTCAAATGTGACGGAAATGGTTTTTTGAACACGCCACGGTCTGTAACAGTGAGACGCTTAACAGGCCCTGTGAATGGTCCTTGCTGACTCAAGGCCCCTGGTTCAGGCGCACATCAGTCGCCTCGCATCTCCCGCCGCAAAAGGAGCCTGTTCCGTCACCATTCAGAGTGGCTGTTCTATTTACAACAGGCCTCGGCGCCATGGCGATATAGTGAAGGACTCTTGTGATTGGTAGTCTGAAACTTTAGCACTATTCCATCTGAATGGAGTGTTTGCCACCCCGTATGTTACTGTTATAGACCTGGGCATGCTTGACCCCTCACTAAATAGCCCTTGAGCAAGGCACCTACCTGCCCCCGAAAAATCTCTAAGGGTACCGTATAAATGACCTGACCCTGCATTTGGATCCCAAGGCTCATTCTTACCTTTCATGTGCATGTCTTACAGGAGAGCATGTGAGGATGGGAAACAGCCAAAAAATACCTATATAGCTACAGTCATACTTAAGCAAATAGCAAATGAAGCATATTTTCATTCCCATCTCATTAAATAACAAACACCTGGCGAGGATCTGCTCTGCTATCTGCCGTCCTCGTCCACCCGCACCATCAGCCACTGCTCTATATCGACTTCCTATCCATCTCGATTTCCATTAACCTGGCGGGATGAGCTCGAATTTCAGGAGTCAAAAGATCATGGAGCAGCGGGCCATCAAAGGGACCCCCCTGACGCTAGCACATGGGAGCACTTTCCCTATCCAGCCCTCCCCCCCACCCCGTCAGGGCTCACCTCTGTCTTGCCTGTCTCCCATTAGCCACCAAGGCCGGCCAAACGCTCACCGAGCTGACAGTAATCCCTTTTGTTGTCGTGGTGATGTTTCCCGGATTCTTCTACACACACCTGGGAGCCCAAAGATCACAGCCCCCGCCTGCCCCCCAGGTCAGCCCCCAACATGGCCCCAAGCAGAACCCAATGCTTCGATTCCTAGGTCAGCTCTAGCTGGCGGACGTTATACCCCAGGCTGAATAGGCATCATGGCTCTCCTGAACACCTCTTTGGAATTTCTTTCCATAATTATTTGTGGAACGCTGTTTTTTGAACTACTGTTTCCCCCCAGACTGTTTTGCATTTGCAGGATAAATTAGGATGAAACGGAAACCTCTCAGAGAATGTGCTGTCATCTTTGGGGACCTCTCTCATATTTATCACTGAGTCTGGCATTTTGACTTGGTCTGAACTTCACCTTTCACGCTGCTTGGTAAAGATTACTGCTAATAATTACATTCCCAATAGGAAAGGGGTTGGGTGGGGTTATACATGGATTTGGAATTTGGTTATACTTTGATTTGCGGTGAGAAAATTCCACCAAAGAAATCTGGCAGATTTAAACATGAACATCAATCTCGTTTGGCTTGAAGATCTGAGTGCATTTTCTCCGCCTTTGGATGCTGTTTTTTTTTTTTTTTGTCTGAATAATTAATTTCTTCCCCGTATTCAGGTCCAGTTTTCAACTTTTTGCATGTACAGGGTGTGCAGGGGCCAGACTGTGAGGCTCGGTAATGAATGATCTTAGTATTCTGCCCGTATCGGTGATTAAAGCAGCTAAATCCTGACAATCCAGTCAAATATTGATATTTGGACAAAAGATTAACAGGTAAAGTGGTGAAACCAGAAATTATGTATCATATAAAATGCATATAAGTAATTGTACACACAGGAGCTGGAAAGTCATTTTGTCAGCAGGCAGACACTTCAACTCAGTGCTGATGGGGTCCAGGGTGTGGCCAAAATGGGCTGGAGGGTGGGGCCAAAATGGGCTGGAGGGTGTGGCCAAAAGCTGGCCAGAAAACACACAAGCTGTTTTTGACTTTCAGACACCCCTCGCTCGGTACGGCACAGCCAAGAGAAATGGGGGGGAAATCGACCAATCGGGGAACTCGGAACAGCATCAGCATATGGTGAGATAATACACCAATCAGCCCCAATCTGCCTTTCTCTGCCAGGTGAATATCTGGGGCAATCTCTCTCCTTCCTGTACCCGGGGCATTTTGGCCTGAGATGGGCTCCACAGCTTCGGGTAGAGAGCGAGATCTTTCCAGAGACTTCCAGGACACTCTGGCATACCTAAACGCGCACCCCCGGCATGCTCAAATCAGCAGTTAACAAATTTCAAATTTCATCGCATGATGAGATGAGATTCCGGCTCCCCAGCTTCCACCGCGGCCCGCCGCTACTCCTTATCTCCTAGCCACTGACGGCTATCTGCTCACCCCTGTTACGTTTCCATCCTGTGGTTCCCGGCTAAGATAAACCTGGAAATTTCATTCTGCGCTTTGAGGCCCCGCCACCATGTGACATGTGTTCCCACCGCTTCGTGCCAGGAGCGCGAAGGCTGACATGGCAAGGTGACCCCCCCCAATCCACCTTACAGTGAATTACACACATGCACACCTTTGCCATCTCTTTTATTTTTTTTCTCTCTCTCTTAACAAAATATTCAATCTTGAAATGCTGAAATTACTTTTCAGTCAGGCACATTACTGGCCATGACGGATCTGATGGCTTTAGGCCCCCGACACCAACCGTGTCTGGTACCTGGTTCCCAGGGCCGGATTAAGTCGTCACAGAACACCGGGCAGGCATTTTTTTAATTTTATTTTTTTTTTGGGCTCCATCCCATCAACATACTGCTTATTCATATCATGCAGGAGACACAACCAGACAGTAACTTATTACTAGGCTAGTAGTACCATCAAAACATTGCACAGCATGACATGGTAACACATTTTTCTTCATTATAGCATTTCTCCTCTTATCAATAACTATAGTTTTACTACTCACATTCATATGGCTTTACGCCATATAGATCTGGTAAAATCCTCAATGATGTCATCATAATTCAATGATGCGATTCATTAGTTTCCAACTGCAAGTGATGCAAATGCATCAAGCTCCTCTTATTACATTGCAGATCATTTGTGTAATTATTGTCATTTGTAAATTAGATATATATTTTTTCTTACATGACTTTTTCTGGGCCCCCTTGTATCAGAAAAGGTTTAGTTTGCCTATGTTTGGATATTGTCCCGCTGGTTTTCTAATTACCCTTGAGGGGAAGGTTTCATCACGGAGCGTCTAGATGTTGTGGCGCTTCACCACAACCTCCACAACCCCACCAGCCTGGTCCAAGGCCTGGCCGTGAGTTTACAGCATCCTGACATCGTCCTTGCCATGACTCATAGCTTGAGGTCCGCTCCCTTTACTATGGCCTACCATATGGCACCCCAAACAGCTAGGTAACCTCATGCAAACGACATTCTGCGATTAATGACCACTGTGGTCCACTGGGGCGGCGCTCTGCTATGCAGGGGCGGATTAATCACTGGGTCGTCTGCGTGATAGCAGATAATAAACATGACCTTACCCCAGGCAATGATATCAGGTCATGTGAGGTGTATCTGTGTCATACCAGCTAGTCCAAGGACAAACCACGTTTGAAGTCTTGCCCTTGCCACTGAGTTTATAATCCCACTCATCAGCGCAAGAGTTTTATTACCGTTACGCTGGTTAAGCCTCGTTCTAACTTTGACTTGTTTTGGACAACGTGATAAGACAGATCTCTAGCTATTGTTCCACAGACCCACTCTACATGACGTTTTCACTAAGAATTGCCACATTCTGCTGTCCCAGGAACACACACACCCCCCCGACTTTCACCCGCTGCTCACACACCCTCCCACCTCGGGATTCCCCATCGCTGCAAAGACTTCACACCATCAAGTCTGCCAAAGACTCCAGAGTGTTTCTAGGATGGGGAAATGCTCTCTGACATCACATACTGAGAGAGATCCACGCAGGAAAGGTCACCCCCGGTGTGCAGATGCTCGAGGTTTTCACTTCTCCCCATGAGACATGGGGGCGCCATGGGTCTCCGGGGGAGATCCGTCGGCGTCGGGGCAGATCTGTCACGTCCCATTTTCGGGGGTTCGTACCCGGTGGCATGGTGCAGAATCTCCAACACTGGTGCAGTCTGAAAAGCAATTACTCTCACAGCGCCACCCACAGACACAGAGGGAGCCGCGCAGGTGGGGACAGCAATGCCGGGGAGGATGTGACAGCAGGCCGCCGCGGTCCACACGCCCGCCGCAGCCACCCTTACGGAGCATATCGCCTCTGCCGCCATGATCAGAGAGGCCCCCCCCCCCCCCCACACACACACACACACACCCCCGCCGTTACCCTTCAGAAAAGCCGTA
>JAODKE010000001.1:30767190-30779713 GCA_026779605.1 Mormyrus hasselquistii | reverse complement strand
TTTTCCCCGCTCCCCCCCGCCCGCGGCGGCCCCCCCTCCCCCCGCAGTCCCCCCCTTCGTTTACCCCTCCGCCCCGCCCCCCCAAGCCCAACCGGCGGAAAAAATTTTGCCCCCCCCCCCCCCCCCCGATAACCGTTTACAGACCTGAAGGCGTGGCTAATTGGGACGGAGCAAAGGGCGAAGAGGAGTATTCTCGGGAGACTTAACGAGCTTGAACGTGTCGAAGCGTTCTGCGGCTAATGTTCCGGCAAACTGCGGCTTTCTGACTGCTGTATCAGCAGCAGCGTAAACGGATGTCAGAACCCTTAACCACAGCAAGTCGGTCACATCCGCGATTCGTGAAAAATCGATTAGACGGCGTATACCATGAGATTCCAACCCCAGAAAGGGCTTGTCCTCACCGCCCGCTAATAAGAGGACTCCTATGCGGCTTTTGTACTCCTCAATATCCCCACCCCGGGGCTCAAATTAGGCCATCCGTTCCCACTAATTCCACTAACGTTCTCCCGGTCCTGTTTCCGCGGCACACTGCCGATCCCCAGGCCATGAAAGATGCTGCACTTATGCTCCGTTAAAAGATTTGCTAAAGCCGACATCTTTAAGGCACCCTGGGATAATTCGATTCTGGGGTAATTCCAGTGGCGATTGAGTGCACCAGTTTCGTCAAGCGACCTTGGGAAGAGCCAGTGTGCCTGCAGTGATTAAGCCAGCTGGTTTGTTTGGGGGCAGCCCCCACAGCAAGGATGTGGCTTGGGTTCTGAGGGCATGGGAGCCCCCCACCCCTCACTTAAAAGCTGGCAGGTCTTCTTCACTTTTCATTCTCCTGTCAAATAATTTTCTGTTGCCCTTGACTAGCATCCCACTACATATCTTTATTTGGGAATCAAACTCTGTGGCAAAAATATAGTTTCAGAAGTAGGACCCCACCGTGAGGGAGGGGGGCATGTCACATGTCAATATCTCCCCATGAGCCTGACTCAGATAGAAGATGGATGGATGGATAGTTGGAGGGAAATCGGTTTGGAAACTGCATGAAATGGGTACATCTCCCATAAATGAATCTATGTGTGGACTAGTTCACTCTCAGTGGCTTGGGTTAGTGAACTGTGGACTGTGCGATTTTCACCCACTGTGAAGCACTTAATGAAACAGCAGGGGCCTCAAGAATTTCCGAGAAAAACATTATATCACTGTGAGGAGGGTGGGGTCCCGGAATGAGAAGAATGGCCTCCTTAGAAGGGTGTGGGAGGATGGAGGAGGCCTACTTGACCCTCAGATTCATATAACATAACAGGAGAGAAAGGGGCGGCCTGGTAAGCACTCGCCAGATCTCCATGCTCCCCTCTGGGAAAGGCGTCCCATCTCTGAGCAGGAGCACCAGCAAAGTGCAGCGCCACCTCGCAGGGGAGCTCAGAACAGGACCCCAGACTAGGAATTCGAGCCCAGTAAGAACCAGCCAATAAAACGACTCATTTACACATCCAGCATATGAATTATGCCACGTGTTATTACAGTGAACTTTGGAGGCGTATCTTGGAGCGATTGCGCACCCCTTCGGGGTGCTGGCCGTCCTTGGTGCTACGGGTCACTCAGCTGGGATTGGGGGCTTGTGACTTTGGCTATGTTTGCACTCACTTTCCCAGGGAAGATCCTGACTCTGTGCCAAACACTAATACAGCGGCGATTACTGTTTTAACTCTGTACTCAGCACCGGGCCTCGGATCCCGGCTAACGACGCGGCCAAACACGGCAATATGACAACCATAAATATCACCATGGTCCTGTACCGGATAAGCGGTTACGGAAGATGAATGGAGTGGTATATAAATGCACTGATGTGACGTGGTCATGTGTTTTACGACATTCCCGGGGCCCAGACAGGCCTGACGACTGTGCTACTGAAAATAGTGGCTAATTGTATTATAAATCTGAAAGGAACTGTCACAGTGGTAGGAAGAGCCGTGTAATTCATGGGACGGAAGACAGGGTGGTCCCACTGAAGAAAGGGAACCCGAAGAACAAACCTGTACCGTCATATCAGCCCCTCCGAGAAGAATATTATACCGGGAGACACCCCAAGCGCTTATGGGATATCTGTGCATTGCAGGCCATTCTCAAACAAGCAATGGCGCCTAAGGGATTCACTCAGTTCAGGCCATGTAGCTGATGTCACACAGTATCACAGGAATGCTTGGCTCGATAAAGACCGAATAAACATTCACTGAGGAGAGACACTCAGGATTTGATTGTAGGATGTAATTCTTTAGAAAGATCTTCATATTAGCTGCTCTACAAATTGAAATCTGTGCATTGGTTTTTTTTAAAAAAAATTTGCTTTTGATAATTTTTAATAACAGTCCCTGGGGCAATTAGGGGTTAAGGGCCTTCCTCAAGGGCCAAATGGTGATGTCATTCTGCTGACCCTGAGATGTGCACCAGTAACCTTCTGATCACGTCACAATGTTCCAACCTGCTGAACCACCCCCCCCCCCTCCATTATGTGGCTGAAATAGCATTTCCCGTTTGATCAAAGTGGGAAACTGCAGAAATGGCTGGTTGGCAAACAAGAAGATAAACAGGCTGTGTGTCTCAGGTTCAACCCTCAGAGTCTATGATGGTGTGCGTCACTCAGTGCACGATTACGCAACGTTTAAATAAATACATGGGTGTATTTGTAATATGTCCGAAAAACTTTATACGGGCCAAATAACGCTTGTGAAATGATAAGACGAAACTGGGGCTGAAGAAAGCAGCCCAGGGAGAAGTGAAGAGATGAATGGCAGGCGTGGGGGGGGCTTGCTGCTCCGCACCACCGGCCGGGGCAGCGGCCCCACGGCCACAGAAAGCGCCTCGTCATGGGTGCCCCCCCAAAACCCACGTAGGCAGCTTGCAGCTTAGGCTCCCGCCCCGTCCTGGTGGACAGCATCTTCCTCACCTCGGCCTGCTAGCGTGTAACAGGAAGTGGAAGTCCTGTTTGGCTGCAGGCATGACTCATTCTCTGAGGACGGCACAGGCTGTCATCACAGCGAACAGACCGTAACTTTCTGTCCCCTTTCCTGGGGGTTGGGGGGTGGGGCTCCCAACTCCCAGCTCCCCACAGTGTCCCTAGCCCCCAGTTTGTTAAAAGGTCCAGCTCCTGATCCCAGCAACCTGCGCTTGTCCTACATTTTAACATATTCTTCAGATGTCATTTATCTCAGGTTGTGATCGCTGCGTGGAGCCATCTGGTACGATTGGGGGGTGATGTTCGTGTCACCAGCTCCTCTCAGGCTGGAGTACGACGCTCTGTGTTGGGCTGTCTGTGTGATATGGGGATGTGTAGGTAGGTTATAACTCTAAATAGTGAGAAGGTAATAAAGATCGGGCCTGGGGAGTAACATCACAAAAATAACTGCACTCGGTACTTCAGGCACTTAGGTACCAGTAGTACATATATTTTTAGGTGTGAAAGATCAGTTTTTATGATTCTCACCTTCACTGACCGGCACGTCTCTGCATATTAAATAATACTCAACCCCAACCCATCCTACACCTTTGCATTCAGCCCCTGTGACTTGTGATCCCCCCGGCCGCCCGCCCCCCCAACAGATACTGCACACTCTGTCTAAAAAAGTCACATCTGACAAGGTGATAGTGAATCTTCTAAAGCATTAAGATTCCACCAAAAAAAAAATTATTTTACTTTTTATTTAAATAGCACATTTAAAAACAACATTGTTGCTTTCCAGTTTAGAAAGACTTAACTAACAAATACTTTATATATAGTACAATACAGAATTAAAATAAGTAACGATGAAATATTGAATATAAAAATTAAATAATATGAATACGTGCATACAAGAAATAAGAAAATTATTACATCTCATACAGAAAGATTCAAACAGATTCATGCTTGCTTTTAAATATTTTACAAAATCAAACTCTCATCACTCTTACTCATTCCACACCCACTTCTTACAAACGAAGCAATGATGCTAACGTAGAGCATGTTTTATGAGCATGGAAAAAGCAGATTTTACGCGGGGAGGCTGACCCACCAGACCGGAAACCCAAACGCCCAGAATCATGCGCGGTACGGCGAATTCGACTCCGGTGACAGCAGAAGGTGACATGGATCTGGACAGATGTCACACCGGCTTTATGGTGGCGGCTGGCTGCGGACCGAGGCGGAGGGTTCGAGGTTAGCAGCTGCCGTGGGTGGCAACAAGGCGAGCTCCACCAGCGCTAATGGTCGGAGCGGCAGTTTAAACCATGACCCAGTTACGGGTAAAAAATGCGCAGCTCCGGTTTGAAAAGCAGGCAGAGGAATTGTACTCTCAAAAAAAACCTTGAACAATGTGTGAAACAGGGTAAGAATATTTTAAAACTCAGCCCAACCACAAGAAAGAGTACAGAGCACTTAAAAGGGAAAACTTGCGAAAAACCCATTAAACAAACAGTACTTTTACGGTTTATTTTTAAACTAATATATATTCAAATTTCAGCTTAATGGTAAAAAAGAGGTTGCATCAGTCTCCCTAGCTTTTTTTTTTTTTTTTTTAACTAAAGAAACCTGGTTCTTACGTATATTAATAAGGTACATATGCTCGTAAAAACGTGCAATTATACTTTTTATCTCTTTTCTGACACCAAAGCGAGAGGAGGGCGTGTTTGCAATCAGACCACCGGCTTTGAGCTCATAAACCGTCACTGTTGGGGGGTTAGGGTGTCATTAAAATCATAATGGTATTACTTTGTCACAGAGTAAGAAAACGGGCACCAGGAAAAGCACCAAAATATATCGACCTGGGGCTTGATTGCCAGGGAGGGGGTGAGTAACGTGATACGACATAATGTGGCGTTCAGCAATGGGGGGGAGCGGCGATGGATCCGCCGATCTGGCCCCATAAATTACAATTATTTTCACTGGAAGGTCTGAGAGAGCCACTTAGCATCTATCAGTCTGTCCATATGGCTCGGAGATTAACTCTCCCCGGCGCTCCTCGAAATTTCATTAAAGGCAGAAGGGAAAACACGGTGATCTGGTTAAGAAACCAGGGCAGCTGTGGCGTAGGAATAAATAACGGGGCCCCTAAGCCAACCTAGCCCCAGACCGGCACTTCGATCCGATCCGTTTTCCCGACGCCGGTTTCGCCCGGCGTTGCCGTCCTCCCTCTCCAGCTCACTTTTCTTTCAGTTGTAAACCGCTTGCCAGTTGTTCCCCCTTCTGTGTTTTATTGCGTCGCGCATCACGGCGACACGTGTGATGTTTTTTCCCCTTCATTTAATGCATGTAATGCGATCCTCTGCATTTCATACAACTTCATGTCGGAGCGGCACCCAGAAATACGTGCGATTACCGTGGAATATCTGCGTCTATACATGTCAGCATTTAAAACAATACTTTTGCAACTTTTAATGCATTTCAAAGCAAAGTTTCACTCCCCCCATCCGATCGCACAGGCTGACACTGTAATGTGTAATTAGTCGTGAAAACTGCGGCGCGGCAGGTGGTCCGAGCCAAAAGCGCCGCAGCCGATAATGAATCCCCTTCAGCAGGACGGGGAGTCCCCGGAACGATCGGGAGAAGCGGCCCTGCACCTTACAGCAGGCTTTCAGTCTTAATTGAACTCGAGAAAGGTTTAATTGACACTCCAAGTCTGGCAGACTATTTTCATCTGAAAAAGGACCATTTTCACTATAAGAACACATTAGACAGCCACATTAAACCATGTAATATTGTTATTTTGCCATATAATTATATTATGGTTATTGCGTCATTCACATTTCGTACTGTTATAATATTGAAACAACAATATAACAAAATCAATAAAGTAGGATATAAAAAATTGTGCTGGCATTGAGCTAATATAAGACAACAATAGGCCTAGCAGTCCACATAGAGGCTAGCTATAAAATCCTGATCCGGTGTGCCAAAAGCTCGCCACCGGTACTGATTGGGCGCCTTTCTCGACCCGAAGGTAATGATGGATGGCGCGTTTATAAGCCAGTTCCTGTGCTACAGGTGTTCACTAAGAACCAGCAGATGTTGTATTATGCTTTTAGTACTTTACCCAGTGGCAGTTTACGGAATTATAATTGGAACAGTCTAAGGCTGAAAATCATGCCAAAAAGCAGCTGTTTCGGCTGGAGAGAGGGTGCAGAAACACGTGCCTGGCAGTGTTTCACATCCGCGGGAACTTTAACCTGCATCTGGCCCTGCGCTAAAAGCCTGCACTCTATTCCCCAGTATATCATATCTAACAGGACCAGACCTCCTAGACTTGATTTGAGAACTTTCCAAACAAAGTTGCCCGACGTGGCCAGACGGTCTGACCAGGATGGAAAGAGACGCTCACGAAAATAATCTGTCAGCCGCACTGCTTTAATGAAAACATCAAAATGAGAACCCCCCCTTTTGTCCTGCTCACAGTGATTTTACAAATATTTCCTGGAGAAATGGAAGTTGAAAATAAATTAAATTCCGGAGGGAAGAAGCAGCACTAGCTTGGGGGTGAGCAGCTCTCCTCCTGAATGCTGCTCGCTGGTGTCGTTAATGAGATTCCTTATGAAATGCAGTTTTTCAGGACCTGAAATTCCAGGACATACTTCTGTCTGTCAGAAATTTCACACGGATGCATTTTGTTCACATTATTGAAATATTTATGCGTAAACATGGGACATTTTTCTGTTTTTAGGGAAATAACACAATATACTAAAAATAGGCACCCCAGCATCCCAAGGAAAAGAAATTAGTTGAGAGCTCTGAGCTATTTGAGTATTTGAGTATTTGGACTGCACTTCACAGGTACTATTCTTAAATGATATGATTATCGTTTTTAAAAGCCTTTGTTAAGGTCACTTAAGCCTTGTTTACTTTAAATCCCGGGAAGTTATCTGTACAGCGGAGAGACTCAGCGGCGTTGCCGTGACGTTTCGGATAAAACAAACCATCATTGCAAACATAAAATGAGGCAGGAAGCTTAACAGGATCCCGTAAGTCAGTGGTAATCAGCGAGGTGTATGGCAGATAACAGCAGGATGAAAGAGCAGCAGAAAAAAAACAATACAGATTCTGAGGGAAAGCCCACGAGGTGCCAGGGAGGCGTGCAGAAAGCTCCGGAAGGATTACGCAAAATGTCATACTAAGGAGCGAATGAAAATAGTGCAAATAAATAAAACGAAAAGCGAGATGGTGGGAGCATGAGAACAGCTGCTGGTGTTTCTGTTTCTTTCTGTTGGGGGCGCGCCTGGGCGAGGGGGGGAGGGGGGAGAATGCTCTGGTAATTACGCAGCGTGCAGCAAAATAACAGCCATTACGCACCCCCCCTCGCCACCAACCAATGTACTCTAGCCGGCATGTGGCCCTGCTGTTTTCACATGGATGAGAGGAAAACTAAATGGTAATACTCCGAGGAAACACAGTGAAATTTCATCTAAACGTAACGAAAAAAAAATAATAAATTGCTGGGAGAAAAATGTGAATGTTAAAATGTGGTGCAAGTGCTTCTCCTGTTAAACATGAGGGGGCATTTGGTCCTTGCAAACCGCAAGCCCTCCCAAAACACACACTCGCACACATTCCCCACAGCCGTGGAGGAGGAAATGCCCATTAGACAACAGGTGCTGTTACCTGTCGCAATTCTCTACGCACGCAGGGCCTGTGGCGGCCATTGATTACTCAGAGTAATTAGGTGACAGCTGTCCGGACGTGCTACTGCCACTCAAAGAGAACGGGAGCTGAATCTCCCCCCGGATGAAGCGATGAAAACGTCACATGAACAGGAAAGGAGAGAGAGAAAAGCAGAATGGAGCAAAAGATTTCCAATGGAAAGGAAGAAACATGACAGATTGATTCCCGACGTCTGCTAGGATGCAGAACACAGAAAACCCAATTACTGTGTATCTGCTTTCATGTTCTGGCCGCTTAGATGCATCCAGTCGCCAACAAGAACCTGCAGGGACTTGAGGCAAACACCTCCATGGGGACCACTGGGACGGAAGGAGACAGACGCCTTCTTAGGATAACCGCAAACACATTGTCCCATTTTTCGGAATTCCGGAATGGTGAAGTGCCAGATTCCTCCTCATTCAACAGGGGAAGTGTCCCTAACTTCTGAACAGCCACTTTGTAGATGAGGCGGACGCCCTGTCAACAAGAAAACAACACATGGAAACACTGCCAAACAAAGGAAAATCACAGGAAGTGTGGACATTTCACTGAAACGGTGCCATTTCAATAATTACCAGTCACATAACATTTTTACGGCTCTTTCATTTAAGGCTTTAAAGCTTAAAATTAGTGTGACTTTGCCGAGTCAGCTAAACCAAGGTCCACTTGACCCCCCCAAAATTCATTTTTCTGGCTCTTTAAGATCAGAAATAAAGTCTGCTGTTGCTAACCGATCACACGTTTCATCCCAGGCTCCTGATTGGTTTATCTCCTTTTACTGATCACGTCACGGTTTAAACTTATCAACCTGTATATACTTGGTTACAGAGGAGACAATGAGAAGGGTGTTGGAGTAGATTGTGAAGATTCAATACAGTGTTATGCACTCTCAAATTGTCTTCTGAATATTGCTGAAAGTCGCAGCAGTCTGATTTGTTGGAAGGGTCACATGTTTTTCACCCAGATCCAGTCAACAGATGTGTTTCTTTCTGTGAGGCCCGGCCGTGATGGTAAAACGGAGGATTGTCCTGTGATTGTGTGTGATGCGCCCGCTTGTTGGTCTCTAACAGGAGCAGCACTGGGTACCACAGAGACCAAAAACACATGTGTGTCATTTTGTGGGTCTCTTAGAGAAAAATGTAACACCTCCCATAATGTCCACCACAGAAAACCAGAAAAATAGCCAATGAAGGCCTTTAATACTTTAATATCCTAATATGCTTACTTGACATTTCACTTCGGTTCACATTGCGTTGACTCCATTGTAACAGGGGAACACAATCTAATTGTTAGCTCTGATGCTAATCTGATTTTTTTTTTCCATGAGGTTTCCCTGTTAAAGGGCACTGGCAGAACTGGACTGGTGCAATCCGTGTGTGTACGACAGACAGCTACCGGTTACATCCAGACTGCAGAAACGTTTTTAACCTTTGTATAACTGTCACAGATTTGATATATGTCAAACGTCATTGTAATATCAAAGAGACGTCTTCAGCAGGCTGAGAATAACCGTCCTGCACCTCAGGCGGTCTGGGGTAGTAGTATCCGTTCCGAGTGTAAAAATAAGTAGACACTCTAAACTCAGAACAAACATTCAGCAGTATTTTTTTTCGGGGGGGGGGGGGGGGGATTTTAGCGCCCACACTTATTCAAAGGGTTTTAAAAAAGCATTAGATTGACAATAATAAATTCCAGTGTTCATCTGTTTAGCAGACCTTTCTCTGCGCTGGGTCAAGAAACACTGCAATTTATTTTGCGCATTTGAAAGCAGTGCTGAGATGTCTATATTTAAACAACCAGAGGTCTGTCTCTATCTCAGGACTTCATTCTGCTGTTTATGTATTTAAATTCAATAATCTGCCCACTGCGTGTGGGAGTCTCGCATTTTCTGATGGGTTCTGCTTTGGTTTCAGTGGGAGCGCATACGAAGACACAATGAAAATGCACTAAAGTGTGAAAAACCAATAAGGAGGAGAAACCAGAGAGAAATTGGACTCCGTGGAATGGGAGCCTGGGGGGGGGGGCGGCCGCCTTGAGCCCTGGACATACGTATCTGCATTTCTGCACACATACAGCCTGCAACAAACACTGGATTAAAAAAGACAACAACAACAATATCTGAATGAAAGTGTCACCCACTCAGCTGAAAATCAGTTTATGGAAGCGATACGATTTGAGGTACTGTTATCATAACCAGACAGAGGAATGTGCGTTCCACATACTACCACATACTCCCAAAAGTCTTCACTATTTAGTCAAAGATTAAATTTTACGTCGTGTCACGCACTATTACATTCCCCACGCTGTCGTAAAACATGCGTTTACGGAGCTCTGTGGACACTGGGGCTTCAATGAAGCAGTCACCATCAAATTCTGTAAGATTTTCACGAGTCAACAGGCTCCTCTCGGATTTAACAAGCTTTTAATCTGCACTTTAGGAGCCACCAAAGACAGAAAAAAAAACATAAAACTCCCCCCGGCCCGCCCTTCTCCTAATTGTCAAAGTACCCAGACCTTGTTGACAGAGGAATGTGCATTTTAGTGCGATATTGCTGTGGGTCCATCTAACTTTTGAATTTTCCACTCGACCACACATCTTAAATTGCGTTCCTGCCCGACGGCTCGGCGGTGAAATCACCAGAATAAACACAGCGGGCCCATTTGGATCGGGCAGCGCAGCGGACGCCCGAAATGAGCGGGGCCATCTCCCTGACAGCATCTCATACATGAGAAGCAAGCTGTTCTTAAAAGCGCAGTATCTGACTGCGAGTGCTGATGATATAAATTCCAGACTCGATCGTTTATGATTCCATATTCCCGAAATTGCCTTTTGTTTATGCCGGGCAAGACGCTTGATTTCTGGCATGGGAAAAAAAAGTGGGTGAAGGTAATGTCCTACAGCACAAAAAAAGCAATTCAGGACGCGATTTCACCCCAGGTCCTCATGGAATGTTCTGGTCCAGGGTGCTACACGGGTCTCTGTCTCCTTGGTGAATCGATGCTCTGGTTCATGGTCTCTCCTGCTCAATAGAGCCCACCCCAACATGGCAGGGAGGCCAATACAGCTTGCACATGTCTGCCCAGGAAGTGGGCGAGACAGAGGAGAGGGGTCATCTGTGGGGGGGGCACAGCATACCCAGCCCCCCATCACCTACTGATTCTTGAGCTGAAAGCACACCCACCAGCAGGAAGACCCCCCACAAGCCATGGCTACCTGCTGCCGGGATCTTGCTCCGACTCTCCCCCCACAATTATTAGGCCACCAGTCGCGGGCGCGCCCGCTGTCAGTCACATGGCTCACCGGAACAAAGAGCCAGACGCCTGCTGAGGGGGGGGTTGGTGATTACAGCCTCATTTAAGCGTTGTTTCCAATACAGTGGGGTATTAGTATGCAGCACAAAAGCACTTCATTAATGTAATACGCCGCGCGGGATGAAAGATCCGCTCTCGTCCCGCTCATTACCGAGATGGCGCCGTGAATATTCATGCCCACAGACTATACCCATCCCACCATTCAGGCCCCTTTCTCTAATTTCAAAGCTCTTCCAAAATGAAAAAAGAAACACAGCTCTTCATCATCTGAGCTCTGAACGGGAGGTGTGCATCCCGTCTGACACGGACGGTGTGTGAGGGAGTGTCAGGCCCGGACGGCCCCTGCACAGCCACGGATCAGAGTCAGCAGGCACCTCCGAAGTCTGAACCCTCTCATCTGGGGTGGGTGTCCACTGTCACATGCTCCCCACCTGCCCAGGGGTCAGAGGTCGAGCTTCATAGCACGCCTACCAGACCGCAGCCATATGTGACCCAGTGGTGAGACGGGAGCGTCAACACCTTGGATGTTGACGTGGATTAAATGTGATGCCCAGGTGTGGTGTGGATGGAGGCTGATCTCGAGGCTGATCTCGACACATCACACAGCGTAACTCAACCACAGAGTGTTAACACATCAGTGCACAGCAATCTGGGGGCATCATCCCATAATTTCTGGCATCTGTGGCATTTTTGCCACCCATTCAAATGTCGCACCGTGCTGGACCATACGAGTGGCATAACACCTACTACTGGTCCTTTCTTTTATTGGCGCTTTTAAATCAGGCACTTTCGATTGCTCTCACATTCCCCCCCCCCGGGTCTTGTCTCAGTTCGCATTGTTGCATTTTTTTTCCCAACCGTTTGCTTTCATTCGCTGACTCACGAGACAACAGACGCATTTCCTGGGTGACTCATTGCATTACCTGCACATGCACAGCCGCAACTTACGTCTGTCTCAATGGGTGTTTAAGCAGAAACAACAGGGAGAAAAATGAAGAGATTGGTGCTGGATCGATACACAGGAGCACGGGAGTAAAGCCAGATAGGGGGCGTGCCGCTATTAGCCCTTGCTGCTCCAAGACATATCGGCATTCCTTAAATGAAATGGCGTCCAGACCCGATTTTTACTCCGCAGATGAGTTTGGTAGGCCGTCGATATGTGGGAACTGGCGGCGAACGGCACAGATCGCCGGCTGCCGGCACACGGCCCAGGCCTCGCTGAGGCGTGACCCCCGGTGGCATCGCGCTGCAAGGTGAGGCATGTGGCACAGTGGCGTAATTAACCTACTTCTCACCACCAAACTGGCAGCGGCATTCATCACGCCTTTCCAATTAAAACCCGTCTAAAAAGCGATTAAAAAGATCGCATTCATTAGCTGGCAGATAATGATCCGGCACGCCGTGTCACACGTGGTCCTAGGACCGGCGTGGAAAAAAGGAGGTTAGCTTTCGGGGGGGGGGGGGGGGGGTTTTATTTAAGGAAAAAAAGGGGGAGCGGGAACTGCATGTTTCATGGTCTTATCCTACTGTGATTATTATCCTTACATGTCCTGATTGGGT
>JAODKE010000001.1:30755813-30767090 GCA_026779605.1 Mormyrus hasselquistii | reverse complement strand
ACGAGCGAGGGGGGCTGGGGGGCCGGGGCGCGGGGGGCGGGGGGGGGGGGGGGGGGGGGGGGGAGGGGGGGGGGGGGGGGGGGGGGGGGGGGGGGGGGGGAGTTTTATTTAAGGACAACAATGATGAGCAGAGACTGCATGTTTCATAGTCTGATGCTACTGTGATTATTATGCTTACATGTCCTGATTGTGTCTTCTTTGTGTCCCTCCTGGCTGGGGTGGGCACACATCTCTTATTGCCAGGTCTCTCTTTGGCCGACCTGGCACTGCCCACATGACAATCACTAGCCCAAACAATGGCTATTAGCGGAGCCAGATAAAACCAACAGACACGATTAACTGGCGTCAACTGAATTTTCAGATGTCAGCAAACCCTCAAAGTGTACGCCTCAGATTTAAGGAGCGATCAGGAATAAAGAGGACCCCTCCCCAGCTCAATTATCCCCCATGACTGAACCTGCCACACTGAGGGGTTTAAGTGCCTCCGTTCTGACACCCGTCGACAAAAATGCGGCCTAATTGTATTTATGTGCTGGCTTTCTCAGCCGTCGCCGTATCTCTCTGACAGTCTCACGCTGCCCGTCGCCTGTGATGTGCGATTCACTTTCACAGATCGTTCGGAGAGGCACCCGGGGCTGGCAGAGTGTGGGGGAGGGGGGGTTCTTTACCACGGGCCGTTTTGGTAACGGTCAACGCTGCGGGCGGGTGAATTTCCAGCAAAGGTAGGCAACTTAAATTTTAATTAGCGATCGTCTGTCCCGCAGGTGGAGGGCACGGCCCCACCCTCGGCGTTTAGTTACAGAGACGCTTTTGAGTTATAGCTCGGCTTGTTTACCTTTTACATAGCAGTTATTGGGGCTGCAGGCAGCTCCCGGCGGTACAATAGAGCCAGTGATTGATAGGCTCAGTGCCTGCGGTCGCTTTCGCAGGGTTATATTTGGGTTACAATAGGAGTCAGACTCCCTCGTGAAGCGGAGGTAAGATAATATTTTCTCTGTCGTGCCTGCGGTCAGACGGGGGGAGGGTGTTACAGATATGAAGGCATGGGGGGGTTAAGTGCGCTATTTAGATGACACACTAATACACAGACGGTGAAGTCATAACAAACTCCTACGTGTAGCTGCCAGTGGTAGTAGCATGTGCTGGGTCCACTTTGCCACGAGTAATCAGCCATTCTCACGGCGGTAGGGGGGCAGGGGGGGCACTCCCGGGGGGGGGCTTCCTGGTTTCTCTGTGGTCTGTCACTGCTGCGTCATCACCTGGGATTAAAATACCAAAGCAGGCTTTCACAAGTCTAAAGGTACTTCTGCTTTCCCCCTCAGTACTATGGGTAATCTCAGGATAGATAAAAAACACAACAAGGATTAGTGCCAAAGAGAGCCTCTAAACGAAAAACTCAACTAATAATGACAAGATGCCCTCAACCTTCCCCCCCACCCTTATAGGTGACTTATCTGGAGCTCAGTAACAAAGGTTTGTGGAGACAAGTTGAACAGCGAGTGACATGTGACCTGGCAATTAATTACTATAACCCACAGGGTTGCACACAGAGGCCAAGAACTGGAGATTACAGGCGTAAACCACTAAACATGCCTTTTCTAGCCAGAAACCTCAATCTTCCCGTGTATAACACAGAAACGGTTCCCTAAAATCCACGGCAGCAACTCAGCGGACCGAGAACAACAAGTTAACGGTTAGAAACAGCTGTAACTGACTTGGGTTCCCAAATCTGCACCTAAATGATTGGTTTTGAGTTAACGAGGACAACATTATACCTTTTAGCCTGAACATAGCTACTGTGTTAATTTATCAACACTGTTAAAATGAAAGCAAGCAAAGCCACCAGCTAATGTCTGGGTGCTACAGCTAGCTGCTAACTGGTGCAAACTACTGTTTGGGTGCTTGGATGTGAAAGCCTCGGCTAGCTGCTAATCACTGCGGGTTAGCGTTAGCACCGGCAGCTTCTCTTGGCCCTCCAATGTCGCTCATTTAGGAACGTATGACAAAAAGCTGGTGTAAGGAAGGGGGGCAGCTTGTGAAGCATAGTGTCTCAGAGAGGCCTCCCGCCCACCATATGGCCCAGGCACTCGTCGGAATTCAGGCCATGCCGTCCCCCCCCGACGCGGCTAGCTATACATCACACTAGTTAGATAAGCGTGTCGCCCCCATCCCTCTCTCAGAGCAATTCCCCCAAAGTTGGCCCCTTGATGAAGTGGCGGATTCCCCGCGGCTCTCCTCCGTAAGGTAGCAGTGTCCGCTCACATAAGCGTATTCATCAGTCAGGTGGCATCCAGCTCCTCTATAGCCGATATACTCCCTGTTTGGGGGGGGGGGGAGGGTCCAGCCAGCTTCATTTTCATCGCCATCTGGCGGTATTTCATATTTCATTACGGTATCTCGCAGTGTACAACGGCAGACTCTGAGTATGTTGCTGTTTTTGTTTATCTGCTAGATGAAGCCATTCGTTAGTTTTTCTACAGTCCCACGTGGGGTCGGGCGGGAAACCCCCAGATCAGCTCCATCCAGCGGGAACAATTTCAGCCATCCTGGGTTTTGTCGGCCCCCATCTGTAATCCTGGGTGGACGGACCGCTCCTGCACTGTCGAGAAGGATTCGGGAGGAGTGAGTTTAAATAACTATACGGGAATTCAATTTTGATCAGATCTCTGGAGTACCTGCAAAACCTTTTCATCAAGCTGGAGATGCGTCCTGACTGTGTATCTGGGCTGGGTATTATTTCATGACAGAGACCAAATCCAGCCGTACAGATGACCTCCTGTGATCTTTTCCAGGATAAAGAATGACCATAACATCACGGCATCAGGAGCTGCCTCGTGTTAAGAGATGCTTACGCTCAGTGTGATACCTGCCTGTGTCGATCAAGCACAGCCTAGCCGAGCTTGTCATAGAAAACAAGGCTAATGTTTTTAAATGACAGTGACAGAACATGATGGTGCAGGCTACCAAGACCTCTCTGGAGAGCTGCAAGTCTCAGGAGGGCAATCAGTCTCAGTATCTGTTGTTCATCAATAACTTCAAAATGCTGAGATGTTTTATGTATAATTAGTGACAGTTGCGAGATGTAATAAGATGTGATATTTTAATTGGCATAAAAGTTTCACCCCCATAATTATATGTGCAGTCTTTTCACCAGAGTAAGCAGATCGACGAAAATTCCCATAGTCGCTGTTGACTCGCTGCAGAAATAGCTCACTTAGGACCGCTGATCTTATTAAAGCACGACTTCCCGTCTGGGTCCCTAGAGATCACGTTTACTGTAATTTATCTCTGACGTGTTAATTATTCAAGTTTTGGGCTAATTGCTGCTTTGTAAAAAAACAATGAAAACATCACTGCCAGGGTGGACATGATGGAGGGATGATCACGTGCCGTATCTTGGGATCAAGGAAAACTGCGGAGTGATTAGGAGACATCAGTCTCTCCGAATCAAGGGAAAAGGCACAGAGCTGCACAAACCAGGATCCAGGAAAAGGCAGGGAGATTAGAATGAGCTCAGCATGTACTGTATACTTCTTTTGGCTTTTATTATAGTGCAGTAAAATGAAAAGGCACAAAAAAATGTGTCTTACGGGGACACGGACCATGACCACCGTCACGGAACACCTCTATCCAAGGCCATGAAACAGAATTCCAGGAACAGTCGTGGATACGCCAGCGTCATCGGCGGTATTCCAGTCCATCGAGCACGAGTGTGGTGACGCTAAAAATGTTTTTAAAAAAATAATCAAAACTGGTCACGTAGCACAAGCAGATTGCCAACGACACTGAGTTTCGTTGGGTCTTCCTTCAGCACCGTGTACTTAGACAACTCGAGGGCTAGCTAACATACGCCAAAAGAAAACATGCCTAAAGACCTGTCTATTCCATGAACACTTTTATTAGCCTACCCACTATATGTTCCCTGAATGTACTTAATGTTGCACTTTCTGCTGACTGAATAGTTTTCTTATTGTGTTCTTGTTCTGTTGATAGAGGTTATGTGGCTCCTCCTCTAATGCTACTTACATTTGGAAATGGGCATTCATCAGAAGCTCAGCTTAGCTACACTTACAGTCAGTCCTGCTGCAACCCGACTAATAATTGTATACAGATGCTCCTCTACTTGCGAACTTTCAACTTACAAACTTTCAGACATACGAACTAAAAGGGCTGTAAGTCTAAATTGTGTTCACCGGGCTCTCGTTTCCTGTCCGCAACATCAATTTTGTTTTCTACGCGCCAATTCTGGGTAGTACGACTTCTGGCCGCTACTCCCTCCGCACAGCAGTGTAGCGTGCGTACTCCCAGCATCCTAGTTCTTTGTACTTGCGCATACCCTTAAAATGATGTTGAATAATTACTTACAAACATTTTAAGTTACAAACGGCCGTTCAGAACACATCTCATTCGTAAGTAGAGGAGTGTCTGTACTGAGATACACATATCCAATGGGAAAAACAGGATTTAGGGAACACGGCAGTAAAACTTACTAACTTACGCCAAACAAAATAAATTAAATAATAAAAACTGTGATACCAGTGGCCAATAATGTAATTATGTGCATTTTAAACAAGAAATAATTATATCATAAACATCACATATGGGCCTCACGATGTGCCTAGTAACCGCTTCAGCCTAACGTGCCGAATTCGCTAACGGTAACGTCGATTGCTGAAAGAAGGGAGCTGTAAGCCGCGGCCACCGTGCTGCCAGTCATGCGTGCAGCACAAGTACAAGGGATTGCAATATGCAGTGGGGCGCTGAAGGCAACATGGCCACAGTCTATGAAAAGCAAATGTAAGTTAATCAAAAATGATGCTGTGTGTTTTTGTATTATAATTTGTCAAATATTTTCAGATATTCAGAATATGACTTTTGCAATGCATGGATGTAAAAAAATTGGTTCAACCAACTGACTGAAAAGAACCAGTTCAAAGGAATGGCTTTTTCGCAAATCGGACATCACAATCATTCTATTGGATACCTGTTTTTGCGTGCAAGTAGTGTTTCTCGCTATGACCATATTGTGTCTGCGTGCTACTTTTCTCTTGGACTGAAAATTGCACAAATGCAAATATGATTCTGCATTGTATTGGATTTGAGTACTAATATATAAATCGCGTTAGAACAGATGCGTGGTGTGACATCATGCCTTGTAGGTGGACTGACGGTATGTCTAGTCACCTCTTTGACAGCATGTATGTTTGCAATGTGCTATTTGCCTCACTTGTTTGTGAGTTTGAACAAAGGCATCTGCTCAATAAAATAAATGTACATTTAAAGCAGAACGAAAAGCACCACATGTATTGTTTTTTTTGCTCAAATTTAGATCATTAGTACTCTTTTCATCCTTGCCTGAGACTCTCCTTCTCCCAGGGTCCCAACTCATTCTTCATCACAGGGCCTCTGCGACTCTGATCTTTTCTTTTTAAAATAAGGAATCAGTTTGGTTGTTAGTTTAGGAGATATGGGTGTTTGTTTAATGCTTACTCACTCGCACTGTGCCGGTGGCAGGGGCCTATGTGCCCCTCACTCTCTGTGAACTGAATTCCCTCCCTGGTGAAGGAAGGAGCTGGGAATAATCAGGGATTATTGCGTAACTGTTTCTGGCAGCATTTACGCTGGGAAAAATGTCAGCAAGCGATCCCAGATTTGTCAGAGTACTGTTTTAATTTAGCCGATGTTTCTTTTCGGTTTTGATCAGAGAGACGCCTGCTCTCCGGAGTCGGGGAAAGCAAACATTTCAAGACAGCGACATGGCGGAAGCTGCGGAACCCCGGTACACTGCCGACGGCCTACGATGCTTTCTGGAATAATCCATTTACTTACAAAAGCAAATTATACTAGAGATCACGAGGAATCAGGCAGAAATAAACATTTGCACAAAAGGACAGATTTCTCCTCGTTCAGCGTGGCCTGCCCTCGCTAATTTGATCAATTAAGTGAAAAATAAATTGTGTATCCTGAGCTAAATCCAATCATTTGTATTTTACTAGCCAGTGACTTCTTATTTATGCATATCATGGTTATGCTTTGCCTTTCTTGTGAATATTGCAGTAATTTATAAAAACATTATTGCTTTCTGTCTCTGGTTAATGTCAGTATTTTTGCTAATTTTTTAGTTTCCAAGCAGCACGGAAGGAGGAACGACTGTCGTTTCTGTTTTCCTTTATGGGGAAAAAAGAAAATACAGCGTTTATCACCACGGCTAATAAATGGTGGCATGGGGGGGCACTGTGTAAGTGAGCCTGCCCCCCCATCCAGGTGACGCACTGACAGGGGGAGACGGACCGTGCCCGTCATCTTGCCAAGGGATCAGATTCGTGCCTCCGTTGGCCTGCTTCGCACGCATCATCGAGCACATTGCTGGAACGCCTGACATGACAGTGTCACTGGCGTCGATAACAGCGAAGCTGACAGTGGGGAAGCCCGCTGGCAGATGCGGGTAACGCGTGGAGCGCGAGATTGTCTCATGAAACAGGCCACTGCTTTTCACTTGCTCGCCCGTCAGTCACTTTTCGTTTATTTGTTTATTTTGCGTCAAGATAGTTCCCAGGTTTTTTAACGATAATATCTCTGATTTTTTTAACAATGATATTCCATGACGCAAATTCGAGTCGAAGGTCCTCCACCTCGTATCAGACAGGATGCTCGTAAGCACGGCACAATACATCTGTGCTTTCCACATGTAGGACCTGGCCTGCTGCACGAGGGTCACCACTGACACCATCCTGTGCTGCTGCTGTAGTGTGTTATGCCAACTGCACCGCAACACACAAAGGATTACGTCGTGTGGTGAAGACAGCTCAGCCAGTCACTGGGACCACACACCCAACAGTAGAAGACATTTATACTGGGCAACTCCAAAAGAGGGCTGGTGGCTTATGAAGGACTCAGTGCACGCTGGCCACTGTCTTTTTCCCATCCCTCTCGAAAAAAGATACAGGGTAATCAAAACCAAAACAAACAGACTCACTCAGGAACAGCTTCTACCCTGTTAATACCTCTGAAAACCACCCCTCCCCCCACCTTTAACCAAGACCAATAAGAAAGACTGTTATGCGCAGGACTCACTCAGCACTAATTTTCACTGTTACAGATACACTATATACACTATAACTTTGTTTAATTACAATGACAATAAATGCTTCTATCAGTCTATCCATCCATCCATTCATTCACCCACCCGCCCACCTGCATTTAACAGAAATGAAATTTATTTTCAATTGAAAACAGTTGTGTTAAATAATTTTAATTTCTTTCTCCCAGCCCTGCTGCCCTGCTGAAACCCCCATGCACCCCTCGCGAGCCCAGAGTCTTGTTGAAACCCCCCCATGCACCCCTCGTGAGCCCAGTGTCACTGGAGTAACCCAACAAGCCAGCAACGCCCCAGACTTGGCTCAAACATTCCCTTTTATTATGCTATTTCAAAGAGACGTGACTTACTACATCCGCAAGCTCCACCCCCCAGCCCAGTGCATTGATCGACTGCCTTTCGAGACTTTTCTTAGGGAAAAAAATAACTAATCATTTTGCTTTTCAGAGACAAATAATAAAACAGACATGATGTTATTAATATGGGGAAACACAGAATTTAATTAAAGAGCTTAATTAACCTGGAGACCGTAATGGCGTGTTGTAATTGCAGCATAACGTGCTGACTCAGCCGCCCTGAGGCACTGCTGAGGCCGTGCGGAGGTCCTGGGGATCTTGCCATGTTGGGCCACATGAGACGATAACAGGAAGCAAAACCATTAAGCATGAACGAGAGAAGCTGATGCAGAGACTAAAATATGCCGGGAAAATTGAGGAACAAACATCACAGGGTTGACTCTTTCTGCATTTCTCCAGAAATGGATCAAACAGTACAGCTTAAATAAAACAACCAGGGCTCACTGCTCACACTTTTCAGCAAAACATTGTCTTGCCACACTCAAGTGGAGGAGAAGGTGAGTGGGCAAATGGAACCAGTAGTTTGACAAAATGTCCAGGCGTCAGAGAAGATCTCGTGTGGAATAGCTTGGGTCCCAGCGGCATGAAATCTAGACCTTCTTCATCTAATCTACATTTATTTATTTACAGGCACTTTGCACAAACAGGGTCAACTGGTCCCTTTTTGGGTTAAGGGCCTTTGCTCAGGGGCCCAACAATAACACCACTCTGCTAATGCCAGGATTCGAGCCAGTGACCTTCTGGTCACATGCACGGCGTGTTATCGGGTCCTACCGGCTCTCCAGCTTCATCCCCGGAGTCACAGTCAGGGGATGATGGCCTGCCTGCGAGCCTGGACCCCAATCTGCTCATTTCAATAAGTGCCCCGATGTGTTGGAATTGAAAGTCCAGCTAACCCAGCAAGTAATCACCCACCCAGCGAAATAATTAACCGACTGGCTCCCCCAGTCCTCCTGCAATCGGATGCCAGCCCAGACCCCCGCTCCCTCCCATCTCAGTCTGGCATGCTGTGTGCGGGGATCTGAATTTAAATTCACCCGCTATCTCAGCTCCATGGTGACGGGGCTGTGCCGGCAGCGGGAAAGGAGTCGCTTCGATTTTGCCAGTTCCTCGCCCGAAAAGCAGCCAAGATTTGCCGCAGCAGACATAGTGGTGTTTGAAAATGCCACCGTGCAATCATTCCCTTATCAGTCAGCCTCCGAGATGCCAATCATCAGCACCGCCGAGCCGAGCAGAATCAACCATCTTTTCACCATAAAAGTGCTGTATTTAGCAACAAAAGTTGGCTTTAATGTACTGTCCCTGTGATATGGATTGAGGTTCTGGTCTATTATTCCAAGTTGGGATCATTACTGACAGAACTGTGGTTGTTCAACTATCGATTCATTGGAGGGCAGTCATTTCAGCCAAATGTGTCATCATCTGAGATTATTTTTTCGGGTCCTACTCAAAGACCCTGCTTGCTCCGGCAGGTGCACGCCTTGCTAGATGTGTTTTTCTGAGGAAAATGATTCATTAGGGGGTCATCTCTGTCAGAGTGAGGGACTTGGCTGAGGGAGTGGGCTCTTACCGGTCTTGGGCTTCCAGCTGTGTGGGGTACAGCTGTCCCGGCCCGGGGAGTAGATGAGGAAGTCCTCATAGGGACCGGAGCATCCATGCTAAGGCTCATATTAGCGATATGCTAATTTGTCCAGAACAAATGAGTCTTGAGAACCCCCCCGGAACTCCAGCTAATGGTGTTAACGTTGGCAAAACGGAGAGAATCCCACTCGTTTATTGGAGATTTTCATTGCGGCAAGCACATCTCATTAGGGCCTGAAACGGGGGAGCGTTTGGTTAATGATGGATGGCTTAACGGTGTATTTGAGAGAATAAGGGCATTAAAAATCGTGTGAGGAGGAGTGTGCGGGAAATCAAGGATTCGCAGGTGAGAGGAACTGAAGCTGAATCCATGTCATAAATGGCCCTGTCTTAGGGCCGTGCCCTGCTCAGCTCCATAGCCAGTTAGAAAGTAGCCGCTTGCTCTATCATTTGCGATAGGCCCAAGTACAAGTCAGCAAGACATCTGTGTTTTTGTTCTTTGTTTTAAAGGAAAAATGTCCGTAAAACTCTGGATAATAGAAGCTATCCTGACAGAAGCTCTAGGCCCATTTCACAAAACAGAAAACCCGGGTAGGAGGGGGCATTTTATCTGGGAGCTTCCTGTTCCCATGGCAACATTCTGTGGGGCAACACCTGATGAAACGTTGCCCACTCTTGCAAGCACGCCGGGACCATATAGCACTTGATTTTGGTTGTTCTGCCAGGTGAACATGATTTTTTTCACTCTGGTAGCCAGTGTGATCATCAGAAAGCCCAGACAGTGGGTCACTTTTGTCTCCTGCTATCCACAGGTCAGTTCTCATTCGCACCGGTGAAGCCATAACTGTCCCATCCAATATACCACATTCTCACTTGCATCCAATGACCCCGCCCCCTAGCTGCCCCCTGGCTCTGAGCTTTTAATGAACATCCAAGGCTCTCCATTCTAACTCTGGTCTGGCACTGAGGCTAAGGGGGGGGGGGGCACGGGCTGAGTTCCGGCAAGCACTTGGGGACGCAATTACACTAATGCGCACTGAACTACATGGGCTCAGCGCAATAATGGCGGCGCAATGTGGGAGGGCTGAGCAGCCCTGGCAAGTGGGGGGTAGCTTGACAGACCTGATATATGAACGAGGGCATGGGGCCGTCACCAATGAAAACGCCTGGTACAGTGGCTGCAGCACTGCAGGAAATGCATGCAAGAAATGCGGCTGGTTCTTTTAACAGTATGAGATCCTTAAAACCAAAGATGATCTCATTGCATTGGAACATTCCTGGTGGCAGGACTCAGGCACTTGAAGGATTGGACCATGCATCTATACTGGTAAGAATACCACTGGATGACACTCCTGAGACTGCTGTAGCTCCTAATGTGGGGACGCAATGAAGTGCTCCCCCACACTTAAAATGCACCTTCAAGCCACCAACAGCTTAAATTACTAGATTACACTGTGTTTTTTTAGCAACTGCATACATGCATACAGAGATAAAAATAAAGAATAAAAAAAATACACCTCTTGAAAGGTTTGAACGAGAGCCCGGGGTGGGGCTCCCACATTCTGCAAAAAATGGCTGCATTTGGTGAATGAGATGGAGAATATCAAAAGCGGACTTGAGGTCTGTGGAGTGAAACAGTGGGATTTACCATGGTGACACTGGAGGAGTGACATTGTGAATGACACCTATGAACTGTATCATCACTGGTGCAGCCTTCATGGCCACCGACACAGGCCAGCGTGGAAAAAAGACTTGATGGACTTTGGCACCTTCATAGGCCAACATGGATAACAGACTCATTGATGATTAATCACAACTTATGCCTCCCTTTTAGCGAGTATGTCCGCTCTTTTCTGTTTTCAGTAATGTTAGTGTCCGGAGGGGGGGCTTGGGCAGCCAGTTGACCTTGGACTCCCAGAGGTTTTTTTTCTCCCTGCTTGGGAGTTTTTGGTTCCTCTCCTCCATTTCTTTTTCTTTCTTTCTTTCTTTCTTTCTTTCTTTCTTTCTTTCTTTCTTTCTTCTTTATTTATTCAATTTCCTTCCTTCCTTCTTCTCGTTCTGTATCTCTCTATAATTATGTTTTATGTATCACAACACAACCCTGTAAAGTGCTTTGGGACAACATTGTTGTGAGAGCCACTATATAAAAAATAAATGTATTGTATTGTGTTGGAGTACGCCATCTCCACCGGGTCCGTTGATCAGAAGAGATTCACAGCTGAGACGTGGAGAAGTTGCAGGTCC
>JAODKE010000001.1:30692302-30705986 GCA_026779605.1 Mormyrus hasselquistii | reverse complement strand
AGGTAAAAAAAGAAATTTTTTTTTTTTACACGCCAAATAGAGGGGGGAACACGGTTTTCTGCAATGCATTACCCGGGGGTTTTTGGGGGGGGGGGGGTTTGGGGGGGGGGGGGGGGAAGGGCTTTGTTTTCCACTCCCAGCTGTGGCCTACACGTCTCACCAAGGTTCTTTTTACAGAGTTGTCTCTCATGACCCCGCTATCTGACATTTATTAATAATAACACACACTGGGGGATAGTTCACCTTGTAATGATGAAGCACTGTGTTCCCCACATGGACTGTTCATGCGAGCAGGAAGGAGAGGCACAAAAAAAAAGACATAAATAGCAGCACCAGCTTCATACAGCCGCCTCCAGCGGCCGGGCAGGACGCGGCTCGCCACGCGTACAGAATCGCTGTTCTTTTTTGTACCTCAAGGCTCATTTATTATTATTTTGCAAAGGACGATATTCCATTTTTATTTGAGGAGCAAACCTTGAACGTCGCCCATAAGCCGTTTCTCTGAGACACTGCTGGGTTTAGAACCAAATTCACAAAGCTGATGAACGATCACACGCGGGCAGTCGGCCAATCGGCTGTTCCAAAATAAGAAGAACGTTAACCATTAACCGCTAAGTTGAGGTGGGAAGATTTATGCGAAATTAGCACCAGCTAATGCATGTAAATGTTGTTTATAAGTGCAATTATGACGCAATACGATGGGGCCGACTGTAAAGAAACAGGCTGGGCTTTAATGACAGGGAGCCACTCCGAGCTTCCGAAAGCAGGCGTCTCCTCAAGGCCTTTCGGCGTTTAAGCCGAGCGGCACTCGAGCGGAGTTTGGGCCGATGCGCCGGACCCCCCCGTCTGGCCTTGATCTTGTCTCGCCTTCTCTGGGGCGGCCACAATGGGCCACTCACCGCTAACAAAGAGGCTTTGGCGAACCGCGGGTTTTAATGGGCCTGCCGTCTGAAGGATGCCCTGCTCAGGCCGGCCGGCCGCGCCACTTTCGCATCCACCCCCCTGTCTCATTAGCCTCAGCTTGGCAGCTGTAATTCCCCCACTCCTCGCTGCAGTGAGGCATTTTTCAGCCCCCCCCCCCAGCTCCCCGGTCATGGTCTGGTCTACTTTTCGGAGCTCAAGCCCATTAAATGATAGACACAAACCACATGGCAGGCAGGAGGTGCCTGTGTATTTACTGCACACAGGTTACCGATTCTGCTCCAAAAGCATGTCCAACTATCCCTTTTTATAACACAAAGTACACTCATGATTTTTGGAGTATTTACATATATCTTCTATTAAATGAGGCTTCATTCTGTTTGGCTTGAATTTTCCCCCTGAATGTATCTATGTTAAAGATTAATTCGCCGCTTATCATTTTCATTTATAAGATTTTTAGATTCATATATCCTTATAGCAGTATATTTGTCCCAATTCCCCCCTTACACACACATGGACCCAAAATAAACTTCATTAAATACAATTTTATTGTTTTAATTTCTTGATATATTGTCTACTGGCATATAATATGTTCACATTATATTTTATATTTATAAAGGTTGGAATTTCCACCAAAACACCCCGCAATTCTGTTTTTTTATTCCTTGCCCACCCGCCCCACCCGCACTCTGCATTTCAGTATATATTTATATTTGTATGGTCCCAACGCTGTAATGATGAGCTCAGACCCTGTGAGCCTGCTATTAAGCTATTACGAAACTGCCATTTACCCGGAATAGTTAAAATGTTAAATGTTACGCGGCACAAGAAGGTCCCTTGTGATGTCGGTGTTACCCACAAGGTGGCGATACTGGTCACGCCCCACCACATGGCACAGGTGGCATGGACGACAAGATCTGAGAAAGATTTGGAGGATAAGGTTTGAGGAAGGAGTCTCTTCCATCAAGTCTCCATCGGAGTCAGCTTAGAGAACTCAGCGGTGTGTATCTATCCTCCTACATATGAAATTTGATGCCCCCCCTGCCCCCGCCACTCTGTTTGCTGCATTTGTCCAATACATCTGATTACTAATTTCAAATTCCCTCACATCCAACCAGAGGCAACGGCGGTCAGCTGGCTCCGCCCTCTGCCCCAGCCCCACCCCTTTGAAGTGCTCATGTTAAAATCTTAACTTGGACCAATGGGTTGAAACATGTCGAGCTCCTGCTGCGGGTTTGATATAATATTTATGATAGAATATTTATGGCAATATGAAACAGTGACGCGACGGTACCTGTGATAAGGCTGGTGGGCATCCCCGTTCTTACGCGTCCTCGTATGCTAACTGGTAGCAGAGCTTTATAATGGACGGTCTCCACGCTTACCCTGAATTTTCAGGTTAACCTCATTTCAAGCTGGGGGGACCTAGTGACCCTATTAGAAGCATCCCTAGAGATTCATAAAAAGGGGGGGGGGGTTTGATTTTCACAAAGATTAATCTTTAACTAGATACATATCATGACTTGCAACATTCAGGGGGTAGATTCAAGCAAAGATGAGATCACAATATTTAAACTAATTAATGTACATTTATTTGGGGGAGGGGGGGTAAAGAACATTTCAGGGGGATTAAAGCCCCCCTAACACAGCCCTGGCGATGCCCCTGCTCTCTCTCACTCCTCGTTTCCAAGTGAATCTCAGCATTTTTAACCCCGTAATATACGGTTAAATATAATGCCGCCGTCGCTGCCTGGGAAACACCTGAGTGGAACAGCGAGTGCAGCACCTGCTCTGCTCACTCGCGGCGGCCTCAATCTTTCATGGAGCCCGTGGCCCGTGCAGGCGCAGGGAAGCCCGTGACAAACGGCTGCGAGTCCGCCGGATATTCTCCCAGGGGCCGCGGCGCAGGCTCGCTTCCTGGGGCTGAGGAACACTGTCACCATCCCACACCGCGGCTGTTCAAAGACTGGGGAAGGAGCAACTGCTGCATCGCTGCGGAAACTGGGCGTGACAAATAATGGGAGACTCGCGTCTAGAGGCTGTGCCCATCGGCATTTTTTCGATTGTTAAATTAAAAATCATTCAGATTCTGCTGTTTTATTTATATTACTAGTAGTGATTTAGTGCATTTTACCCAGAGACATGTAAAGTTTTATGCTACATATTGCACTGCATTTTTTATTAAAGATTTTATGTAAAGTGTGCGACTGCCAAAGGAGCTGCAGGTTCGAATCTCTTATATAAACTGCGCATTTCACAGCAGAGCTGCTTCAAGTTTCATCTGAATTCAGTGACTGCAGGCCAGTTTTGCACTGAACCTCGCAAAGGATCAGTGATGACAAGCATGATACACGCGCGGAGATGATGTGCCTCGATGCATGTTATGCAACTTCTTATGCAACCGAGTGCATTGCTGTCCTGCAGGAGCATCTTTCATGTGCATCCCTGGGGCCGAAGCACACAGCATTTACATTACAGCCCGCACGTTTGTAGACGGTGCATTTCCTGCGCGCTGCTTTACGATCTGGACTAGATGAGATAGCAGGATCCCGTCCGCTCCTCACTGCCAGCTCATTCGCTGCCCACCCAGGCCCTTTCTCTTTAATTGAATATATTTGAATATGATTTGAATAAATGATTAGCCACCGAGGGCTGTTCTGAAGGAGTGCCAGGTCGGTACCATCCCTGACACGCCGAGGGGATCCGCTTCCAGATCCGAGCACCGGCGTCCCCCCGCCGTTGCCTCTGACACCAGCCCTTGTCTTCCCCATGACCTTGAAGGACGCCGATTTGGTACAGCCAATCGCAGCGCTTGCGAGCATCTTGGGGAGAGCGGTGGGAGAGGCACGGTCTAATTTAATCTCCCTTTTATTGGAAATGCATGAAATCTTTTAACTTTTAATTTAACTCAGCGCCCACCCCCACGTGGCCTCTCTGTCGATTGGCTGCTCGCGGCTCGTTCAGGCACGCCCCCATCCCCCCCCCTGGAGTCACACCCTGGCTGAGCTCTCACTCACCCCTGACACATCACCACACAGCCTCACTCCCCTGCTCTCTGACAGCAGGTATCTCCACGACTCGTGTGCCTTGATTTTACCTGCCTGAAATAAGACTGCAGGTCACCCTCCTTCTTCCTAAAACACCTGCACAGACAACTATGGCAAATTCAAACACCTGTTATATTAATATATATACACATATATATCCCAAAATCTATATATATGTATGTGCGCATATATATGTCCACTATATTAATATATAACAGATTATATGTTATATTTGCAGATATATATTACATATTATATTACATTTAGATGCGTACTTATGCATACTTTGTTGGTTTTTTTTGGGTGACACACCATTCTCTGGACATGAAGACACTGTGCTGTGTGAAAATGCCAAGACGGCGGCTGGTGGTGGAGATGCTGAACCCACCACAGCCAGCATCAGCAATCACACCATGTTTCAAATCCCCGTGATGAGGCATCTTAACCTTTCTAATGCTCAATTGAACAGTAAGTGAGCCTTCTGATTGGCTGTTTAGAAGAGCAGGCTGTTTGCATTAGTGTGCCGTTGTATATAATAAACTGGTTACCTTCAGTTCCGAAGTCCGTGACTCGGACCCACACAATGACATCGGCTGGCCTGCAACTTCCTACACTTGAAGTCGTCCATCTCACTCTGCATCACCATGCGTCTCTTGATGCACGAAACATCAGTTTGGCAAAAAAATTTTTAAAAAGAATCTGAGGCTGCACCGGTTAATTTGAACATTAGCATTAGCGTGAGCCCTGGGCCGCTATCGACCCAGAGAGGTGCCCCGCAGCTGGGTCTAGCGCGTGATCGTGACAAAGCGCGCTCCACGTGTCGGTTATCTCACGCTGATAGCCGGCTAGCAGGACGCTAATAAATCTCAACACCCTGACAGCCCCGCACTTCCGCTCGCATTTACAATCTCTGTAAAACCACTCTAGAGGAAAATTGAAGTTGCAGTAAAAAATGAGCGAACAGATACATAAATAAACCTTTTTCCCTGCGCTGTCTTTTCAGACATATGCCCCGGCTGTGGTTTTTCATTAAGGGACGTCTAACAGCTTTCGCTAATGCTAAAGTTGCCGTCGCTCATGCTGCTGTGAAGAGTAGCGCCATCGACACGAGACTCTGCTCTCCGAAAGGTTTTAACGTTAATTACAGCGATACGAAGGCAGGCCGCTATGCATTCCAGAAATATACGATTTTTAAGTGTTTGTTTCATTTTAGTTTCTTATCATTTTTTCGAGTTATAATCCAGCCTTACAGGGGCGGCTTTTTGTAATGTTTGAGCTGCTTCTGTGTCTAAAGAAGGACAAGGGAACAGCCATCGAAATAGTCTTCTGAGGAGAAAACGCTACTGGTGCAAACAGGGACCCGCTGTTTGGACACTATGCTCGATATCAGGAGTCAAAGATGAGAAGACACTGACTCCATAGCGCCACCTTCAGGCCATAGAAACAAAGTGACAGGCCACATGTTAGCACTAAACACTGAGGCCTCCAGGCTAAAGCTGCCCATTGCAGCGTCCCACCCGAGCCACAGGCCCCCCCAGGACAGAGTGCAGTCTGCAGGATAAAAAGAGCCCCAGGATGCCCTTATGTGTCTGGATGGGTGCACCATTCCATCCAGAGCCCCCATCCCCGTCCCCACTGGCCAGCTGTGCCAGTTCTGAGCAGAACACACGTCCCTCCTGGGAAGCGCGCTGTAATATTTACGCCGGCCATTCAGGATACGGAAGGGTGCGACCGCCGGATCGGCAGCGGGGGTCAGCGGGGGTCGTCTTCCCTTGGGCGCTGGGATATGGGGGTACGGCTCGTCAGACACATTCGCAGGTAACGTTTTTATTAGTCCAGCTTCTCGGCGACTGGACAAGGCGGAGGAGATTCTGTCAAACCCCCTCTCCCACCACCACCCAGGTCTGGACTTACGCCACCTAGGGGACTTTGTCTAAATCAAGATCCTAGTCATCAGTCAGTTGTTTGTTTAAATTGTTACTAAATTATATTTCCAGTGTTCCTCATTCTCTCTGAAACACACACACCATTGAGGGGACATTCATTTCTATGGGAAAAATTGTAATCCCAATATGACGACCTTAACCCCCCTACCCAGCCCTGACGTCATCCACAAGTAGCCAAATGAAATATGAGATTTTTTTAGTTTTTTGATTACATTCATAGATCTTTGTGGGGACCTGAAAAATGTCAAAATAACAGGTTTTTGTTACATTGTAGGGGCATTTGGTCCCATCAATGTAATGCAAATTCACACATACACACACACACACACACACTACTGCATAAGTAAATCTTCCACTGGGAATCAGGAAGGAGCATTCATGCTGCAAAATATATGCATTTATTATGTGCAGAGAAAATCCGTCTATATGAATGGGTTGACTGATACCTAGTATAGTTCTGTCTTAATCAGCATTGTCACCATTTTCAAATAATAAAAAATTCTGAACACTTTGCCATTTAACATGATGCTTCCTGGTACAAAAGGGAGGAAACACAGAGGGGTTTGAGTCACAGCCGTGGGGCCGCGTTGCCTCCCGCTCTCGTGGGTCTGGACCACACACCTCGCTGGGGCTGGGCAGCTGGCGAGCCGGACACTCATCTGGCTCTCTGCGCTATTTCTTTGTGCACTACGATTATCCCCCCCCCCCCCCCCCCCCCCCCGCCAAGGGGGAACCACCCCCCCCCCCACTTTTCAACACCCACAGAATCCCACTAACCCTGGTTTTTTTGGCCAAATAACACTCTCCCCCAGCCATGGCAGGGCGCTGTTTCTGCCAACGAGGCTTCGGGGGAGGGGGGGGTTAAGCACACATAAATAAATAAATAACCACAGGACACTGTCGTTATTTAACTTGATCATCACTCTCTCTGCGCGCATGCACAGCGGCCCCACGCTGACAGACGTCTCACTCCAGACCATATGCTCCTTGCTGACTGAACTCCCTCAAATCTGCAGCTCTTATCGTTAAAAAAAACACAAACAAGCTAATGGAAAAAAACAGGCTTGGAAGTGACCCCTCCAAACCATCACATAAGAATCATTTAATAACATCAACTTTTCTTCCAGTTTCAAAGCTCCCCTTTCATGTTCGACACCTGAAATTTCCCAGTCACGCTTTTTTGTTATAGCATTATTCTTACAAATTTAGATTTTGTGAATTTAGCATCTCTCTCTCAAACAACACGATACAGACCCAGACACAATACACTGTGATTAAACTCTGATTGGATACAATTTAAATAGGTTTAATTTCATCCAATGTAATGTATCGAATTGTCCTCCTTTTAAAATTAAAACACATTCAAAACATTTTTGGAAAATCACCATTTACTTTTCACGGCAAAAACCATCTGAGACAGTATATTGCTGAAGTTGATCATATGATCTTAACACCGAAAAGCACGGCAGCGGTGTGCTGTGCTGTAACAGTAGCACGTTTTATCGGATTTTGGTGGTATTTGGAGACACTTGAACCAAATTTCCAAATCAAACCAGTTTGTATTATGTCCCTAAAAAGGAGCATAACCAGATCAAAGCAGGCTGGCTAACTGAGCAAACTGTGCTTCTCTGCCTGCTCAGGCGCGATACAGCACAGCACCAAAACATGTCTGTGATGAAACTGTATAAGCTGACGACAGGTTTCTGTCATGCCGACGCGTTTTCAGAATCTCGCTAAACAGCAGAACTTCCTGTCCTGTGAAGCTGGAATTGTCATACTGCTACAGGCAGCACGCTCTGCGTGATACGGAGGCCACAGGCCTGGCGGCCATTCGGTGCGCACAGAAACGCTCAACTCAGCCGGGGTCTCGCTGCCTCGCAGCTGGACGGCTTCCCCTGGAATGCAGCGGGCGCCATGTTTGCCGTTCGGGGGCTAACGGGGGAACAAACGGCCGATTCTCTCATTAAAAAAAAAAAAAATGCTTAAGCGATTCAGTCGTGTTTGAAGCAGGAAAGCGATGCAGGAGAACATCTGAGCCAGTTTTATGGCAGGGATAGCGTGTTCCTGTGGTCAGTCGCAGGAGGGTTTACTGCGAGCGCATATTTTTCGGGAGAAAGCCAGGAAAGCTGGCGGAGATGTTTAAGAAAACGCGTCCGTAAATAAATAGCTCCGCTGACTCTGACCCCCTCCCTGAGAACAACATATTTCTGTGATTGTGTTTTTCAATCTCTGGTAGAGAATTAAAAAAAAAAGAAAGGGACAACAGGAAATTCGGGCAACCCTCAAAGAGTAGTGGATCAGTTGTCGGCAGTCCAGTCTTAGTGGCTGCCCGACAGACACTTCTGGACGGTGCCATTCATTCCTCCCATGTGTCACCCCTGGACATCGCAGCCATTCCTTCCATAACAGAATCCCTCCGTTTTTTGTGTGACTTAATGCCAGGCCAGGATGCTCCATACTTTTAAAGAAACTCCCCCCTGCCAGCTCTCTCATCTGGCTGAAAAGCAGGTCCCTTCCAACCACTCCCTCCTTCCCTGGACATGCTGCCTCCAATAGTGGATAAAGAGCCACATTCGTCTGTAAAAACAGGCTCTGGCGGCCAAACGTAAGGACGACCTGCGGTTCAAGGAAGCACCACTCTGAGTGACGTCAAATCATCGGCGCGGGGGGGGGGGGGGGGTGCGTGTGATTAACAGGTTCCCCGCATTGTCTGCAGGACGCCCACGCTCCTCGCCGGCCGCGTGAAATCGCCCCGTAGACTTTGGCACCACATGCTGGCTACTATCACATATCACACCTGGGGGGGGGGGCTTACTTTCACCTTAGTTGTGCAAAATGTTAATTAGTACAAGAAAAGAGGGCTTATCGCCTTCCTGCAAAATCCCGAAGACTGATTCCTCAACCCCAAACGGTCACAGCAATACTTGTTGGTGCAAGTTTAGATGAACTGTTACATCAGTGCCCCCCCCCACTGCCGGTGGGAGGTGCAGAACACACAGATTTACGTATCCGTGCTTTAAGGGGATGACGCACCAGTCTCGACCTACGCAGCTGACGACTTTGCCTCATTCCACCGCGACCGTGGTCCCTGTGACTTCAATCACGCCGGTTTCATCCGCCCGACCGAATCATCTCCAGGGTGCCGTGGCAGAAAAACATGGAATAAGTAATCATGGAAAGAAGGCACCCCAATAGACCTCGAGGCGTGTGACAGCGCTCTCCATCAGGGGCCAATCGGAATGCCCTGACTGGTCTGAATCACTCCTTCTCGGGCAGATCGCACGGCTCATAATGGCCGGGATAAAGGCGAACGGATAAATGACAGCCAGAACTAAGATTAAGGTGGGGATCACACGCTAAGGGTTAAAATCCATGTCATGTGGCGACACTGATGGGGCAGAGAGGCCGGCGGGATGCTGGGGGGTGGAGGGACACGCGGCACAGAGGGCGGGGCAAGGCAGGTAGAGGAGGCGGGGCCAGGTTACCAGAAAGGCTAGAGCTGTAAGGGGCAGGGGTGGAGCAGAGTGGGTGGAGCTTACCGCAGGTAGTCCCGCCGGCAGAGGATGAGGTTGGCCTTGGTGTAGAGGGTGGAGCCCACCTCCCCCAGGCGGCAGTCGCAGCAGGCGCACTTCAGGCAGTCTTCGTGCCAGTACTTGTCCAGGGCCTTCAGCAGGTAGCGGTCCTTGATCTTCCGGTTGCAGCCAGCACAGCCCTTGGGCTTGGTGTCTGGCTGGACGGAGAGCATCTGTATACCTGCAGGGAGGAGGGGAGCCCATCTAAGGGGGGTGCCTTGGACAGATGCACACATCGAAGGCCATCTCTGAAGGATGTCACAAAACGAGATCAGCCCCGTCTTATTATTTCAGTTCTAATATTTTATTAATTCACACATTATTATTAATTGGAGGAAATATCGCCTATTGTTGGCATATTAAAAAGAAGACACGCCCGTACTCAGCTCACAGTCATTTACCCTTTTAACAGAACAGGCAAACAGGTAATATCCAAAAAAAAAAAAAAACCTCATACATAAACATGGACTTTGGTTAAGTTTAAAAACTGATTAAAAAACAAAAACATTAATATTAAAAAGAGCTCTCTGAATTCAGCACTGCTATTAATAGAGACGAACTAAAATACGGGCAAGTAATTAATTCCAGCTAACTGTTCTCTAAAGAGATACATGGGCATTGGTGAACACACACGCACGCGCACACACACCCACACAACGCTGCTCACTAACTCTCTCCCCCCCCCCCCCCCCCCCCCCCCCCCCCCCCCCCCCCCACCCCCCCCCCTCCCCCGCCCACCCGCTGGTCCCCCGGGGACCCGTCCCAAAGCCTTTCTGCAGGAACTGCCATTGTCTGCCCCTCCTCGGGGTGTGAAAGACTTTTTTTATTGAAATGCGAGAGTAACAATGTGAGCTCACGCACAGGTCGTAATTAGCATTCTTCCTTCGTACGGGCTGGGCGAGCGTTCTCTCTTCTTTTGTGCGTGATCAACCCTTAAAAAAGTTCCCCTTTTAAGTGGGTTGGTGTTTCGCAGCGGTGCTATATCACGTTGACGTGTGCATCTTGCCCAGTAATGAATAAGGAAATGTTTAGAGGGGACGCCAACTCGGGGTGAGGGGTGGAGACGCTCCGCCGGCGAATAATGATTTGTTTATATGTTAGTTCGGTGTTTAGCGGTGACAGAACGAGGGCCTCTCCCGATGGCGAAATGCACAAAAGTTTGCAATGCTTCCATATACATCCCTTTATTTTACTTTATAATGAACAGAAAAACACGCAATTGCTGGAAACAAGGCAAAACCCGGCTTATAGGACTAACTTTTTGCTCCCATCTACCACCTGCACTGGAAAGATCAGAATCACTCAAATGAGGCACACGCAGGCGATCAGCAGTCCCAAGACTTACGAGTTAATTAAATTGTGCCCAGATGCACAAGAAACGGCAATTCCTGCGACCTCGTTTCTCTATTGCGTTGCAGCCCTAAAAGAATGAGGTCACCCTGTGAATTGTCACATCCGAGATGTGATTTTTGTCGCCGGTGTACGCGAGGCCACGCCCACGTGTACAGCGGGACAAGTCGGGATGTCAGACACGCCTGCAAGCCACCCACCCACCCGGGTTCCTATTACTCACGGGCGCTCGACACCCTGCGCCCGTGCTTCGAATCCCAAGAATGCAATTAAGGGCCATCATTTTACCGTGTGCGCTGATTAGCAATAATACCTACATTTTTTAGCTTACAGTACAGTTTTCAAAAGTAAAAAAGAAAAATCACAATGAATCACAAAGGTTCAACGCAACCAAAACGAGTGTCTGTTAGTAACTGGTCATTGGGTCAAAGACTGCATTTAATACTGATTACTCCTTGTATTGAGATTTACGTTGCTTTGGAGAATAAGCAGGACGTTTCCCGAGCTGTTTTTTTTTCCAGTGCTGGAGATAAATAGGCCTACCTTTCGCCATCTTTACAAACTGAACCCAGAAAATAACGATCAAACAAGTACGAATGGAACATTGTGCCGACAAGAAAATTGAGGAGCTGGCGCTGATATCCTTATCGGAACAAAACAGACCACTAAACATATTCTTGAATTCAAATGAAGGTAGTTGTTACCTTTTAATACAACTCAAAGCCTACTGCACAATGAATAATATTAACAAGTAAAAAAATACACTAGAGGGGCCATATGAAAAAAGCCAGATTACAATAATTGTCTAATACTTTCTCCCCAAATTTTTTTATTAAAATGAATTTCGTTTGTTTGCAGTGACCAATGTGAATTACTTTTAGAAATGGCTGTACAGATTTCTGGCAATAATTACAAAATGGCAAAGCATGTCTACAATGCTGCAGAAGAAATTTAACATTTACCTTCATTGTAAAAACACAGTAATTTCACTTTTACCTGCCAATTTATTCCTGTTACTCTGCTTATACGCAGTCCACTCCTGAACTTAAGTAATGTTGCATAGATTCTCTCATTCCTTTACACTCTATAACCTAAATGCTCACCTCTTCAAAGTAGAACGTTAATGCCGTACTTTAATATACGTGCTGCTGAACTACAAGTAGAAAACCTATACAACTGGTTTCAAAATCGGAATTTCACTGTGCGTCAGAAATGTAGAGTACGTGATAAAATGCATCATCAATAATTCCTGTTAGGCAGACGACACCGAGAAAGCAGAACAGCGACGAGCAGCATAAAACTGTCTTTAAATGTTAGAGAAAAGTAACAATACCAAATTTAGGTTCCGGTATACGAGCACCTGTATACATTGTGCACATTCTTGTACCAGTAAGATCATTCTCTCATACTAAACTGCTTTGAAACTAGAACCTTAATTTGATAACACCAGGAAAACCCAGTTAAATTTGTATAATAAATTCAGGATAGGTGAAATGTTTTTCATTATATATAAACACTGACTGCTCAGCACACATAATACCATCTGATGTAGGCCTATATATAAGCTGTATTTAAATCCTCGTGCTCATCATCTTAAGCTGTTTTTATCCAAATACACTGATTCTAACTCAGCGGATGCCTCATTTCACACTGCTAAGAAGCTGTTTTCTATTAATGAAACTAATTTTGCAAATGACTGCCTTTACAAATTTGCAAAGTTTAGTTTATATAATACGAAAACAATGCGCCGTGCGGTATATATATATATATAAAGATTTAAATTACAAACTTTGAAAAGTATCGTATGATTGGTGTTTGGCTCCTTCAAAATAGGATATTTACTGAAGTTTCAACAGTAAAATATACTTCCCATAACAAGTCAGAATGATAGTAAGAAAATGCAACTTAAACACTACCGCATTAGTAACTGTACACTATTTTATTTCGTTTCGTTAATAAAAGGGGAGCTTTTAATTGGCTGGATTGGATTGTAAGCAGAAACCATGGTTGATTGCCTCTTTTGTCCATCCTTGCTCTGTATCGTTCATCCGCACCGTCTCAGCTCCGCTGTTTAACACAATGAAGTACCCGCAACTCATTAACAAAGGAAAGAGTTTCAAGTCCCCTCAGCTGTAAATGCAGGGTTTTAGTTAAACCCATCACGTCTGCAAATACAAATTTCCATTACGCATCTTTCAAGCAACGCCGCACATTATCCAAACAGCACTCTGTTAATATTACAATGAGGCCTATATACCAAATAAATAAAACTAGAGACTGCGAAATAAAAGATTATTTAAGATTGAGGAGAGGATATCGCTTTCTAAATCAGCATTTTAAGTGATCTCTTGGAGTTAGCCCCAAACCCGTTGTTTATTTTACAATAAATTGAGCGCGATCGCTGTTTACACGAAAACGCACTTTGAGCGGTTGCAAGGTGCGGAGACGCACTCTCGTACCGGGTGACGGAGCAGAGAAGCAATTTAATTCCCCCGTCTGCTCATCAGAGCCGCGGGACTCGGGGATGCTGACATTTCCCCCACTCTTATCAGTTTAATTACAGTTACCATGGCAGCAAAGTGCCAGCGCTCGGCAAAGGCCAATGCGACAATGCTGAGATTTGCTATAGCAAACCGATTGCCCAGCCGAGCTCCCCCGCATAATAAAAAGCGAGTGGGGGGGTAGAAAATGAGGGATGGGGGGGTCACTTTTCGAGTTGTCGTTTCCCGTCTCAAGTGCTAAACGTTTTATTTTTAACAGTCACCGGCAGCACCGTGCGCCCCGCCAGCCCCCCCGCGCACCTTAACCGGCGCCACTTCTACGACTCCCGTTCAACCATCCACACGTG
>JAODKE010000001.1:30650091-30675615 GCA_026779605.1 Mormyrus hasselquistii | reverse complement strand
TATATATATAGAGAGAGAGAGAGAGAGAGAGAGAGAGCGAGAGAGCAGTGCTGGTTGGACATCTGCCTGGTGTTTCCACGCCAACCAGAGTGCGGCGGAAAAAGATGGGAGGCTCTGGGCTTTTTGGGCTCTCGACGCTAATGAGCGGTTTAGCGACGCTAATGGGACTCGCTTGTTATCTAATGCCCTCCGACAGCTTGGAGAGTGCCACGGGCGAGCGCTCGGTGGGCCGAGGAGGGAGATAGCCACACCAGCCACGCCGGCCGCGCCCACGCCCCTCGCCCCCCCAAACAGCGTCGCGGAACGTCAGTCGCCGCTGACGGACCGTTTTACGTCCATGTGTTTGCATTTCCTGACGTCACCCGTCCATTTAAAGCTGCAGTATTTCTGAGCTTTAAGAGTCAGTGACCACAGGGCAGAGATGTTATTCCATCACACCCCCTGACCCAAACAGAACATCTAAGGTCACCGATTCATCTGAGTGGCTCGCAAACACATGGGGTTCGTGCCTAATTCGCCGGACCCAGAGGCAAAACCCCAACGTGCTGAATCAGCAGAGCCCCCCTCCCTCCAAAGGGAGGACTCCAGCAGGACGTGATCACTTACTGCTGCTCACCTTGCTAAATTTAGGAACGCCCCAAACAGCACTTACTCTCTTTTTATAAATACATTCGTACTTCATTTCCTTGGCTGGTGGATCAAGCCGGGAGTTGGAAATTTCATACAATTCCCAGGGAGCCTTTCGCCATCATTTAGATTACCTTCTGCCTTCCCGCAGCACCATGGATCCATGGGAAACCAAAGATAAGGAAGCCATGGATTCCGAAATGCGGAAATGTCATTTTCAAAAGGTGAATTTCAATTAAGAGAAGAAAATCAGAATCCTGTGCAGCCTGAACTGCAGTCAGGAAAATGCTGACAATTTGCACTGGATGAATTTGCCCAGGATGCAAACTCTTCCAGGACAAATCCGGAAAATCATGTTTCCTGGTGACGTCAAAGTAAGTGTCTCCTGGTGATTACAGAAAGGAGTTATTCAGAAAAAAACACTGATCTCTTCATGGCAGCTGTTAATGGAAGGAATCTATAGGAAGATGGCGATTAAAGGAACTCATGAAGGTGAATCTGAAGCATGACTGGTCAATTTCAACATTTTAATGGTTATTTGTGTATCTGTGGCCCAATAAAAACACTGAGAAGCCAAGGCTGATGCATATTCATAAAAACATTTCTAGGAGTATTTTTCCATCTGAATCCTAACTAGGGGCTGTTTTTCCAGGTTCTCCAAGACTTGATGACATCTAAAGAGAAGAATGACTCGAGCTCCCTTTAATCAGTCCAAATTTAGCTACGAAATCTCTCCAGAGGGATAAACACGTTAGTTTACACTGAGTTAATCGACTCCGTAGGATATTCTCAGGTAGCGGCTAAAAGCTTTATTTTGGCTGTGTCTACCTGATTTTTTTCCATCTCCCTTTCCATTACTGATTTGCCTTCAGAACAATCATATTTAAACAAATATATAAAAGAATGTCCCTATTAAAGGGGTCTCTTGGTTCCAAACGAAGGATAATTTCACAACAGCCCTTAACCACACGCTCCGCACTCACAGTTTCCTTCATCGGAGAGGTTCAGACCCTCAATCCGAGAGCGTCCCACGTCATAAAATACCGTCAGCGTGCCATGGAGAGGTTGTCATGCCATAGGGAGGTCTTTGTTACTCGATGCCCTCCAGTAAAGAATGGGGCCTCCTCCCGGGTGAGTAATAAGGGTCATTGGCCCCGCTAACCTCCGCAACTTAGTGACGCCTCAAATTAAATTACGTGGTGTTATTTCTCCGCTATGACTTCATTAACAGCTATAATAAGAACTCTATGGGAAATACCATCTCACCTCCTACAGGGAAGCAGCCTCTAAATCGTACCCACAAGGATTGCTTGTGGCATTGTTTGTGTGTGAAGATGTGAAGAAGCCCGCTCCCCATCCCGTCGCTGTACAACCCCCTCAGGGCCCCTCCCCGCCTTTGCGCTCACCTGGAGGAAGCTTCTTAGTTGGGCCACCCCCAGTTGTGTTGATGTTTTAATTGCTGTGGTGCATTGTGCGGGGGGTCGGGGGCAGGTTGGCATTAGAGTGGTGATTGCTGTCAGGGCATCTTGGAACTCGAGAACAAACAACTCCTCTTGCAAATTTATGTTTCAACTAGAAATTTGACTTCTGGCATTGTTGTTGGGATTTATACTCCAGTAGAACAAAATATCAGCATCACATAAAATGCGTCATGCAGTTAAGATAGCAAACTCAGCATATTTTCAAAAGCAAATCTATCTCTGAAAACTATCACCTTGCAGCCCTGGAGTACAGCCAAACTGCCATTGCATCATAGCTTTCTGTAACCTCTTGGATCATGCTGGAGTATTCATATGGGCTTTTGGTAGCCATGATACTTGTATTTATTTTACATTTTCGTTATTTAGCAAACTCTTATATCCAAAGTCATGGAATATTGAGGAAGCAGGGGGGTCAGCCGGTGCATTCAGGGTGTTAAGGGTCTCGCTCAAAGCCCCGGCAGTGACATCAGTCGGCCGACTCTGGGATGTGAACCAGCGATCTTCTGGTCAAAGACACACCACCCCCATAATTACCTTACAGAGTCCCAGGCTCCGTTCCCTGGGCCTCTGACTGCAGATGTCACACTGCATAGTGTTTACCCTGCTGTCACGCTCCTGGAGGCCGGCCGGCTCCTCATTTCCCGATGAGCACACAAGTAGCGGTGGCTTGGTTAGGCTCCTCTCTGCTACTCTGAAAAGCTTCACGCTTGCTCCAAATGATGAGTTCATCAGCCGGGAACGAACGCTTTCAATGGGTAAAAGCGGAACAGCGGATGCTAAGTGGCGAGACGCTATTGTACTGCTGTGACAAAACTGGAGGCAAACTTTTTCAGTTGAGTTGGGGCTGGGGAGGGGGGCGTGACCCTGGGCTCCAGGCCTTTCAGGACCCGGACAGTCATCATCATCCTTTCCGCTTCTGCATTGAGGTAACATCCCCCCCGTCCTGCGTCCGTGGGGCCCTCAGCCTGCCCTGGTGAAGCATTAATGCCGTTTGCAATTTGAGAATAAAAAAAATAAATAACTGAAAGAATAACAAACAAAATAGCCTCCTATTTCGTGCCCTTTCAGCCATAAGTATTCATCTCGAACATTTAATATTCTTCCCCGTTTAAGAAATCCAATGCTTCCGTTGGTGTCTCTTCGGAATAATTGCCTCAAACAAATGAGCTCTTGAAGATCCATTAGAGGAGTTCTTCTCCAAGTAATAGTTTTTCAGCAAAATCAAAGATTGCTTTGAGGATCTCGCCTCAAAGCAGATGGGACCTTGCAGTCCCGCTGTAAATGAGACAAAGAAACGTATCCCAGCTCTTCATTGCCTCGGTTTCGTGATAAAAGGAATACCATTCTGCCTTTTGTGTGACACGGATGCCCTTGACACAGGTCACTCGCACGACGAATGCTGCAGCTCAGTGAATGTGAGGCTAGCTGTTTATCGCGCCATGTTAACGAACAAGAGTTTGCAGTTAGCGTTTCACTGGCAGTTTGTCCATATTTTCAGAGGTGGTTCTTAATGTAACTTTTTAAAAATGCCGCAGCTGATTTGGGGGAGAAAAAAATCAATTCAATTCGTTGAACTTTTTATTTAATTCTGTAAATTAAAATCAGTCCTCTTGGAATTAGCATACTCGGCTAGCAAACGCAACATAACTCACAGCGCGATCTGCCGGCGCTGAGCAGGTAAAATCCCTCCACGATTTCTCTTCCAGTCAAAATTTCATTCATTACCCTCTTCCTGTGAGTCACCCCCCCCCTCCCGGTGACTGAATTATGTTCGCAGGCCACTCCCCAGGGGGCCCTGCGGGGGTCATAATAACCAATCTGCAATGTCCAGCTCCCATCTAAATATCCCAGACACAAATTGCTTCAGTACGTTACTCAAGGATCCTCTGTCATCTTCATCACATCCCACACCCTCCGAACTGATAAGCGATTAATCTGAACCACAAACATTTCATCCCGATGGCCGGACTGGCGAGTTGCGTTTGTGTACCAGAGAGACGGGCTGGCGTGCGTGCATGCATGCGTTCGTGTATGTGTGTGTAGGTACAAGCAGGATTCCTGGAGTGTCTGGGTGGAGAGGGACAGTCCGAGCAGGTAGACACAGAACGCTTCCCACAGTGTTATTAGACAGGCAGCGTATGGAGCACCAGGATTCAGCTTCGATCATGTACACACTTTTACTCAATCATGGCGTCTCTCTGCCTCTGACACTTGATCAATACTGCAATCTGCTGCTGATCAGAACGGGCCCCGGACAGGAATCTCATTTGTACACCCTTTGCTCGGCGCCTCCTCATCTGACCCCCCTCGCAGGAGACAGATGATTAGGCCGTTTCTCCTCCATCCGTGCGCACCAGGAGGCGGGATTCGAGAGGCCCGACACCTGGAGCCGCGGCCCTGCTCTGTGGAGCGCTTAAACAATGTCTTCTCTCTCTTCTTTTCCGGTTCTGTGTCATAAGCTAAACCGAAGTGCCGTTTCTGGGTTTATTCAGCCAAAAGAAAAAAAATGCTGTAAATGTGAACGCATTTAGCGAACAGCATGCATCGTCAGGTTTAACGTTTCCGTGGCAACTTTATTTAAACACGTTTGTTTTGTCTAATCTATAATTACACCCATGTATCTTAAAAAAAAAAAAAAAACAGAAACTCATTGATTTATCCAGAAGAAACAACTATAATTATGCCTCTGTTCTTTGCAAATAGCCACCCTGAATGAAACAAAATCTTGGTGATTACAATTGTTCTCCTTTTCATTGGGAATCTATAGTAAGGATGCAAGTATGAGGCAGGAAAGCACCACATAGGAACTGCAACCTGTCCAGTATTGGCCCAGGCCTGATGGGAACAGGGACAAATTCTGGGTCTTCTGGCAAAATGCCACCTTCGGCTCCCCTGCGGAGTTTTACGTATAATTTTAACATATTCAAGGACCCCTGTCAAGTGCCAGACTCCCCAAATTTGCCAGAACATCTGACACCCCCTTTGACGCCTCTGGATGTGATGCCTAACAGAGATGGATGACGTTTTGTGTCACAGTGTTACAAGTCCCATAATCCTCTCTGAGCATCAGATTCTCAAAGTGGGTAAATTACTCTGTGCATTGGTTGCTCACAGACATTCGGTAAGGGCAACTCTGCCCAGGTTTCAGGATAAAGGAAACGGGTAGGGAAATTTTAGGAAGGCAGCAGAAAAAAAGCTCGTTTTGAGAGCCTCTTATAGGTATCTAAATATTGCGAATGCAGCGTGTTAATCAAAGTGAGGAAAATCATGCTTTACAAGACTCTGGCCATTCCATTTATCATGGTGCCGTATTCAGGCCGCCTTGGGATGCAAATGGGGGTCAGAAGGGGTGTCAATCACCGAGAAGAAGAATAAAGGAGAAACAATTATTATGTCTCGGTCCAAGGCAATTAGACCGAGGTCGGATAGCAGTTCACGTGTGCTCGCGCACACGGCTTCCCTAGGACCCTCAGAGTGATGTCACTTCCCCTCCCCCTACCAGACTTCCTGGTTGACCCACTTTTAGGGACCCGGGGATGAATGGAGGGTCACCACCCGCAGGTTCTGGTGAATTGGCTTCACTGCGGTTAATTGAGCTTCACGGAGGCTCGACGCTGAATGGAGTGGCGCAGGTTCCATATTTTACTGCGGAGAAAAGGCCGCTCACTACTGCATCTCCATGATGTCAGGCATTTCTGTTGTCTGTTTATTTATTAATCAGCTGAGCATCCATCCATCCATCCATCCATTCATCCATCCATCCATCCATCCATCCATTCATCCATCCATTTATTCATCCATCCATCCATCCATCCATCCATCCATCCATCTATGCATCCATCACCCATGAGCAGTTATGCATTTCAGGGTCATGGTTGCCTGGTGACCCCTGGGATGGGATAGCAGTCTGGCACAGTGCACATAATTGCACACCATGGATAATTTAGAGATTCCCATTCACCCTATTGGCCAGAAAAGTCATACCAGCATAGGGAGAACATGCAAACTCCACATCCTCAGCTGACCATCAGCAATAAATATATAGAAGATTCATTGTGTATTAGGTCTGACTGTGTGCAGTCGTTTGAGGAATGTCCTGAACTGTGATCATTTTAATATTGATGTTATATGTATGGGAGTTACTTGCAAAAGTCTAGAAAATAAGTTAATTATCCTTATTTAGTATATCAGTATATGGTACAATAGTATTTTTAATTTTTAATTTAATTTACAGAAAAATATCCCCCATTGCCCTTGATTGTCATCAGTCATGCCCCAACCCCCCCCCCCCCCCAAAATAAAAAGCTCGCCATGCATTCAGTACAGATCCCTAAAAAATATCCATTAAGAAATATTATTCATGTTGGGGAGAGGGGGCAAACATCTAGAATAAGCATGTTTGGAGATGTCAGGCTGGCTCCAAGTTAAAGTGTAGCTATTAAAGTAGCTACATTAATTTAATCCCTCTTTATTGCTCAGAAATCTCCTCTTCTCCCTCTACACATGTCAGCACTTAACACTCCTGCAGCTGGTCCGGCCGTCCCTGGCTGGCTGCAGGTGTCTCCCTCTGGCCCAGCGCACGTCTTGTGAGCTTTTAAAGGTCACTCTGATCATCTGAAACTCCCTGGTCAACGGGAATGGACCCTCCACACAGACTCCACAATACACTGCGTTATAATACGCGTGGGAATGGACCTCCCACAATACACTGCATCACACTCTGCCTTGGGAATGGACCTCCCACAATACACTGCATTACACTCTGCCATGGGAATGGACCTCCCACAATACACTCCGTTATACTCCGCTATGGGAATAGACCCCCCCCTCCATAATACACTGTGTTATACTCCGCTGTGGGAATGGTTCCCCCACAATACCCTGCACTATTCTCCACTGTGGGAGTCCCACAATATACTGCATTATACTCCGCTGCAGGAGTGGACCTCCGACAATGCACTGCATTATACTCTGCTGCAGGAGTGGACCCTCCACAATACACTGCCTTATACTGCACTGTGGGAATGGACCTCCACAATATACTGCATTATATTCTATGGAAATGGACCCTTCACTGCACACTGCCTTATAATCCACTGTGGGAATGGACCTTTCACAGTACACTGCATTATACTCCACTGTGGGAATGGACCTCCACAATATACTGCATTATATTCTATGGAAATGGACCCTTCACTGCACACTGCCTTATAATCCACTGTGGGAATGGACTCTTCACAGTACACTGCATTATACTCCACTGTGGGAATGGACCCTTCACAGTACACTGCATTATACTCCACTGTGGGAATGGACCCTTCACTGTCGTATGTTTCCCATTTGAAGACTTGTAAATAGGCTTGTTTTTCATGAACAAGGCAGCATCCCCTGGTACAACTAATGAGAGTTATATTCTCCACCTGGATCTGAGCCACTTAAAACAATCGCATTTAATCTCCTTTAAATATACTGATCTTGTTCTTAGGGAGACTAGAAACAGAGATGCAAATGTCAATGTCAGCCTTGATGTCTTTCCAATTCGCTGCTGACGGTTTCCATGGCAAGGTAATTATTACAAATACACCTTAATGCTCCTGGCCCACTGGTAAACACAGTAAGGTTAGTTACATGAACAGGAATTCACCGTTTCCAGATCGACTGGGCTTTGGCAGTGGTCAGTGAAACGGGAGGTTGGAGAGGTGAAAAAGACACCTGGAGATATACTGGGCGTTAGAGTGGAGGAGATGTAGGAACAGGACAAGGCCTGTGCAATTTCCCCCTTCTCTTTTCTCCCATTAGGCGTATAATTTAGCTCTGTATGGTTTGTCTCTAGAACCCACAGGCCACGGGGGTTCCCTTTCCGTAAAACTAGGCTGTTCGAAAGAAGAAATGCTAAAAAATAACAATGGCCATTGGAGAATGTTTTCCAAAATATTCCATTTGGTTTGAAAGAACCAAAACGAGTATGCAGAACCAAACTAAAGCCGATGTGTTTTGCATTGATTAAAGTAATTTAACAGTTTTAAACGCATGTTTGTGTTTATGACAGCATGCCTGACTACCCACAGTCACATATCACTCCCCTGTCTCTTGATCCTGCGTCCCCCCCAAGGTGAACCCCTGCCTTGTGTCCTATACTGCCCCAGGATTGGCTCCAGTCTCCCCCCTGACCCTAACCATGAAAAGCAGTTGGAAGATAGATGGATTTTTGATACTGGCTAAAGGTTGTGGCATTAATTGATTAGAAATGTCTGATTACGATATAAGCACAGAGAGTGCCACACAATGACAGCACCTTGTTGAAACAGCCAGTTCACTGCCACTGCTCCGATTAGCCCTGAGATGTGACCCAGTAACGGGTCACTTGTAAAACAGTGTTTTATTTGGTACGTCACCAGGTGGGCTTAGGTGTGATGGCGATAGCTGTCACTTCACAAATATACTGTGCAGGCCATTTTACAATTTTATGACAATGAGGGAAATCTTATGGTGATTCTACCGCAATATGTGATCATTTTACAGCAGCCTGTGGTAACTATATAACAGTTCACGATTATTTTACAGTGGCGTGCAGTAATTCCAGCACAACATGTGTTGACATTATAATAGCCCGGGGTGATTTATGGAAGACTCCAATAACCACGTCAACCACTGCTGGGCCACGCCTGGTTGTCCTACGGTAACATTACGGCAGTGGGACCGCGCACACCCTACTTTGATGGTATATTCCCGGAGCTCATCTTCTGAGGAAGATATCCCATGGGTCCTGGATCTGATCCCTGGTGAAAGTTGAGGTCTATAAGAAGGCTTTGGATGTCAGGTTCCCACGGAAACAAGGCATCATTAGACTGCAACAGATGCCAGGCTGGTAGGTCACATGCACACAGCTTCTTACGGCTGAATATACTACTGACCAGAGCCTTTTTCCATAGACTGTCTCCGATCCCCAAGATTACCAACTGCCATTTAATTCACAGCTAATATCGCACCAAGGACTGCTGTATGAAGAGTATTATCAGAATCGTTCATTTGTGGATGCAAAAGAGAATGAAAATCATTTTACACTGTTTTTTAAATTGCACACAGAATACAGCCTCTTATTATTTATACATGTGATAAAATGGTTGTTTTCATGCTTTGTTTCCAGATATTTGCTCCACAGCTGGTAGCTGGCAGGTTGACACAGTTTAAGCTGCTCCTTTTAGCCTCCATCTGCTTTAAGTTTTACCTTTTCTAACCAGAAAAGGACAGAGTGGAACCTTAATGCAATGCAGAAATTATAGTGTAGGAATGCTGGCTGTGACCCTGAACTAGATAAGTGTTCTGGCAAGATGGACAGGTACAGGAGACTGGGGACAATTGTTGAATTGAATCATCTATTTACTCAATACTCTGTGCACTTTTATTTTAATTCAACAACTGACCACATTTAACTATTGTGCTCCGGTCTCCCCTAATATAGGAATTATCTTACAACCACATAAGAAAGAGTTTCTCAAACTTGGGGGGTGCACCCACTAGGGGAGTGGCAAATTTACCACAGTGGGGTACATCCTGACAGCAGGATCAGGGATAATTTCATTGACGTAAAGTATAATGAAAATTATTGATCAATGAAGATTTTTCATGAGAGAAAACTAATTGAAAACTAAATAAAAATAGATACTGATCGTAGTTGCACATCATGGGATAATGTTGACCTAACCAGCAGTGCCGTCTCTAGCACAAAAAACCAGGTGGGACACAATAAACTGTATGGGCAGCACCCGGTTGGCTAATGAAACTACACACAAACAATGGGCAACAATGTTACTTACAAAGAAAAAATACATATATTACTTGTTACACTGAATTACTGATGATGTCGTGTAACGCTCCATGCAACATCTGGTGGGATCAGGGCCCCACCGGCTGCTACCATTGAGATCCCCCTTGCTGACCAGCTTCCAGTGCAAAAGCCATACATCCATCTGACAAGCAGAAACCATAAAGTTTTTCCTTTGAAGTCAGTCCGGGCCTGCAGTGGCGACAAAGACTGCCAGGGGTCCCCTTTGGTATATATTTCTATGTCATCCACTTTGCCATCATGTCGATGCCATATTTAGCTTTAAGTGAGGAGAAATGTACCAATGTAAGGATAAGGGCGAAAACGCCACATCCAGCCAAGTGCTTTTCTGAAATGAATAGAAGCAATTAGTTACATTTTCGTACGATGTGTCTGAAATGTTCGCTGTCATTTACTGAAAGAGGTGGAAAAATAAGCACAACAGAGTTCATTAAAAGCAATTTTAGAATTAGTGCAATATTTTGTATTACAACCACCATGACAGTTAAGTCAAATTTAATGCCATGCTATAATAACTGTTTTGCAGAAGTTTCCTTGGGGGGGGCGGAGGGCAGAAAAATCTCTGAAAAAGGGGGGGCCTACCAGGACACCCTAACGAACTACTGACATAAGTGATCCATCCATCTTCTGAAACCACTTATCCTATTCGGGGTTGCAGAGGGTCTGGAAGCCTGTGGGTGCAAGGCAGGGAACAGCCCAGGATGGGGGTGGCCACACACATGCAGCCGTAGAGGAGATTCAAACACAGGTCCCAGAAGCACGAGAGAACGATGCTAAGCCCTGCACCACCCCAGATACAGAAGACGTTCTAGGAAATGAAATATCAGGAAAATCATGACCACACAGTCAGTGTTGGCAATGACAGCAACAATATTAACAGGCTGTACATTTACATGAAAAATCCTGAAACAGAAATATCTCTTCCTGACCTCACATAGCAACACTTTCCAAGAGCCCTCACTCTCTGATTAACACTTTGGAAATGATCTGCTGATGAAGAAAGTGCAACCACTGCTGTTTAAGTTTATTTTTAATGTATTTTGCATTTGTCTTTCGATATCTGCTAATTCCTTCGGCTCAGATCCTGCCGCAGATGGCAGCGGTCCAGGTTTAAAGCTTGTTAATTACAGCAGCATCCACAGGCTGCATATTCTGCCCAAGAGCCAGAGGCTAACTTAGCTCTCTCAGGAAAAAACTGATTACGCCTAAATTAGGACATTTTGGCCACTCGATATTGGCTGTGTTTTCTGTCATTATCATACGGCTGTAGTTATTGCGGACTGAAGAATTATTGCCTCTCACTGAGCATATTTTATGCAGCCCCCTTTCATGCTGGCAGGCCTTCGATAGAGGGACCATAGGAGCTCACGGGTGCCCCCCCTGGTGGATGTGTTTATTCCAATGGCTAGGCCTCAAAGATTCTGGTTTTGTCATGGCTTTGAGATAAAGGGAAAACTGGCAATGTCCCACCAGTGAGAGGAAGATTAAACTTAGCTATCTTTGAAAACCACCAGAAGTGTGCCCCCATCAGTACAATTTATGTAACTGCAAGTTGCTGATGTGTACCACTCTCCACCTGATTGCCTGATAAATGCGCATTGGCATGAATTTCACACAAGCTTGATCTGCCTCAGCATGGTTGCAATATAGCTGCATGTTTTCTTCAGCGCTCCTAAAGTATTTTGTTGATAAAGTACAATTTGCAATATCAAAGTTAACCATTCAATATACTACAAAAAACATCAGATCATAGATCAGATCTTCCTCAGTCCTAAACTAATCATTACATGTGTTGGCTCTACATTTGCATGCATATTCTTAGAGAATACTGAGAATGTAGTTGCTTTACACTGTCAGCCTGTCATTCAGTGATTTTCATTGCATCCAGAACATGCAGACGCACGAGACGGTTTGAGGCCGCATTCACGCGAGTTCAGCTGCATTTGCCCCTAATCAAAAGCAGGGCTCTTAAATTTTGGCTGAACCTTGCCTGAGCGGAGGTCGGCGGTGGCTAGGGTTTGTTTCGAGCGGCGTAACGCGGGAGGACGGCGGCGATGGCGGCCGTGTGACAACTCAGCACATTCCTTTGTTCCGGGGCCCTACAGCAAAGCCACACGCTAATAGAGCGATACTCCTGGTGGAGTCCTCTTCTGACAAATCGGGAAATTGTAAACTAATGAAAAGACCCTATCTCCTCCACCACTGCGGAAAAAAAAGAGAGGCAATTGGAAAATGTTTGACAAAGCAACAGCGTGCATCATCAGGACTGAAGGACCTCATTTTCAGGGCTGGGAGATATTGCATTATCATTCATATTAAAGAATAACCCAATGGCACTTATTTTCAGCAAACTAAATTACCACGCAATCAATAATGCATTGGGGCTCAATCTTAAATTTTAACATGTATGATACTCCACTCGCAGTTAATATCATGCTGTATGGCAAGACTGGCTATTGCAATATTCCTGTAAAGGAATTACCCAACTAAATAATCAAATGCTAAGGTAGCTAGATAGGAGATATTAATCTCGCCTGTAGATGGCTTAATATTGTCCGGAACCGGAGAATAAAAGGCAGGTAAGCAAATATTTGCAGAGATATGATGACTTTTATCAAGCATTTTAACTATTTCGGAGAAGAGTATGCCACTGATGGACTTCCTACCGCATTTGGCCTAGTTCTGCTTTATTGCCGATTTACATATAAATTGCCTTATTTTAGACAATATGTTTTTCCTTACCCGTTTTATATATGCCTTCATGATACATATCTTAAGCTAAGATGTCAAAGAGTAAGAGCAGTTTCTGTGCTCTTTGTCGGCATCAAGGTGAGCTACTTGGTCGGGCGTTACGCGTTTGCTTAATTCATATTTATGTTTGCTATTAATTAAAATACAAAGTTGCGTTCATCGGGACTTGAAAGAGATGAGCGAGTTCAGAGCTCTGGTTCGCCGCAACCTTGCGGTACATTAATTACCGCTCTTGTTTTTCCACTTAATCCCCTCGCGTAAGAGTCAGAAAGTTGACTTATTTAGCCGATTTTCTTGTTTTCTCTTAAGCAGCACAGACAACGATGCGATCGTATCCAACACGCGGCCACGTTTCACCATCTTGTAATACACCTTTACTGGGTCTATTTCGTGTGCAGATATAATAATGTATGTATAAAGATAAAAAAAAAAAACACAGTTCGTTGGCGGAAGCACTTATGACGCCAAAATGTAATGCGGTTTTTGAAATGCCGCGTGATACAATGTAAGATAAAATTAACAAGTTAAAACGCGGCGCGTCGCGGTAATTTAGCTGAACGACGCGCAAGTACGAACGCGAATTCTAATGCGGGGATAACGAGTAATGTAAAACACAACTGCTTCCACGGATCTGAGCAAATCATTATTAATGGAAATTTAATGATGACTTCTCTGTTCCCTTTGTGCGTAAACGTGTTTGCACAAGGAGTGCATTAGCATATAATTTTTTTATTTTAAGAGAACAAATACCACCCCTTGGGCTCCAATTAGTTCCATGCGCGCGCTCGCCGTGCCTCTAATTGATTTTATTTGCCATCTAAAAATAATTGCTTAAGTCGCGTGCTTTGCTTTGTTTCTCACCTTCCGCTCCCAGTATTTTCCTGAACTGCATCAGATTTGGGGGGTGGGAGGAGGTGGACTGTGCTCTCCTGTGCTTATCATCATGGGGGGTTTGTTAGCGATGAGCTCTCTGCAGATGCCCCCCGTACATGCAGGAAGCTCACAAAACCATGTTATGTCCAAAGTTTTTATTATTATTTTTATTATGTAGTTACGCAGGTGCACCCTGACAACAGATCATCACTGTAAGGCTGATATTTGTGTTCTTGGTGTTTGCCTTGCTGTTGGGGGTGTCTAAAATAAAATATTAATGAGCATGTTTCTGACTTGAACAGGGATGTTTTTACCCTTCCCCAGTCCTTCCCATTCATGCTGTGAGGGATTTTTGCACGTGGGCCATGTTTACAGGAATGTGCCCATCAAGTTCATTTGCGCTAAACGTGAAGTACTCAGCTCTGCTGTCGGACTTTCTGCAAAATGCCGATTACAAAGGGCTTGTTCACACTTTGCTTTATAGGGATGGTTTTTGGCAGTGATATCATCAAAATCATATATCGCTATTTTGAAGCTAGGCTGTCTGCAGACCTTGTTTTCTTGTCCATTACGAAAGCTAAGGCACCCAAATGAACATCGCTGATGGATACTATCGCTTCTCAAGAACCGTCATCATCTCGCATTTCACATCAGTTCCATACGGACACTACCAACCGCCCATAAACGTGTGGTTTCTTCTGCAGACCCATGCACTGGACCTCCTAAACCCTGCCGAAGCGTCTGACGCCGTCTGTCGTCTCTGCTAAGAACATACTCTTCTTCTCAGCCCGTGTCCCCTTAAATGGCTGCCCCATCCTTCCATCTTGTTAGTGCAAACTGCATTTCCACCTATAGGGAGCCCTCAGCATGCCGCTGCCCCTAATGTATCCATAAAGCTGCATGATCAAAAGACATCCTTTGGATACCAACGTCCTCCTGAAGCTTTTTAATTAAATCATATTTGACGCCGGTTTATTTCATGTTCCCCCGGCTCCCAACATTAACGCTGAGTGTAATTCCTTTTCTAGTAACCTGTCTGGCGGACAGGAATAATGACCTGGACCAGCGACCGGTCCCCCCCCCCCCCGTGGCTTTCTGAAAGGCTGTGTGAGGTTTATTGCGGAGTGGAGTCTTGCGGAGGGCCATTTCAATGAGCGCGGCAGCTTAAGGGACGGCTTCAACGTGGGGAACCTCCGTCCTGGACGTCCTCGAAGGGTGACTGCCACTTCATTAGAGGTACAAATGGACAGAAGAATCCACACAGGATGAATCAACAGTATCTAACGAGACAGTAACAAGCTCAGAGCAGCCAGAAGATGGTGAACATATTAGAAATGGCATCTTTGCGGAAATTGTTTTCTTTAATATGGGTTTAACTGGTTAAATATTTCCTCCATTGTTAACAATGACGGAAACATCCTTTTTGATGTGTTGTATGAATTGGAATACAATTTCAGGGCATGGTTAACGACAAAAGGTGAAATATAGACACTCCCTGGATTATGATGGGGTTATGTTCTGATAAAAGTACCGTAAGGCTCAAATATCGCAAGGCAAAAATGCATTTCAATACAATGCACCTAACCTAAGACACCATAGCCTAGCCAACCTTAAATACGCTCAGAACACTTACATTATCCCACAGTTGGGCAAAATCATTAACACAAAACCTATTTGTAATAAATTGTGGAATACCTCATATAATTCATTGAATAATATACTGAAGGTGAAAAACAGAATGGAATTGGAATGCCCATCATAAAGTCAAAACATCATAACGCGGACCGTCGTAACCCGGAGTGATTGTAGAGAGACATTTTCTGAAATTATACAGTGTGCTCAGTGACGTATAAGTATAGAGCAGGTAGGTTTATGAAGAACACATCACATACAAACATCAGACAAGGCATCAGCCAAACTCCAACCATGTATCCAGTACATGGTCAGACCTGAAGCCCCCCCCAAGCAGCATGGGACGCTAAGCAGGGGACACTATTGATATGATGGCAGTCCATAGCACACAAAACAGGGGCAGTTTAAAGATGTCACTTTGCCTGAATGCTGGTCTTTGGACTTTAGAAGGAATCGGGGCAGGAATGAGATTTGAATTCCCAACCCTGAAGGCACCAGTGCTACCTACAGTGCCGCCGGGCTATAATGACGATGACAGTGTCAACGCAGCTTAAAATGACATATTGGAAGCTAGGTTGGAATTATAGGTTTGTCACATCGGGTACAGTCATCTGTGTGAAGGTACTGCAGCAAAAACCACAGGAGAGCCGTAAGGCTTAGGGCTGTTCGGGATCTCACAATGTGTCCAAGCTGCCCTAACTGCAGAGTAAAAATAACCGTTTGGCCATCCCCAAGCTCACGTTGCTTTTGTTCCCACTCTTCTTGGTCCTGCTAGCTGAGAACTTCGGGTCAGGTCAAAGCTTCGGTAACTTACAACGCCTGACTGATGCGCCCGGAGAAGTTTAGCTGCATGCTAAAGGCTCACCAGCGGCAGAAAATAACAGTCGGCGCTTGACAAGAGGATGTATCGCCGTCTATTCGAATACCGCCGAAATGTCTTCTAAATGAAAACAAAGCATTAGCTCGCTAATGATGAGAGGGCTTTATATCTCCCTTGCTGATTGACGGTCGGCGAGATGTACGACTTCTCCTGATTTGACGCGCAGGTACTATTTGCATTCCGCTGCAATTCGTTACCGTAAAGGGAGACCAGATGTCCTCTCCTAATTAGGCCTGCAGTGATGTTTTTAATTATTTCTACCCCATTATACGTGACAGTGAAAATCACAGGCAGAGCTCTCATCTCTAATTCTTACATGCCTTGCCTCCTTTGTTTAGTTTAGCATTGATTTTTTTTTTCTTTCTTTCACGTAGGCCTGCTTAAATCCTCCAAAATGCGCTCCAAGCAGAAAAAGCAGCCAGTAGATATAATTCCACTTTGTTGTACACTTTTCCGAAGAAAAAAAAATTCTAAACTTTTTGCTTACCCTTGAACTACTTATTTTAAGAGCGGCGTCAGGGATGTACGACCACAGAATGTTCCAAAAGGTCAAAAGGGTCGGGTCTGGGTAGTCAGGAGTGCCGCTAGACATTTTGGGCCCAGGGAAAACACGTCGTATTGGACCCCCAACCCAATATGCTCCAGATCTTTTAAGCCCCCTGTCAGCATAGCAGTGGAGCATCCCAGCACCCAATGGTTACATTCACTGTTTGCCTTTTGTTGTCAGACTCCATTGCGGTTTAAGTTAATCAAGACCTACAGTACATTATGCTGTTAGAAAATGTACAAAACACCATATCTAATGACTTGTCAAGCAAACATGAAATACATCAAAACTCAAATCTCAGTTAATTTAAAGCATAAAAGTTAAATCTTGCTTAGCGGATTCATATGTGCCTTTGTTGTTCAGTATCTAAATAGGTTACATAACTCCGAGCAGATCAGTGCTTAGATGGTTCATCTGTGTTTATACTCACAGATTAGTCCATTCAATGGAAAATTTCATTTTCGCAAAATCGTTCAACTCGACTCCCCATCCCTCAACATGCCAGCCGACGGGGTATCCTTTTGTATTTGATGATAATGGTAATGACGTCTAATAGGATGTTATTAGCTTCACTGGATGTTATAATGGCAACTCTGGCTAATATCCTGTGGTAGAGGCTCATTAGACACAATAGTAATGGAAGCAGTGATCATAGTGAAAAAAGCCCCAGTACCTGATGGCTCACGACTCGTAAAAAAAAAAGAGAGTGAATAATAGCCCAGCATCAACAATCCCGCTACTGTTGGTGCACAAAGGCGCGGCCGTGCGATTTTTACTGTAGCGCCGTCTGATGCGGCTCCCCATCGACGATTCCGCGCGTTTCCGTTTGACAGGACAAGACGCTGCCAAAGGACCGCGGCGGACTGTAAGCACACTGCTAACCTGGAACATGAGAGGGAATCCGCAATGACTGCTGTCGATCGGGGCCTGGGCGGGNNNNGGGGGTGGAGAAGGGTGGGGTGGGGGGGGGGAAGGAAAGATGTTTTGGGGGAGAATCAGAAGCCGTTGTGCAGGACTGTTGGGCACCCGGAGAAGAAGAGGTACAAACGCAGCTCAGAAGGAGACTCTGAAGAAGTTAAACCTCCCAGGGGCTCCGGAGAGGTGCGTAAGACATGCGCATTGGTATGCTACGCGGCTGACGTTTCTCAAAAGAGCGCTGGGTTTGCAGCTTAAGTGGAAGCTTCCAGAAGCACGCCCGTCGTGTATTCCGCCCTCTCAGCGAAGGGGCTCACGTGCCTTGCTCGCTCTCCCTCCTCTCCGCGGGCTTAGAGGCAGACTACAAGCTCTGCACTTTCTTCAACGGGAAACTTTGTTTGCACTTGGAAAAAAAAAAAGGAAAAAAAAAAAGGAAAATGAAAAACTTTGATTTCCCAAAGAAAATTATTAATTTATAGACGAACGCAGGAAATGGAAAGTGGCTCTTTTCCCCAAATTGTTTCCATACATGAACAAATTCAGTTACATATATATACACACATAAACATACACTGCTAGTTTCAGAAGGAAAATCAGGTTTTAAATAATACATATTTTTAAATATAACGAAACCAGGTCCGCTGGGAATCCTCATTTCCGTTAAGGTGTTACTTGGGGTCGAATTCTTGCGCAGACCGCTTGACAAATTCCGATCAACTCTTATTGCTTTCTGTAATGAGGATATAAAATATTAATATTTTAAAACAAGCACTATTTTTTTATACGTCTGAAACACACCATGGGGTTTCTTTTCAAAGCAGAAAACCCAGAGGAGACCTTCTATTGGCTTTAATCTCTGAATGGCATTCGGCTCGAAAATTTGAGCCCGTTAGTGGAGTTTGCCTTTTCTGCAAGGTCTTCCGGTGCATTCCAATGAGGGCACTTTTTCCGCAGCTCCAAAATACTAATAGTGCCTCAAACCAGTAGAAAAGAGCGAGCAAGAGGTGCACAGACTTGAAATATTTATATCAAACATTCTTATTTTTCTAAAAATCCCTACATTTACACCTTGAGGTTGAAATGACCGATAATCCACTATAAGGCACAGATATGAAATATTAACACCTCACGGTAAATAATTTGCTAATGCACATGCAGCCATCGGCTGGAAAAGCGAGACTCTGCCCTGAGACTCTGACAACATATCAGTGACATGCAGGTGATTGAGCTAATTGGTCAGGCGCCCCTGCGGTCAGATACTACAGAGTGCAGGGTCACGTTGGTCAAAATTATGATCGTAATCAAATAAAGAAGGGCCATGAATCATTCCCTTTGAACGCCCATGTGCCTCTAAGTTGGTCCGTGTTTTAATTGCTGTCTCGAAGCACACAGTCCGTTCTCCCTACATTGAAATGCACTGGCCTATATCATCTGTGCTCTGTGAGTCTGACCCAAAAAATGCTAAGGTCTCAAACTGTCCTGCATGTCCACCTTTTCTAGCAAGGTAAAAAATAATTGGCTCTTCCTTAAAACAGCATAGTGTTACACACTGACCAAGACAAGTGTTTTCGACAGTAAAAACCCTTTATAGAATGCACCCTAAAAATCCCATTAACATGTAATAATAATTAAGTACAAACAATGAATTGTGGGTATTCTACCATTTAAAATGATATAGGTACTTTTTTGTTTATTTCAAATAATTCATTTAATCATCTGTCTCTCACAACTGGTTCTCCTGTAGATTTTCAGGGTGAGCCTGCAGCCTGTCCTAGGAGGCACAGGTCACCCTGAACGGGATGCCAGTTCATTGTAGGGCGCAAACACACACACACAACCTCACATTAAGGATATTTTAGAAACCGCAGTTAGCTAGCTTCAGAAAGACCACGCAAACACAAACGTAATCAGTATAATGCATTTTGGACCCTTGCAGACCCATATGGCGAGACTGTGAGCCTTTCGCAGTTTATTATGCAGAAAAAAAGCACTTAAAACCTGTGTGTGTTTACCTACACACTGCAATTATCCTTCTCAAAGAAAAGCACAATCCAAATCACCACGCTTTAATACTCCTGTAAATCCAGGAAGACCCATTTCAAAGTGTAATCTGAAAGTGTCTTTTTTGGGACCTAAAATGACTACGGCTCAGTCACTGCTAGAATTCTAACCAAGTATATCGCCACAAATGTTACGTATCATTGTCACAAGGGACGAGCAAACAGAGGAAGGTTGCATATCTGTGTTCTAAGCAGTGACCTGGTGTTATATATTTACTCTGATCACATAACCTGAATTCCCACGGTTAGTAACCTGCTGTATACTGTTAAAGTACAGAGTACAAGAGCATACACACTCCTACATCATCTCTTAAAGAAACAGCATGAACTTCATGTGTTATTTTGGTAAGTAGTTCATATATCAAATTGACAGTACTACGAAGAGCAGATAGAAATTTCGTTTGACAAGACGGCATTTTTCTTTCATTACACCATTTGTGGCAGTGACCATGCACAATCTGAAACAAAAGAAATACAGAAATTCAAAAATCCATTTTGATAGGAAAGAACTCGACAGACTTTCCCATAGCTAAAATGGCCCAAATCAGTTTAAGAAAGACAGAAACTGTTTTCAGTCTTGGACTGGTGTTTATGCATATATATGCTCCTAAGTCCCATTTCACAGACAATTATATGGAGGTCTTTTCAGAGCACAGCCATCATTTTTCAAACCATCGCAATGGAATTTTAAGTAGTAACTTTCTGATCACAAACACAAGGTCCCATCCCACTACGCTGCACACTTCTATCACAAGGCAGACACACTACAGGCAGTTAAAAGACAGCAGTTCACCTAACTCTCTGTCTTTGGACTGTGGAAGAAAAAAGCAGAGAGAGGGGAGCAGGATGGTGTCCCTCGGCTATGAGGGTGTGGCGTAAAAGTCCTATCGAAAGACACCGCCCCTCTGATTACAGCACGAGGTAAGATGGTGCACAGGAGCACGCCTCAGGACCTGCCTGGCGTAGAGTGTGGGGGTTTGATGGCAGCTGACCTCACAAAAGCCATATACTTCTGAAACTGAAGTATACAGGATATGATTCAAATCTCGGAAGATTCAGCTACACAAAATATATTTAAATATAATGGTAAACAGAGAATCGCTTCTGTCTCCTGCACCGCATCCTTTCAAAACACTGCGGATTGAGGGAAGGCCGCATTTTCCTCTTATTAGTTGGTGTTGCAGATCCTCAGCCTCAATGCATCAGGTGACGCTTTTCCAGTGGAAAAAAACTTTGATCTGAAGGGGAGGAGGTGCAGGGAATTGCGGTGGAAGGCAAGATGAAAGATTTGAAAAGGCCCGTGGAAGGTAGTGGCAGTACTTAATGCAGGATACCAGATTTTACAATGGCGGGTGTTTCATAAAGAGACACAGCACGGCTTACGAAAAACATCGGCGACACAGGCGCACGTTTTTATAAAGTTTTAATCGTTCTGCATGCATACCTGTTCGCTTCCTTTACTGCGAGAAGGCAACAGAAAATCTAAAAAATAATAATCATAAAATCCTCAACATTTTGGCACCGCATTTTTTGTACGTGGAGGAGCAGATGCGACCACAACAAGCAGCCGGCTGCTGCGCTCTTCCTTCAGCCTGAGAAACTTGCGACGGCGTTTATTTTTCCGTATTAAAAACAATCCGCGTTATTATCGCAGCCGAGTCGCCGGGATTACCAGCTGTTTCACCTCAGTGGGTCAAGTCCGGCTCGGTGCCTGCCAATAAATAAGTTATGTCATTACGCTATTCATCAAGGGATAAATAGATCCTTTTTATACAGCATCCCCATTAAAGAAAAGTAGGTCAAGCCTAGGGAGCTGCAATCCAAAAAAAGTCTTATAATAAGTCTATCAGAAATTCTGAGCAGGCATTCACTCCAACACCATGTCATCGCTCCAGTTCGAGGCTGCCAGTTCAGTTCAATGGGCATCCACCTCGACAGCAATTTGCCTGATGAAAACAGGTTACTCGGACTAAATTTCTATATAGCAGGGAGAAGGTTCTCTGGATGTCTCGGGCTATGTGACACGCTTTATACATGGAAAGACCTTAATAAATTGGATGTAACAAACGGGAAGTTCAAACTAAGTCACCCCTGGACTTAATCTTTTTTTTTTTGCAGAGAAATATATCAACGTTTTAGCCTCTGGTATTATCTTTTTGCTTTTTTTTCTCTCTTTCAGTTTTCTTCACGACGTGAGCTATAACTAGAGGAGCGTGGTAAGGGAATATCCTCCATAAGGTGGTTGGATCATGCGAGGAGATATAAAGTACACGTCAAAAGGAGGAAAAAAAAGTGCACGCGGCCGCGTCTGAAGACCCCGACTGCTTAGTGCTGGGGTGAATCGTGAGACGCGGCCTTCGGAAACCGGGCCAAAGCATCCACCAGACACATCGACAACAAAGAAGGACCACATGTGGCCTTCTGGAATTGAGTTTGATATACATTCTAAAGTGCTGCAGAGTTTTTTTTTTATTTTATTATTATTTTTTTTTTTTCAGGCAGTACAGCGGACACCCTTATCTGTAGGTCCCCAGCAGTTTTATGTCTCTTATCCGGGCCTTATGGGATTGATTATTAGCGGTGAGGTAATTGCCTGTGTACCCAAGCTTGTCATCAAGTCATGATTTACAGACATGTAGGGGGATGCCCTCCTCCCCCCCACGTCCTACTGAACCATATTTCCCAGAATGCACTGCTTAAATAACCCCATGACGGGAGTCAGGCTCAGGTGCATATAGATGCTAAGGGGTTGGCACAGCGGTGTGTATTCCTGGGGAGTTGGGCACAGCAGCCTCTGTCACCGGGGTTTGGGATTGGATGCAGGAGTGTTGAAGGGAGAGGCGGGGGGGGCGCACGACAGAGAGAAAGTTACTGCAAGCAGTTAATATCGAACAGCAGCCATCTACCGATGATCCCTGCTGCATCCAATTTCTGCCAAAACGCTTCCTGTTAAACCTCCATCAAACAGACACACGGCGGCACAAAGGAGAACCTCATCTCCAAGGGACACTAATCCTCCGGTGCGAGCTGTAAGCCTGTCAAGGTTTTTATTATAAGAAGTCATCACTCATTTCGCTGTAGATTAAAAGTATGACTAAATTGAGAAAATCCTCTTAGGACTCCGGAATTTAAATAGTGAGTTGGAAGGTGTTGAGGAAATATGTTTTTTTTTGGGGAGGGGTAGGATACTAGAAAGGGGTGAAGATAAATTGCACTGAATCACAAAAACACATTTATAAATAGTGTGATTATTTCTGCAGCGGTGTCTCGCTTTTAATAAGCAGCATGTGAATGAGGAACGGCTGCGACGGCAGATTTGAAAAGGGGGGGGGTGCTTTTGTAGCCAGGGACCTTAAACGGCGACACCGATTCGAGATCCTGGGTTTGTGATGCTGGCTGGCGTCCCACGCCTCGCTGGCCATGGCGGCATCGCCCGCGGCAACGCGGCATGAGGGGGGACAGACGGGAGTGGTCTTCAGACACGGACGTGAAAGCGGGAGGGGCGCGCGGTCTGGGTTCAGTCTTGTTTGGATTGGTTCCTCGTTTCTGGTTCCTCCCCTTCTCATATGTCCATCGCAAAACAGAAACACATTTTCTATAAAAGGTTACTTTAAACTTTTCACTTTATATATATTTTGAAATGAAAATGCCTTTCATTCAACAGTCTTTTCAACGGTGCCAGGATTCATGAACTTTACATTTTTGATGTTCATATTTTAATAAATATCTTTTAAAACAAAATATTAGACGCACCACATCCCTGTAATAGATTAAAATCAATGGGAATTGTGTGCATGTATGCTAATATTATCCATCCATCCACCCATCCATTTTCTATACCTGCTTGTCCTATGCAGGGTTGCAGGGGTCCAGAGCCTATCCCAGAAGCTATGGGCACAAGTATGCTAATATTAAATACTCATTCATATTTTAACCCTTATAGACTGAATCTTATTTTGGGAATGTTATGGGAATGCCTTGGAAAGCAAAGGAAAAGACCAAAATGCTCACAGAAATGGAAGGGAGACCATCAATAAGACGGACGAACTCATCACAACAATTAACATGGGGGAAGCTTTAAGACCGGACATTCTGGAGGAATCCATCCATCTTCTGACTACAGGGGGTCAGGAAGTTATCCGTGCACCATGGCGTGCACTATACCATCACAGGACGCATATATACACTCACAGTCACACTCTGTGGGCAGTTCAGAAATGCCAGTTTGCCTAAGTGCATAGAGGAAGTGAGACTACCAGCGGGAAACCCACATGACACCAGGAGAACATGCACACGTCACATGGTAGAGCCGTGATTCAAACCCACGCCCCTTGAGGCATAATCTCCAGTGTCATCCATAACTCCTAATATATTGTGTTTCTTTGTTATCTGTGTTTATATGTTAAATTAATCTGCTCCTCATTTTTCAATCTTTATTTTTTATTTTTTTTTGGTGACCCTATACAGCACTTTGGTAAATAAATGTAGTTTTTTTAATATGCTTTATAAATGAACTTAACTTTGACAGAAACCTGGCTTATTTATTTAGCGTAAGTCATACACCTTTATCTTAATAAAGAGTTGCTAAGTGGCTTTGGTTTCCTTAGGCATGGTGATCCAGAGCTGAGAAGCCCAACCCACTCAAGTTGTCCATATTGTGCCCTGAAGCTCCAGCAGTTTACCTTAAGAGCATGTCCCTGGACAGCATAGGCTGCCTGGAGGGAGTCACCAGGACACAGGGAGGGGCCCAGCCTTGAATCCACCGGGGGTTTGGAGCATCATTGCTACCCACTGGGTCACTGCAGCAGCCCATGAAACATTTTACCAGGGACCAATCAATGTGGGCCTGATTAAAAGCTCCTATATTACTCAGCACCATTTTCAGTTCCCAAGGCTCAGTCCAATTTACAGGGATCCTCACTTCACCCCGGAGTCAAACGCGGGTTCAGGGCCCCAGCCTAAAGCCACACAGCAAAACTGCAACTGCAGGGCTCCTGCTTACCACACAGGCTGTGGTCTTCAGTGTCCTGCTCACCATGCGGGGTGCAGTCTTTAGTGTCCTGTTCACCATGTAGGATGTGGTCTTCAGTATCTTGCTCACCATGTAGGGTGTGGTCTTTAATGTCCTGTTCCCCATGCAGGATCTGGTCCTTAGTGTCCTGCTCACCATGCAGAGTGTGGTCTTTAGTGTCCTGTTCACCATGTAGCGTGTGGTCTTTAGTGTCCTGTTCACCATACAGGATCTGGTCTTTAGTGTCCTGCTCACCATGCAGTGTGTGGTCTTTAGTGTCCTGTTCACCATACAGGATCTGGTCTTTAGTGTCCTGTTCACCATGTAGGGTGTGGTCTTTAGTGCCCTGCTCACCATGCAGAGTGTGGTCTATAGTTACCTGTTCACCATGCAGGATCTGGTCTTTAGTGCCCTGCTCACCATGCAGTGTGTGGTCTTTAGTGTCCTGTTCACCATGCAGGATCTGGTTTTTAGTGTCCTGCTGACTATGCAGAGTGTGGTCTTTTGTATCCTGCTCACCATGCAGTGTGTGGTCTTCAGTGTCCTGTTTACCATGCAGGATCTGGTCTTTAGTGTCCTGCTGACCATGCAGAGTGTGGTCTTTAGTGTCCTGTTTGCCATGCAGCGTGTGGTCTTTAGTATCCTGCTCACCATGCAGGATCTGGTTTTTAGTATCTTGCTCACCATGTAGGGTGTGGTCTTTAGTGTCCTGCTCACCATGCAAAGTGTGGTCTATAGTTACCTGTTCACCATGCAGGATCTGGTCTTCTGTGTCTTGCTCACCATGCAGAGTGTGGTCTTTAGTGTCCTGTTCACCATGCAGTGTGTGGTCTTTAGTGTCCTGTTCACCATGCAGGATCTGGTTTTTAGTGTCCTGCTGACCATGCAGAGTGTGGTCTTT
>JAODKE010000001.1:30619977-30634054 GCA_026779605.1 Mormyrus hasselquistii | reverse complement strand
GGGGGGTGAGTGTATATTGATTATTAAACTACCAAAAACAGAAATGCTCATGTAGCGCTACTCATTTCACGTACAGTACATAACAGAACTCCTACAACACACAGTAATGATGACACAGTACATAGCAGTAATGCTGAGGTAAGATACATCTGTAATCATCATAGAATATAGACAACTGTCATATAACTTCTAATGCATTGAGTTTGTTCAAAAAGTTTCAAACTGCTTCTCTAAAATTAGTTTAAACAATCACCAGTGATCAGAGATGCACACACCTGTCCGTGCCAAATCACCCTAGTGAACTGCGTAATTAACGCCACAGCGAATCCCACCATACTTTGCCGTGCGAGGGAGACGATTTATGCATTCCGGTATTGTGAGCAAATAAACAAATAGCCCCGCTGACCATAAGGACTGAGTAAGAGGCATTTTAATTAAAAGCATGACATTGTATAGCAAGAAAATGAATCTGGATCGAATAAGTATAATGTAATTATCGCCCCAGATATAAATAGCTTTAATTTCATGCTTTGCAAAAATGAAATGGAAATTGCATCAGGGTGTTTATGAAGCTCGCTGCCAATCTTTTGAGCTAGAAGACAGGAGCCAGAAGCAATTGCTTCCCTGTCTATTTACCCACCCATCAGGCGGATCTGTTTATTATCATTATCGCTGAAGCTACATCTAAGGTGACTTTAGCGGTGACGGATACTTAGGAAATAATAAATAAATACGAGAAAAAGAGAGAGATCGTATTAGAGAGAATCACACGGTAACGTGTCTCGCATCGCCGGTCTTCCAAGCACTGAGCAGATGGTCAGAAATTACACACCCACACAGCATTCACATGTACACCGAGAAGTGTAAACGGAACGTATACGGGATACTTAGGCAGACGAAACAGGCGTCTGCAGAGACGCGAACAACTGCCATTGCTACCTTTTTCTAAATTGCTTTTTTCTGCTTAGTTATAGTATCATAAAGATAGAACTTGTTTATGACCGGTTGGATTATGCGTTGAGGATGAGAAGTTTGTGGAAAGCGATTGACCAGTATTGACGTCATTACCCAGAGTGCTAAGCTCAGTTACAACTGTTGGGCTGTACATTGATCTTCCAGTGATAATGCAGCCGGTTATGTTTTAAAGCCCCATTTCTAGTTTACTCCAAACAAAAGACATACCAATGGCTGTCCCACGATAATGATGCAGGATTCTCCAATTCAGCTCCAGGTTTTTTTCTAGAAAAATCAGTCTTTGGTGGCTTTGAAAACATCTGACACTGTCAGTTCAAAGATTTTGGAAATCCACCTTCACAAGGTTGCTAGTGTACCCACATTTTATTTGTGAGATATGTGAGCATTATGTTAAATCTTCTAATCTCTCCTCCTAACCCTTGAAATGTAGTGCTGTTTCGTTTGTTTCAGCTATGGTACACATGGATGTGTGTGGTGTGGTCATGACCTTTTTCTGGTGCAGATGGAGAGTAACTGGGCATGGCATGTGGTGAGAATTGTGTTATAACAGAAAACGATCACCATGTCATCAATCTGCATCACTATTCCTTTGTAAATGGTGAAAAAACATGTTTTTGCTCACAGTTTTCATGCCTGATTTCCCCTGAGCCACATTTTGCATGAATCATTGATACCAGTTTTTATTTCTTAATGTGAACCTCATGTTGTCCCCACTGACAAGTATGGGGGTCTTCTGCTAGCACTCAAAGGAACATGTAGCATGATCCCATCCTACACTCCAACCTAAGATAGCTCAATTGTATCATCTCATCTCATACTCCAACCTAAAATAGCTCAATAGTATCATCCCATTTCATACTCCAACCTAAGATAGATCAATAGTATCATCCCATCTCATACTCCAACCTAAGATAGCTCAATAGTATCATCTCATTTCATACTCCGAGCTAAGCTAGCCCAGTACCATCACCCCATCTTACGCTTCAAGCTATGATGGCTCAATAGCAAATTGATACTGCACTCCAAAATCAGAAAAAACAGTCCATTAATAATACTTATGTGTAGTTTAAAACATAAATTAGCATTCATTACGTTAGAAGTAGGTTTAAAAGTTGAGCCATTGTGTCCATAAAGCAGTAAACATAGATTTGTGTGCCATGTTTCAAATGTTGCTCGCAAACTCCACAGTTTAATATAAATGCACGTTTCTGTTTATTGGCACGTAAAGTCTCCCCTTTTAATCGTTATTTTGTTCTGATGAAGCCCTTCGCATTGTGCCGCCGCATTAATTTCCTCCGCGGTGACATTCTGATATGAGCAGAACAGATGGAAATGCAGGATTGTTCTAGCAAATTTATCATAAAAAATGCATTCGACACCTGTGTAATTTGCCTAATCATTTTTTCCTAATAAGCTCCCCTCCATTAATTATGCACGATTTCCACAATGCAATCAAGATAAAAGTAAATCTGATGGCTTAATACCCTTCAAAATAATTGGTTCACCCATCTCCAGGCCTCCTTTCCCTCCGAATCCCGTTTCTTCCTCTTCCCCGGATTTTTAATTAGGAGGAGAAAATGGAGGATGTCTCTAAGTGTATCAGGGCGAGCCCAGCAGGGCGCCTGGCCTGGGACTTGGTGGGGAAGAGGAAGCTGTCCTGCTGCTTTTTTGGGCAGGAGTCAAGGATGTAAGCTGACAAAAGGAAGGGTGCACACCCCCCCAAGACCCCCCTCCAGCCTATGCGAACACTCCCGCTCCCCCGCCCGGCCCCCTCTCCTCGGCAGCCGCCCCTCTGCAGTAAACAGATGCGATTAGCGTTCGGCTGCCTTCGAAAATGGGCCGCGGGACTCAGTGGGTCTAATGAGAATCAACTTTAGGGAGGCGGTCGTCTGGCAGGGTGTCCCACCTGTCACGTCGTCGGGGGTCCTGGGATCCGCTCAGCCGAACGAGCCGCCCAAAAGCGGGCCTCCTCCCCACCGGCGATGCCGACGCCTCCCTTCCACCGTTTTTGGCTCATTTTTAGCTAGCTCTTCTTGCTGACTGGCTTCTGCGCTCATCCCAGCAGATTCACGGGAAGGATTTCAAGAGGAACCTGCAAAGGATGGCCACTGCCCCATTGGCAACCACGTCAAGCAGGGACCCATTTTTAATCATACCATGAGATTCCTAGATTGGAAAATAATTTATGTAGCATTCCATGAAATTCCATTCGATGCTTTCATACATTCCTAAAATGTTTTGCTTTAATTATATGTTTACAATACAATTTTAATGATGCTAATGTGAGAAATACGCCATGTGTGTACAGAAGTTAGTGTAGTACAAATTAGTAACTTGGGTTTGTTTAAGTCAGACCTAGATAAGATTTTAACAACTCTGAGTTACTAGTAGATTTTTTCTCAAACAAGCTTGATGGGCCACATGACCTTCTCTCATTTGTAGATTTCTTATGTTCTTATATGCACAGTGCATTTTAAACAAGTAGCAGAGTTGAAGGCTCCACCCCACAAACTGAATAGAAAAGGTAAGGCAGGTTGCAGTTAAACAAACCAAAGAACTGATAAAGAAAATACCCTTTCCTTTTAAGGGAAACGATCCATTGGCAGCCGGTCCATGTCATTTATATGTGCAATATCAAAATGCAGGGCCCCCACCCTCCCAGCAGAGGGCAGCGTTGTCAGTGCACTTCACTGGCACAAATTAGTGAAATGTTTTTATGCGCAGAATATTCCATAATGTAAAGCACAGCATAATTAGATATATTATACTGCGCACATGAAATAACGAAAAAAATTGTTTTTTTGCAAATTTTGTTTAGCCAAACAGACTTCTGTGGTGCTTGTTTCCATTGATTTTTTTGTTTTCGATGTTTTAAATTCCATCCATCCATTTTCCAACCCACTTAATCCAATTGGGTCGCGGGGGGTCCGGAGCCTATCCCAGAAGCAACGGGCACGAGGCAGGGAACAACCCTGAACAGGGGGCCAGCCCATCGCAGGGCACACTCACACACCAGTCACGCACACAGGCACACCTACGGGCAATTTATCAACTCCAATTAGCCTCAGCATGTCTTTGGACCGTGGGGGGAAACCGGAGTACCCGGAGGAAACCCCACGCCGACACAGGGAGAACATGCAAACTCCACACACATGTAACCCAGGCGGAATTTCGAACGCGGGTCCCAGAGGTGTGAAGCAACAGTGCTAACCACTGCACCACCATACCGCCCCATATGTTTTAAATTAAGATCCAAAAAAATAAAAAATTATCAAAACATATAAATACAACTAACATTTTATTTTTCATAAGATAGTGGGCACAAAATATTTAAGTGTAATACAGCGAACTGCTAAAATTAAAATGTTGGGGAAATCCTGTTTAGTTCTGATTTAACTGAATTTTAGCGCTATTTTCCAGGACAGAGATGGAACTCTTTCTGAACTCCGTTACCTTTCTGTTAAATAAATGTTGTCTTTATTCTAATATGGCGGTCCGCAGGACTGACCTCATCTGCATCCCTTAGGATTTCATTTACTTGGGCTGTATCTCTGTTACCTTTGCCCAGGACTCGAGATTCCCTGATCTTAACTCATAATTATATGAGACCCCTTAGACCAACAGCTGCCATATTTGCTCTTTGTGTGAGCAAAAACTCTTAAGTCACTGTGTGCTTGCTTCACTGCCTGCTCAGGATCTGCTAAACATACCCAACTTACAAATTTGGCAGAATCTTTAAAACTTGCAGTAGCTCTAAAAGAGGTTTACTGCATGCTGTGCATATTACAGTCTCAAAGAAATCCAATAATTTAATTGAGCCAGATATTATAACAACCATTTTTCTGTTATAATTTAGCAAGTAATTTCAATAAATATAACTTAATATAACTTAAGCCCAAGACGAGGTTCATGTGCTATAGTTTACTCAGATGAATGAGGTTCAGGAGGTTTATTTGAACCAGCGTTTGGGTATAGTAAAGGGTAAACAGACATCAAGGGACAGTCATCAAATATTAGAGAGAGAGAATCTCCCTGCCTCTCTGTGAAAGCCTTCGCTTATTCATCCTCTGCCAGCAACTAGTGAGAGCAGCACTCTGCCCTCCCCAGGGCCGGCCCTCCCTGGTGACAAAGGGCTCCCAGAAGCAGATGACGGAAGGGGCGTGGGGTGGGATTCAGAGGGGGGTAAATTTAAGAGGTTTATCGGTTCCACTGCCACGCCAAGCGAGCACCCCCCCCCTTGCAGCCGTCTCAGCTTCCTCTTGTTTTGCCATCGCAAATCCCTGTGATCATCACGCCGCTATGTTTGGGTTTTGGCAGAAGCCCGGGCTCTGATCCGCAGCTGACGGCCGTTGGTTTCTCGCCTCGTAGTTGCTACCTGTGTGGGACTCCATGATCGCACGGCCACTGTGGCATCGCCGGGGTTCTCGATAGACAGGCCTCTGCAAAGGGAAAGTCGCATTTAAAAATGCGGCCTGTGTGCAAAATGGCTACTTGACCAGCCTGGCTTTGTGTTCGTGCTGTTCTGGTCCAAACTCAACGTTTCAAATGCCCTCTGTTCCCGCCCCCCAGCTGGGATCATTAAGTTATGCCCGTTGACAAGGATGTGGCCTTTCACTGACACATCACTGGAATGATTACCCAGAAACACTAGCGCAAAGGGAGGGGGCCTCCTGGAACGCACCTGACCCTAGAAATAGATCATTAGCCTCAAATAAAATGTTGAGAAAGCCCAAAATCAAAAGGCTAACTGATATATAAAAGATGTTTTAAAAAGTAATGCAAGAAATAACGAACATGAAGAAAGAATTAAATGAACAAACCCCGTTTTGACTTCTCAATCAGAAAACCCGCAGTCCGGGGGGGGGGACGTGGTAATTTAGCAGCTCTGAAAAAAAACAGTCACTGATTGAGTTGGGAGATTTCATTTAAGTAGCTCTAAAAGCGATCAAATTAAAGGTTTGCTTTGTAGATATTAGTGTCTTAAATGTCAGGGGATATTCAGTGCGCCAACCCCACCCTCCGCCACACACCCCCACCCTCTCCGGGCCACCGAACGCCCGTGTGATCACACCTGCACAGAAATGCTAATGCACGGACGCGCTAACTTTCTGTTTACGAGAGCTTTTACTTCATTAATTTGGCATCGGCTGAAGTGTTAATCTATGTCGTTGCCGTGGTTACGGAACAAACAGCAGCCCCGGCGCATGGCCCGTTAATTGCGCTTGATTGTTTCAGGCAGACAGAGTGCGGCCAGGGTGGGGTGCAAAGAAGCTCTGCCATCGACACCCCCACCACCGTGCGGGTCTGCGTGCACATTCACTGAGCCCTGACATTCATAAATAAAAGGCACCGTTTCTCCGTTAGACGCATGCATTTTCCCACACGCCTTATCGCAATTCGGCTTATTTCGGTGCATCTGCGACGTGGTATTAACCTTGGCACGCTGACCTCTGGCACTGTTGCATTATGGTAAGATGGAGAGGCGGGAGCATCAAAGACATCAGATAGTGTAACAGGAATGGTTACAAGTACAGAGAATGCAGGTAAACTGAATGCAGGCATTCAAACCATCCTGCCAGGCCTTATTCACCCAGCTGCTGATATATTACTGAGATACAGACACGTAATCATGATAACGCTGCCGTTGTCCACTGTCATTCAGTCAATATCATCAATACCTTTCAGTACTCTGTATCTTTCTTCTTCCATCCATCATTCATCTGCTTACCCAATGCAGCGTCGTAGAGTTAGCCAGCGAACACAAGGCACGAGGCCGGTATCTATCTGTCGTCCTTTAAGATTAATCTGCTGGAATTGATGGATAGTCATTTTGTGATTCATGGCCTTCAGCAGGTTGGCACCCTGCCCCCCTGGTGCCCTGCTACCACGTGCCCGACGCTTCCCAGATTGGGAGGATGGATGAAAGCATTATTTCTGTTTACAATGGGGATAATTTGACACTTGCACTCCTCTTCACAGTCACATGGACTTCAAACCAGACAGCTCACACTCAAGGCACAACCAGTCTTTGAATGATGTGTTGGATCCCCAGCTGGTGAGGATATACATCTGTCTTTTTTCGTATGACCGACCAATGCGGCAAACCTGGAAGGGGATGCCAAACCTGTACAGGCAACACACTCAAAATGGACACCTTAGAGACAACACCTGTCTACGGATGCAGAGACAAATGCTGAGTACCGGGAGGATAAACCCTAAAAAGAAGTCAAACCCGTGAGACAGAAGGGGTGAGGCCAACTGATTCACTGAAGCTTAAGGGTTTTACTAAAATTCGTTAGCAGGAACTGAGATAAAATGCCGTCAGTTTTGTGGATAACATGCTTTAGGCTACAGAGTATTCAATGGTTTTCGTGCCAATACTGGATCAATAAAGAGCCGATTCCAGCCTTTGACATTCCTGTGAAGGACTTTTATAGTACTTTCTGTGAGTTGGAAAACTAATGTAGGTGTTGTTCTGTGTTTCAAGTACAGAACATATGCAGTTGGGATAAATAGCACACGTCTGCACTCAAGTAGTATTTTTGTGTTTGTATCTGTATTTGAAGATCATCTGTACAGGTCTGACCATATCTTGAATGTTATCAGAATTCAAAATTTATCCCAAACCCATAAACAATACTGCATATGGAGACATGATTTCAAATGATGAGATTTATAGGTGGTGGTGGAATGGATGGAAATCATCCCAGATCAGTGTTTAATTCTCCGGAAAACATGCAGGGAATTTAAGGTCTGGCAGCTGAATCCTCATCGCAGAGAGACAGGAAGTGGAGGTAGATCAGTCACTGAGGTATGCTGGGAAACGGGCCGGTACCTGGATCACCACTGTAAAGGGGGCTTCTTCTCTTCTTATGGAAAGTCCCCCATGTTCTCCAGCGGGGGTTTTTTTTGGGGGGGGGGGATCATATATCAGTTTGAACCTTCACAGGAGCCAATTTCACCCAGCAGACTGGGAGGAATCTACAAAGCTAACTGCAAACTTCAGGGCTCCATGTGAACACGGTAATAAATGTTGTTATCATTGCCCAGACTGACGAAAAAAAAAATCTGCAAATAAGTCGTTTTGCTTTTAAAAAAAAAAATGCAGCTTTTATTTAGGTGAGATAGATGCCTGTAAGGTTTGCAAAAGGGAGTAAAATATACATCTAATATTCTGAGGTAACTGTGACTATATCAGCCATATACAAATGACCCAGGACCTTGATTTAAACAGCAAATAAAACATGCATAAATATACACTTTCTGTCCCTGTCATACCCACCTTGTTACACCTTCCCCAGTTGACGCCTTTCAACTCGACCCAGATAATTTAATAGACCTCATTAGAAATGGCACAAAAATACTTCATTTAATGGCTGACTAATCTATCAGGTCATCATATATTATAACAAAATATTGTTTTTAAAGATAATAAGATCCTTCCGTGTCGCACTGGCCAGCATCTAGTGTCCAGCCTGTGGTGGAAGCATGTAGGTCTCCAAAGCTGATTATTAAATGATGCTGCTTTAAAGAGCATTTCTTCCTTTTGAAATGAATTTTTCACTTTGCACAAGCACAGGCACATTGGAATGCTTCTGACTCGGATATTCCACTTTGCTCTTCTTTGAGAAGAATGAAGAGTGCAGCTTGGGCTCTGAGCATAAAATCAGGCCATTTATCTGAGACTCCTGGGGCATTTTGGGGGATTAGGTGCCTTGGTCAAGGGCCCAGTGGAGATGCGGCTATTCGGCCGAGGCTCAAACCAGCGACCATCTGAGAACAAGCACAAAAGCCAAACCCGCAGAGCCGCACAAGAATGGACGATACGCCGTACATCGCTGTGCCACGGTGCCATGGAGTCTAGGAAGCGGTACGTCGATCACGCGAGCCAACCAAAGTCAGCGAGCGGTTACATGAGCCTCGGGCCGGATGGCCTCTGGCTGAGCCGGCTGGTAACCAGCTGAAACTAGATGCCACTTAAAGTAGCATAATGCTCACAGTAATCGCTCTGAAGAATCACTCCTAAATGCCTCTGTCACTGGCCTGGATGCATCCCTGCATGCTGCCTCTGCAGCCAAACTCTGTCAGTCCACTCTGCCGATATGCGGTAAACTGTTAATTTTCGTTTCGGGAGAAAAAAAATAATAATGATTAATAATAATAATAAAGGAAGCACAAGTCAAGAAAAATCAAGGCGAAGTTTTAATGAGATGAATGTGGCTAATGATAGTCAAGGTGAGGGGTTAAAGCGCAGGGTTAATGGCACTATCAGGATTCAGACAAAGTTAAGTGTTGAGGAAAGGTCTAGCACAAGAGGTTAATTAACCTTTTAAAACCCCAAGTTGTCGGCACATACATACATATTGAATGGTGCCGCCACCCGGGCCTGCAGGTCATTGCTAATACATTCTGCACGCTACAATTAAAACATCAGCTGACCACTCCAGATCTCCATTTAAGTGCCATTTACGAGGCGGAAATCTGAAAGGCAATTAATTTAAGTCCAACGCTATTGAAGTAAGGAGGTGCCAGGTTACAAGATATATAATTTAAGACTGAAGTGCTGTTAGCGTGGTCAAAGCAAGGCTAGTGATGCAAACGCTAAAGTATCCGCTTTTACTCCGTTCTCATTCTTTCTCTTGTTATTTTTCTCCCCCCACCCACCTTTAATGGCCGTGCAATGCAATATGGGGACAATAAACGGGAGGGAAAAATGCACTTTAGCAGTTCAGGGTAACGCATTATTGAGTCGGATGTGGATATTACTTTGAGAATATTACTTACGTCAAATTTTATACATTCAAAGGGCTTTCAATTTGTACTATATCGGTCGGAACACTTTGTGACCCAGACAGATATAAAACAATCCGAAAAGTAGAGGGAGACTGAAGTGGCAGCCCTGAGATAGAATAGATATTTGTCAGTGGATAGAAAAGCTATGCGGGTTGAAAATACCGAGCCAGGGAAAAAAAAAAAAATTACATTTCTGGCTCCATCAGGCCATTGTGGCACATTTCAGGTATCAGAAGTACGTTCGAGTGAATTACAGAAAAGGTGATACTTGTTTAAAGGTTAATGGCATTGAATCATTTCATTCCGTGGGATTTTTATATACGGCCCTCAGTAAATGGCAACCGGTATTCAGGAAATTCTCCTTTTTGCAATTTAATGGAGAGAAGGCCACATGAAAATTAAATCTGCTGTCAGAAAGAAGCATATTAAAGAGCGGAATAAGAGGCGTGCAGGCCTGTTTGTCTTGCAGTGAGCTGTGGGTGTAGCAAAGGCAGGGTGAAGACAGCTGCACCACAGCAAGAGCACAAGCACAATATATGGCCCTAAGTCACGATCCATCCATCCGTCCATCCATCCGTCCATCCATCCATCCATCCATCCATTTTTAACAGAGCCTCTTCATCTTAAAGCTGAATTTGAATATTAATAAATGGAAGTGTGCAGATATGATAATTATTTCAGTATTATACTTATGGGCAAAGCTAATATAATGAAGGGTCTTGCTGTAGAAGTGCTGGACAACAGTATGACAACTGAGGCCTGGGATGGACTGGCATGCCTTTTGGGACATTCCCCTGCCCTGCAGCCTGTGCTTCCTGGGATAGGCTGCAAACTAACAGCATCCCCGCACGGACCGCGGCTGCTGTAGTGGCTGTAGATAGATGGATGGGTGACGACTCTATGCCACATATTATTCAGTTGCTGTGATGCCAGCAAGCTCATCCTTTTAGTGACCTGATAAAGTCGCTCGCGCCTCGATCCGTGGCCCTATTACGCACACCGTGCCCCGCCCAGAAGCCAGCCAATGAGAGCCGAGCTGCAGGATGAAGAGGGTCCGGTGCTGCTGATCTGGAGGGGCAGGGTGGGGGTCGCTCATCGTTAAATCCCGCCCACCAGGAGGCAGTAGGAGATGGACGGCCGCCTCCTTCCTGCTCGATTGCAGGAGTGCAGCAGCCGTAAGCTCTCAGGGATGAGGGAATGACTCCCAGCAGAGCTGGTCCTGCAGAGCCTGCCTCTCCTCCAGGAGGAACTCCCTGCCGCTCTTTAATGAGCCTGTAAGCCCCCCTAAGCCCCCCTACCTTTCTCATCTTTTTGCCTGTCTTTCTCTTCCAGTGCTGAAGAAGTTTCAGTCACCCTCCCGGTAGCGCTTATTTCCGGGGCGCCTATCCTTCCGGTTTCGGAGAAACCCGGGCGGCGCCCATCCCTGCCACCAGACGAATCCCCCCTTTGCCTCGCGCGTTCGAAGTCACCGGCCCCCTTTAGGTGGCTGCGTGCCACCTGTCTCTGCGGCCATTTCAGTTTGCCAGTAAATCATTTGGGGGAATAGTCAGTGACACCAGAGCTGAGAGACGACAACGTAACAGACGGCCACTGTATCTGCCGCTGGATGAGAATCTGAAGCAGAAACAAGATGCATTTCACTTATAATTATATCCATCCATCCATCCATCCATCTATCCAGCTGCCAGTACAGGGTCAAAGGGATATCGTGTAAGTCCAGAAAACAATAATGAGTAATGCTTATAGTGCATCCTCACTTAATTTCAGTTATAAATCAGGTGGTTTAGGCTTTGATTCAATTAAGAGTCTTACTTTTAGAAACATACCACTCTCAAATAAGTTGGTTCAGACAGTTTTGTCCTTTTTAAGTCGAAATTTTTGTCACCTTTAGTTGAAGCTTGAAAACAACTGTAAGAAATTCAGACAGCACAGAGTAGCTGCTCTTAAATTAACGGCTTTCAGCTGACACCCTCTACTTAGTATGTAAAGAAGATCTTTGACTTCCCAGTAATGCTCCTGCTGTCCTCCTTTATCGCAAAAGCTGGTATTAATCTGTCATGATCAGCGATTAACTTGCTTAACTGTGTTATTACGGGCAATACGGGAACAAATGCCTAATGGCATTAAAAGTCTTTTAACTACGGAAGGTTTAATTGATTCTCAGAGCTGTAAGGTACCGGGTAACAGACATAGGGGTCACATTAGTTAAATCAATCAATCAATCATTCAATCATCCATCCATCCATCCATCCGTCACTGCTTATCCATAATAGAGAAGCCAAAACGAAAAGTAGATGATGGCATTTATTTAGGGCTACATGGTGGTGCAGTACCTCTGGGAGTGCGGTTTGAATCTCTGCCTGAGCTCTTTGCGTGTGGATTTGCTTTTCCTCTTTGTGTCACTGCGGGTTTTCCTCCGAATACTCTGGTTTATACCCCCCCAGTCCAAAAACATGTTGAGGTTAATTGGAGTTATCAAATTGCCCATATGCCCATAGGTGTGCATGTATGAGTGTATGGTGTGTGAGTGTATGGTGTGTGAGTGTATGGTGTGTGAGTGTATGATGTATGAGTGTATGGTGTGTGAGTGTATGGTGTGCGAGTGTATGGTGTGCGAGTGTATGATGTGCGAGTGTATGGTGTGCGAATGTATGATGTGCGAGTGTATGATGTATGAGTGTATGGTGTGTGAGTGTATGGTGTGCGAGTGTATGGTGTGCGAGTGTATGGTGTGCGAGTGTATGGTGTGCGAGTGTATGGTGTGCGAATGTATGATGTGCGAGTGTATGATGTATGAGTGTATGGTGTGTGAGTGTATGGTGTGTGAGTGTATGATGTGCGAGTGTATGGTGTGTGAGTGTATGGTGTGCGAGTGTATGGTGTGCGAGTGTATGGTGTGTGAGTGTATGATGTGCGAGTGTATGATGTGCGAGTGCATGGTGTGTGAGTGTATGGTGTGTGAGTGTATGATGTGCGAGTGTATGATGTGCGAGTGCATGGTGTGTGAGTGTATGGTGTGTGAGTGTATGATGTGCGAGTGTGCCCTGCAATTGGTTGGCTGTTCCCAACCTTGTGCCCATAAACTCTAGACCCCCAATAACTGTGAATAGAAATTGGATGGACATTACTTATTCCCATCCAAAGATTTGGAATCAGAATTTTCACTGAAATATTTTTAGCACTGCTCCCCGGGCGCTGAATTAGCTGCCCCCTGCTATGTCACGAAAGTCACATGTGGGTTAAATGCCCACTTTTCATTGTTGCACACTGTGTGCTGTGCTATCTTGACAATGACCACTAATCACTAAATTAAAATTATTAATTAAACTAAAAAGAGCAGGCTCTGTATACCATGCCACCTGGGCGCCGTGATGAGATCTGACTTTGTATGCCATTACGGCCTGGCGCCATGATGAGAGAAGACTGTATACCATGCCGCCCTGCTGCCATGATGAGAGCCGACTGTCTATACCATGCCGCTCTGATAAGAGCCGACTGTGTATACCATGCCGGCCAGGCGCCTTGATGAGAGCCGGCTGTGTATACCATGCCGCCCGGGCGCCGTGATGAGAGCCGCCTGTGTATACCATGCCGCCCCACCGCCGTGATGAGAGTTGGCTGTGTATACCATGCCGCCTGGGTGCCGTGATGAGAGCCGGCTTTGTATGCCATTACGGCCTGGTGCCATGATGAGAGCCGACTGTGTATACCATACTGGCCCGCCAGTGTGATGAGAGCCGGCTGTGTATACCATGCCGCCCGGGCGCCGTGATGAGAGCCGCCTGTGTATACCAAGCCGCCCCACCGCCGTGATGAGAGTTGGCTGTGTATACCATGCCGCCTGGGTGCCGTGATGAGAGCCGGCTTTGTATGCCATTACGGCCTGGTGCCATGATGAGAGCCGACTGTGTATACCATGACGGCTTGGCGCCATGCCGACCCGCCAGCGTTACGAGACCCGGCTGTGTATACCATGCTGCCCTGCCACCATGATGAGAGCCGGCTGTGTATACCATGCCGCTGACGCCTTGATGAGAGCCGACTGTGTATACCATGCCGTTCTGATGAGAGCCGACTACATGTATATTTACCATGTCGCTCTGGCGCCGTGATGAGAGCCGGCTGTGTATACCATGCCGCCCGGGCGCCGTGATGAGAGCCGGTTTTGTATGCCATTATGGCCTGGTGCCATGATGAGAGCAGGCTGTGTATACCATGCCGCCCTGCCGCTCTGATGAGAGCCGACTGTGTATACCATGACGGCTTGGCGCCATGCCGACCCGCCAGCGTTACGAGACCCGGCTGTGTA
>JAODKE010000001.1:30536704-30557891 GCA_026779605.1 Mormyrus hasselquistii | reverse complement strand
ATTAAACAAACTAAATAGCCTTATGTTATTTATCTTATTTACACAACAGCTTGTCATTTTTGTCTCTACACGGTTGCACGTTTACAAACAGACTTCTTGTCGCTACTCTGAAAATTCAGCTTGGATCCAGTAGGCTACCACCTACTAGGAGAATGAGGCTGGTCTTAGCCAGACTCCAAAATCAAGCAGTTTCAGATGAGTTTGCATGCAGTTTGCAGACTTGGGTGCAACTGCTGACTCTAATGTGATGTGTGAGACCTTCCGTGATAAGACCCTGAAGGTTGCTGAGGGTTGAGTTGGTTTTGCCAGTGTTTCCAGAAGGAGGTGTTTCATCCTGCAGGACACCCTGGAAATTATTTAGAGGAGTCAAAGCGCATGACTTGGTGGCAACTCCAGTCTGTACCAGGAGCTGAGGACACCTATGAGGGCCCTGAGGGCAGATAAGGAGGTGTTTGTTAGATGAATTTGTGAGCAGGTGACACACCGTCTGTGGTTTAGTGACCCATGTCATTCTTACAGTGGAATTGAAGCATTACGCACATCTGAGTCTTTTCCTCTGACACTTGCAGTGATGGGATGGTCCTTATGGATGACATTGCATTTGTGACCCACTGGGTTGGTCTACTTTGAGCAGTTGTTTAAAGCTGACCCTCCAGCTAGGTTGTTGGACATTCTTCATCTACGGTTCTCAATGCTGATTCAGCTATGAAACACTCAATCTCACTGAGATTGCACAGGTGGTGAATCAGCTGGGGGCAGGGAAGGCCGCAGGGATCTGTAGTATCCAGGGTGAACATCTCCAGGCTGGTGGTAAGGCTGTCAAACTGCCATTGCAGGTAGTCTTTGCTTCCATTTTGGAGTCAGGCGTCATCCCAACTGACTGGAAAATGGGACTTGTATTCCCTATCTAGAAAGGGAAGGGTGATCGCCTGGATTGCGGCAACTACAGGGGGATAACACTGCTCTCAGTACCGGGTAAGGTCCTTGCTAGGGTCCTCCTTAACAGGATCCATGATCACTTTCTTGCCTGTTAGGGACCGGAGCAGTCTGGTTTTACACCTAAGAAGTCTTCCATAAACTGCATCCTTGCACTGAGGGTTGTCATCGAGTGCCAGTGCGAATATCGGCAGAGTAGCCTTTGTCGATTTTCGTAAAGCATTCGACTACATGTAAAGCATGATCGAGTCGCCCTGTGGGACATTCTGAGACTTTGCGGGATCCCCCCGAAGTTAATGGACTTCATGGCTGGCCTGTACACTGGTACTGTGAGCGCTGCGCGCAGAATGGAGGCAGAACCTCTGCGTCCTTCCCAGGTGATTCTGGGGTTCGCCATGCAGAGGTGTGTTCTTGCTCCTACTCTGTTCAATGCTCGTATGGACTGGGCGTTGGGAAGGGTCGTGCGTCTGTTGGTGAAGAAAGGTTTACTGATCTTGACTTTGCCGACGATGCTGTGATCTTAGCAGAGTCAGTGGCTGCTTTAATTGAGGCTCTTTTTAAAGATATTCCTGTCATTTTACACAAATTACTAACTTTTGAACTGTTGCCATTTGGGGCAAAGATACTGCCCCCTCTATTCACTAAAAAGATCTAAATCTTTTAATTTTCATTAGGTTTTTCAACCAGTAATGCACAGTAAAATAAGCAGGATGTTTAGCCAATCTGGACAAAACTAATTTGTTTCAAGGTGTAAGGAATGTGCATCGGAATGTCTATAAGAATGCCTATTGTTGTCTCTAATGCTCTGACGTTGTATCGATATACGTATGATTGTGTTGTATTGTTGAATTTATGATGCTGTGATGAAATGCCTTGTGATTATGCTGCCAACTAATTTCCCCACGTGGACAAATAAAATATGCATGTATTTCGATATTTCTTTATGTGCCAATTTTGAATTAATATTTCAATGTCTATACTTGCACTTTCGTTCAATAGCTGTCTCGCTTACAGTCACTAGTGAGGAATGGGCACAGTGCTATGATATGGGTGGAAATTCATAATCTAAAAGTTAAATTGTGTCCACTGTACCCACATAATCAAATGCTTAAAGCATTTAACTTGACCTGCCGGTGTCTTTTAATTTTATATTCATTAGACCATTAATTCCACCCTTTGTACGTGGAACAGACGCAGTGCAGTTATTAACAGTCAGACAAAGGTTTTGTGAAATCTTGCAGCAGGAGAGATAACACAAAACGACTCGTTATTTTTTTCCCTCTCGTGTTTCCTTAGGGACTCCGAACATTCCTGTTTTTAAAAAATGCAAATTTGGAAAAAATACTGGATGAAATATTTGATTGACGCCCCGTCCTGGGTTGTTCCCTGCCTTGCGCCCGTAGCCCCCTGCTACCATGAATAAGATAAGCGCTTTCAGGGTCAGACACTAAACTGCATTTTTGCATTACGGTGCACTTAGTATAGGCTACACAAACCGCATATTTTTTGTATTAGCAAATGCTGAAATAATACACAAACATTCAAATATCTGCTGATGTTAATCAGTAGTGCATTCAATTAGTAAATAGAATTAAAGGTTTAACACATGAATGAAAAATTGTGATAACCTAATCCGCGATGCTTTGATTAATTGCAGTATGTACACAGCTCTACGCATCGGTGATGTTTAAGTTGTGCATATAGATATTTGCTTTTGAATTTGAGTATCCATGGTACACGGCATTTCATATCATCACCAAAATTTGATCAAATTTGAATCATAGCAGCAGACAGATATTCTTGATCACTCTGGAATCAGCACAATTTTTCATGTCTTTATTTAAATTAAACTCTACAGTAATACAATTAATATTTCTGTTAACTTGGGAAACATCTCTGGTTAGAAAATAAATTATATATATATATATATCATACATCAAATGGCGAAGGAAATGCAACTTTTTTTAAATATGCATGAACAATATACTGTCTCAAAATAATCAGACAGGCAGCTGACAAAATTACTGTGTCAAAATTGGTGTAATGTGAATTCATTTTCAATTCTTTTCAGTTAATTTCTTAATTGTGACATTTAGAGCAAGACATTTGCCATTTTGATGACCCCTATGGGAACTTCACCATTTGACCAACCAAGACTGCAGTCTTCTTCACGTTCTCTGCATATCTAACTCCAAACATAAATCAGATTCTCAGAATGGTGGGGCCATCCCAAGATTATGAGGGCCCACCCACCCGAAGGATATGACTGAATATGAACTTATACCTAATGTCCTGTGTACAGCTGTCCCTTGGTATAATACTTAATACAATGGTATGCAAACATTTGTTATACTGAATTGTAGTGCTTGATGTGCAGCAAATTGAAATTTAGTGACTCAGGATAAAGGAAATGTTCCCTTAATAGTTGCATGTGAAGGGACTATACAAGGTCCATCCAGAAAAGCAAGAAAGTATGATCTCCAAATGGAGCATTTAAAGAGTTAAAGTACTTTAAAAATTGCTGAAATACCAGCCAAATGTGAGTTTTGATGTTGTCAAATAATTGATGTGAAATTACCAAGAATTTGAAACTGTTGCTTCATCCACCCATTTTCTGTACTCATTTGTCCTTTGCAGGTTTGCACGGGGTCTGGAGTCCATCCTGGAAGCTACAGGCACAAGGCAGGGAATTACCCAGGGTGGGGTAACCAACCAATCACAAAGGTTGAAAGTTTGTCATTTTTATTTGCAGGCAATAAAGAGGTCATGAATGGAACTGCAGTGAAATTGACTTAATTTCAGATTTTGCAGTAACTGCGAGCAATTATTGAGAAACACTGGCACTTGCAAAGATGCCCCTGAGAATATGCAGTAGCCGTCAGTGCTGTGCGTACTCTGCAGACAGTCTGACGTGCCATTCCACTGAATGTGTTCAGCATCACATATATTACACTAGAATGGATGAACAGAATGTGAAACCAGGGAATAAACACCCTCTCCAGGTAAAAAGGTCTGAATAATATGCGTTTTATGCCGACCGGTTCTTCAGCCAAATGACACTGAATGCTGCAGACTAAAATTTACCTTAAATCTGACAAGTAACCCAGCACACACATCAGTGTAACTTGGTCGGTGTTGATACAAATTTTCAGTTCACCAGACACCCAAGCCACATATCACTCCATCTTGATGCTGCTAAAGTCTCAGCACATGCATTATAGGGAAAAACCCATTTTCCATTATTAGTCTGCCATGCCAACCACCGTGATGTTGAATGAGACCCAACACTTAGTAAAAACTGCAAATGAGAAGGCCACCCACAGAACCCTTGCTTCCACGCACATGGTGCCAGACTTCTTCCCATTCCGGAACTGGTTCCATGCGTTTCCACTGCAAAAAAATGGCCCCGGGCCAGAAGAAACTGACTTCAGCTTGGCACCACAAAAAAGCTGGGTTCACAATGCAGCACTGTAACGTCAGTGACAGTGGTATGGGTTATGGTGTCTAAACCTTCAGTACACCTAGAAAATTCAATCCATAACTGATAGCTAGTCTAATAACAGCGGTGCTGGCAGTGAAACGACTTGCCAGATTAGCAGAATAAGGTCACATGTGTTTTATTCTGAGAATAACTGAAAGATCGATCTGCTGCTCAGTTTTAATTAAGTATAGATGTTTATTATTAAAGTATAAAGGTTACAGATTGAATAAATAAAATATGGCTGCATTCAAGTGGCAAAGAGATCATGAGGCAGTCTGCAAAGTTTAGTTTTTCGCAGACACCTATTGCGTAATCCTTAAAAGGACAGCAGTAAAACGGCAAATGAGCACGCACACGCACGGTGAGCCTTTACAGAGACAAAAGTGGATACAGGTAAGAAACAGGGCACAACACGTCACACTCCGGAAACTATTTTCAGTTCAGCAAAATAAATCAAAAAAAAAAAAATTACAGGTTAACCTTTACTTTCACTTCCGTCTATGTAACATGTCTGTTCCATTCTTTTTTTAAACTGGTGGAAATGCAGGCTGGTTCTCAAAAGGCACGAAGCAAGAACCAGCCCAGCACCATGTTGGTGGAAACGAGGTGAAAGTGATGTCGGTAAGACTTCAGTGTTCCTGGATATCGTTTTGACAAAAAAAAGAAAACACCATTATGCCATTTATGTTTGCCATCCTCAAAAGCAAGGGACTCAAGTGCCTGTTTGGTCATCTATACCCATTGCATAATACTGATGTATATACAGATTTCAGGCCACAACAGAGCACTCAATAGCTAATGTTTAATTTTTAATTTTGAAAATCCATTGTTTGCTCACTGCATATAAAAAAATGATTTTTTAAAAATCTTTTCAAAAATATATTGCATGTAAAATCACTTACCTGTTACGTATCTCCACAAACTACAACATTAAAACATTAAAAAGTTCACATTCAGAATATTCTTCAGTCAGACATAAAAAAAACAACTTAATCAGATTAGTGGTTTGCTTCAATCAAAATATTAATCTATGTACAATCACATATGTAACCATTTTTGGCATTGGCTATTTAAATACAGAGGAAAAAAAACATTGAAATGAAAAGTAAATTTTAAAATATTTCAGTACACAAACATAGTGTATTAGTGGTTCTATCATTGAAATACAGCATATCCTGAACATGTCCATGACGTCCGTCTGTCCGTCCATCCATCTTCAACAAACGTTTGTCCAGGAAGGCCTTTTAGGGGGCTGAAGCCTGCCCAGACACACACAGGGCTTAAGGCAGGATGCTGGGCCACTTACTGCCGATGTGACAAGCAGCGTGCAGCCGAGTTGTACCTCAAAGGTGTACCGGCGTCCAGACTTGCATTTTGTGCAGGGAGGTCAGTCCTACCATAAACAATCTTCACAGATGAAGTAAAACTTGAAATAAACCAAAGGTAAATCATTACAACCACTGAGCCTCGCAAACACTCAGGGCATGCAAGTACAGTCATTTAGGGGTAGTTCACCCCAAACCTGAAAAAACTGATCCACTGCCATTATATTTGAGAGAAACATGACATTTCTACGACAAATATCTCCAAAACTAGGCAACTCCCAGCAGAACAACCTAGATGGATATAGTACCAAGGTCCCCCTCTAAAAATGTCTTAAAGTCCCTCTAAAACATACTTTTTTCCAGCTTTGGGGTAAGCTGCCCCTTTAATGTTCAAACAATTGGTTGGGAGGCGGTACTTAAGCACCTCACTGATATACATAGCATACTATGCTAAACAAGCTTTTTCAAAAAAAAGAAGAAAAATAAAAAGGAACAAAAGAAACCTGTCCCCTTTCCTCCAGTCGTAAGAGAATCTATTGCTCCAAATCCAATCTGGGAATAATGGATGTTATAAATACCCAAACATCTCTGTCAAAAAAAAACAAATCCTTTCCAGAGAGCAAGACTGGTATTATCATCTACACAATCACCAAGAGAACCTGTGTGATTGTCACACACGCAAAGTCATAAAACTCAGAAAATGATTGTCATGTCCGAGCTAGTCAAGAGCTGAACGTCTCTGTGGATCAGGACCACTGCCACGTCTCCACAAGTGCTGAAGACCACCAGTCAGGCACAGCTAGACACTCTGCTCCTCCTCTTCCCTACGGTTGTATCCTGACCATGCCCCACAGTGTGGAGCCCAATCACGCTCAGGGTCAGATATCGTATGAAACATTGGAGGATGTTATCCGATGCCAAGTGTAGCGTTACGCTAAAGGCAGTGTTGGTCAAGAGTTCCCAGACTTCCTCCTTCCAGAAGACCAGTCACTCTCCTCTGGAGTCCCCCTGAGAAGTCCTCACACTCAGCTGAAGCCTCTTGGTGAAAAGATGCCCCACCCGGCCACAGTAAGTGTGAGTCGTCTTGCGTAGATCTTCCTCCAAAGGTAGCAGGAGAGACTCAACCAAATCTTCCCCAAACGTGTACTGGGGGGGGGGGGGGGGGGGGGAGAAGCCATTTTAATTTTCCAATTTGCCACCAGACACTGAATTCCTCATAAAGCTGACAGATCTTTGTATATGCAAAAGAATTCAATTTCTAATTACCTGTACATATTAAACATGACAAAATCCTAGGCATATAAGGACAGTAGTCCGACTACATGGTATAGTCAAGCTATAACCGTAGCTGGATTTAGCTGTGCATGTAAACGTACTGAATGTAATGGTTAAGCCATGGGCTTCACCATTACAAAGGGGCAACAGATCTGTACCTGCTCTTTTGTTCATTCGTGTGCCACCACTGACTAGTGCTACAGCCAAGTTACTTGATTAAATAAAACTGGGGGAAGGGGGGGTGGGCAGTGGTTACCCCCTATTTAGGGGACCAGCTAACGGACTGCTACAGTCAGACAACATTTTATGTTTTTTTTTTGTATATTTAGAGATTTCATGGCCCTTCTCACCAGTACAATGTTCCTGGGAAGTTTGGAAAACATGGTATTGAGATTAGATCCAAGACCATATGACCAAATACTTTTGAGTTATGGCCTCATCTGCAGTCACCCTTCCCATCGCTGCCACTAAATCTCAAAAGTGTATCGGTATCAGTGATACTCATTCACCCATGCAGTGTGTTCCTAATTAGTATTCATTCCCTACATGTGGAATACAATCACCAGGCCTCGTAACACGTGGCTTCAGAATGACTAAAGGGAACAGCCAGACAGTGATTTACTGCTGCTAACCTGACTGCCATTAGGTTTAAGTGGCTCAAAGTCTACAGTTATTTAAAATGACAGTGAAAGCACAGTAATTTTCCAGAAGAGTCAACGCAAGATTATCAGAGCTAAATAAGTCCCTATCTGCATATAAAACAAACATCAATCCTGAACTTCAATGGAAAAGCTCTAACTCCTGCTACAATACTACTTGTGCTTATAACTGAGAATTCATTAGAACCTCTGCTTAGCTGCGCTTATATCAAGCTGGGCTCCATGATTATAATGACTATGACTATAATGCTTTATTTGCCTCACTGATACATTTCTTAGGACACAAGTATCTGGTAAACATATAAATGCAAATAATGCAGATGAGCCTAGTGTACGCGAGTCACTGGAGAGACACCGTGTGCTCAGACAGAGGACAGCATTACCCATAATGCCAGCCCTGCACCCCGGTCCTTTCTCACCCTCTGAAACGCCTGGTAAACCGCCCGGAACGATGGCTGCTTCTCGTCATGATAGACGCCCCGGTTGCCGTGGAGGATGAAGACCCCCTCCTGCTCCGCCGGGACGCAGTTGCTTCCGTAAATGCAGTGGTCCGGCCGGTAGTTCCACTGGCAGGGGACGAGGAAGAGGCTCTCTGCAAGGAAACGGTCTGCGGTCAGTCTGGGCGAGGCTGACCCCGAGCCCATGGGCACTGCCACACACTCACATCATCACGGGCGGGGAGGGCGGTGTGAAATGTGGCTCACCAGGGTTGTGGTGAAAGATGATGTTGAGCAGGTCCTGGTCTCCCCAGGTGATGTTCAGCTTATACTTCTGAAGCAGCGGAATTAGGAGGTCCTTCCACCGCAGGGCAACGGAGGTCATGTCATTCTGTCCATGGGACACGTAATAAATTAATTAATTAGCTTTAAGATCCATTTACTAAAACGGCACACTCCCTCTTCCCATTCAATTGAAGCATTTAAATTATTGGCAACAAGTCCACAAATTGGTTTCCATTTCCAATTTAAAAATTTTAATCGTGGACATTCATGGGTTGGAGTGGCGGCTCTGAGGCTTGGGCTCGGTGCCAGCAACTGGAAGGTCGCGGGTTCAAATCCCATAAATACCCAGAGTGATTCTACTCTGTTGGGCCCTCGATATGATGTTAATCTACATCCAGGTCCTCCAACTTACAGGGAATAACTTGTAGGTTGGTGGCAGGATTGACACTCCAGCCACTTGGAAAACTCACACTGGTCCATTCGAACTAGTGTGGTGCTCAGATATCACCCATCACATGACTGGACCCTGGGGTGGCTTGTCACGTGACGGGTAACTAATCGGTGCGTGCCCCTTACCTCATGGTACCGCAGAATTATCATGCGATTACTTTACTGAAATTTTCTAAGCTCAGAAGACTGTTTAATTCAATCTTGGCACAGAGAAGCAGACGCACCTTGAAGTGCTTCTCCCTGATCCTGGTCATGTTCATGAGCATCACCCCGGAGTTGAGGCCAGTCTTGCCGTAGTAGGGGTGCCGCGCGAAGCGGCTGTACCAGGCGATGCGCGGCTCCTCGTGTTCCGGCGCCATGGCGGCCAGTTGGCTGGAGTTGAAATGGGCCAACAGGGACCACAGATCCTCGACAGGCCTTAGGAACAGGATGTCCGTATCCACATACAGCAGAGAGTCCACGTCCTTTAGGATGATCTGGAGGACACACACAAAGACATCAGTACAACCGGTACTAACTGGATTAAACATTCCAGACAGTTCTACCCATTCACACCTTCTATCTCAGTGCTTAGTCACTTTATCAACGTGACTATATGTAAAATAACCTCTCCATCTTGTGACCAGACACTAATTAGCTGAGGGACCACTGGATTCTCAGAATTGGGGGGGGGGGGGGGTCAAGAAACAGATCAAGAACCCTGCCCTTGGGGGAGTAGCTAAAGCCCCCCCACTCCACAAATTCCTGTAACGGGATGAACTAACGCCTACAGGGTGAGGAGCTCCCTGAAGGCCAATAGAGAGAATGCAGGAAAGCGTCTTCCTGCACATTATTAAGGCCCTCAACAGGGCAACAGCTAGGACTGAGCTAGCTGTTAATCACCCACCCCCACTATAAATCTATTCAGTACTTACAGGAATACCCCTGCTTGCTGCTACACTGCATTATTTACACATACTACTACAAATGCCCAATATAGTAATGACATCAGTCTCCCCCCCCCGTTAGAGTTAGATTCCTATGAGTAATTTCTTATCCAACTATTACAACTGCATCCCACTGTTTTTACGTTACGGCATGTCGTGAAATAAAATTTCATTGCAAGTCATACTGTATATGACTGGCATATGACAATCTGAATCCGAGTCCGATTCCTGCCTCAGTTCTGCGTTTCTGGAGTGCCGTGCGTCACCAAAACCTCTGCCAGCTATTCCCACATTGTGGTGGTGTATTTGTGGGTGTGTCCCCTATGGGGGGCTTGCTCCCCCCCCCCCCGCTCATCATACCCTGCCTTTCCCGGTCCGCGCTCCAGACTCACATCCCCATACAAAGGACCAGTAGTAACAAGAGATGAATACTCATGAGGTGAATCTCAATACCAAGACCAGTCTTGCTAACTTGCCATCCAAGAATGAACTTAGGGTGTAATGAATCATGGGATTGGTCTTGTTTGGCGAGGACACAACCGATGTATCTGGGGCGGAGGAAGACCAACATCCAGGGATTTTTCCCATCCTCTATACTTCTATTGTGAGTATTGGAACTAGACTCTGGCAATGGAAGACGATGTATGACAGGTAGACGGCAGCACAGATACGATCAGGTACGCATGTCGAGATTCACTCATGATGCGACAGGATGCCGGGGGTTGCTGCACACAGGACTCACAGGCAGGAAGAGTCTCTGAGAAGCACAGGGCTTGAACAGCTTCTTCCATTCAGCAGCGTTGTCGGCAGGGAACGTGATTGGGTACAGCGTGTAGTTGTAGTGGGACCGGCCAGGGGCAGGCCACGCCTCCAGCTGCACAAAAAAAAAAAAAAAAAAAAAAAAAGAGGGAAAGGTGAATACAGCACACAAGCAGTCCAGTTCACGCACCGCAGGTAGACGCGCTAATATTCATAACAGGAAGCGCTACCTGATGATCTTTGCACTTGACGCTTTTGGGAAACTCATTTGGCCATTTTGCAATGCAGAATGCTCTGTGAATGGTTGAGATCTTTGCACTATGATGCTTTATTGATGCAAGTTCCACCCCCCTCACTCAGGGGGGGGCTTCTTTTAATGCATTTGACTTTTTTAGTATAGTGAAATTTTACACCGGTTTGTTCTACCTATTTATAAAGTGATTAAAAAATTAAAGTTCTGTGATGCTAATTTCTTTGCAAATCATTAGTAGTGTCCAATAAAATCCCCCTGGTAATACTTGTGTATTTTTTTTAGAAGTTTGAAAAGGTTTGGCTATCAAAATAATCAATTTATCAATTACTTGGATCAAATCATGATTGAAATGAAAGATTTCTAATGCATCAGATAGTTTCCTCAACGATCGGAATCGAATCGCCTTGGGGGCCAATGATTTACACCCCTATGTATGAGCAGTGACATCATGAGCGGGGCTCCGTAAACAGGCCGTGAGAGTCAGACAGGGACTCACCGCCGCCCTGAAGCCGGAGTGCAGCTCGTCCTCGGCAAAGATGTGGAAGCGCAGCGGCTGGCGGCTGAGGGCGACGGCGGACTTCAGCATGGTGAGCGTCTCGTCCAGTCGCTGCCCACATGCCACCACGGCGAGGTGCGCCGGCTCCTGCCCGGATCTCCCAGCCAGTGACGGCTTCTCGTCCCTCAGGATGTACCTGAAACGAGCCGGGCGTTGGGTCTGCTGATTGATTCCTCACACGCCCCCAACAGAGCTTGGGCCCAGAACCCAATTGCAAAAGTGATTTGCACATGAGATACCTGGCAAGGGAGGCATGGGACATTGAGGGTCTTAAATGCAACCGGAACATTGCAGAATGACTGCCGGTGCCCTGTTTAACCTCTTATGCCAGAGAGAGAGCAGCATCTGTGTATATCAACCATCAGATGCCCTTTGTGTCTGAATATTAAAATTAAAGTATATTTTAAAAACTGATTAATCATCTTTGTAAAATGGGGTGCAAATACACCATCTTAAAGTGCATTTTACTTAATATAAAAGGCTAAATTACTGCGGTTAAGTTCTTCCTCTTTAGTGAAATCAATGCATTTGAAGCCTAGCGTCAAATAAGCAATAAAATACATTTTTAATCTATGTATTCATTTAAGAAATTTTGTCACATTTTGCTTGCTGGGGCTGCCAGTCTCACGACATGAACAGTGACATAGTCCCTGTCCCAAACTTCTTCGGCACGAGACGAAAGCAGGGGCTGAATTATGGAGATGAGCCTGGCAGTCACTGGTGATGAAATTCACATCTCAACACAGCAGGCCAGCCCTGACTCCCTGTTTTATCAAGCAGGGTTTCACTTAGAACAGGGGTGGCCGATCTTATCCCAAAAGAGCCGCTGCGTGTGTGCGCGGACTTTCATTGCAACTGCCTAATTACATTACTAATTAGAGGACTGATTGGCTGAAGAGTCCTCACACCTAGATTTGAACAGTTGACCTAAAGGTTACCCCAAAACCCTGCATACACACCGGCCCTTTGCGGAGAAGAGCTACTAGCTATTTTACTAAAAGCAGTCAGATTCCAGTTCTGGATGGCCAAAGTCCTGCACATTTTTGGGTTTCCCCTCATTTAATACACCTGATGCAACTCTATGCCAATTCCCACACAGCTCTCGAACCGAATCATTTGTGTTTGAACAGGGAAAGAATTAAGTTACACAGGGCTCCGCTGTTTAGCTAAATGGTGATCTTGATTACTTCTTTGAGCTAATTGGTTTAGTGTCTGGTCCAGGATAAGCCATGCCCTGTAGAAAAAAAATCAGTGCTGAAAAGAACCACCAATTTTAGAGAGACCTAGAACAAAACCTGTTTGCTTAAGGGTCTCTTACAGTAAGGACTGCAGTGATAAACAGCATTTATTCTCTTAGCTTTATATGACATTATTAGAAATCTCCAGATTAGTCTTCGTCCAGCAGATAATCCAACAGAACATTATAGCTTTTCCTTCCTATGGCCGTCGGGATTAGTCTCTGCCAAGCCTACCTAAAAGACGAATCCATAAAGCAGTTCATTCCACAAACAGCAGGGGGCAGCCTCCAATATGGATTCCAGTAAGACACTGACAAACTCCTACACCTGACAGGAGGAGAAAAAACAGGCTCTGCATAAAAGCGCCCCTCAGTCACTCCAGTGATAAACGCCAGGAAAAGCTGCATCTTCGCCACACAAAGGGAGCAAGTGTTGCTCAATACACTTTATGATCATAAACTACGAGTTTGTTATGCGATTGAAAGACTGGTGTCTTACACTACCAAAAATACACGGTTTTATAAGCAGATTTATAATTTTCAGTACTGATTTATATTTTGTGGCGGCCCGGTGGTGCAGTGGTTCACACTGTCGCCTTATACCTCTGGGACGTGGGTCCCCCATGTGCTGCATAGTCTCCTTGTGTTTTCGTGGGGTTTCATGCGGGTTTCCCGCAGTCCAAAAAGTTCTGAGGCTACCTGGAGTTGCCAAATTGGCCATAGGTGTACCCTCCGGGATAGGCTCCGGACCCCCCGCCACTCTGAATAGGACAGGCGGTTTCACAAAATGGGTGGATGCATTTACATTTAATATTTCAAGTGTTCGACTATGAATTGTAATTTTGGGGATGAGCAAAGGGGGGGGGGGGGATTAAGTTCTATAATCTGACGCCAATAATCGTCAATAAAACCAAATAAGAGCATCGCGTTTCATTATTGGTGCTGGCTGAGGTCAAATTATGCACGCCATTTCTTTGAAATGGAAATGTATGTATGTATGTATGTATAAATGTATAAATGTTGAGTTTAACGCCCCATTACTGCGTAGTAACTTGATATGGAGGATATCATGAAAAGGAAAAACTGAATGGGTAATGTCTATCCCGTACACTTCTGGCGCAGTAAAAATAATCCCTTAAATTTTAAACAGCAGAGAGCTCATCTGAATAAACAGCTGCGTCCCCACACATCCAGTCTCACACCAGGACGAGAGGACATCTCCAGTAATGTAACCGCACCTTTCCTGTTTGCAATGCAAAAAATGGACAGTTTGCACAACTGTGCTACAATGCCAACCCCTTATAAATGCGATCCTGACTAAATCAAAGGCGTATTTTTTTTTTTTTAAACAGCTTGCTTAGGAAATCTTCCAACACAGTGCCTGATTTCGTGCATTCTCAAATCCTCCCTGAAAAAACAATTAAGCAGCACTAACGCCGCCGCCACATAAAACCTCAACCAGACTGATAAGCCGCAGCTGGTGAAAAACCACTTTAACAAACCAACAAGCAGGGATCGTCGTGCTTGTGGTTAAACCGCCTTCCGGCGGCGGTGACTCCAGACCCCACAAATTCCGACACATACACTGGCAAGTCGGCGAGACGCCGCAGAGTCCCTCGGTAACAGATCGGAAGCGGGTTCATGTCCCGGAGAAACACTCACACATGCTTATCTCTGCTAATTTTCTAGCTACTTGGGAAGCCCATCGCTGCTGAGGCTAATTCACTCCGTTACACAGGGGAAGCTCACCTGTTATACCAATGCTGGTCGCCCGGCCCCGATTTTTGCGCCCCTTTCCTGGCTCCCGGGCGCCCGTCGCCGCGCTGCGCCCTCCCGTCGGTCCGCCCGGCCGCGCGCTCCAGCGAGGAGGCGAATTGGCTGAACACATAGAGCGCGGAGAGCAACGCGAAGAGCGCGCACGCCAGGAGCACGCGAAAGTAGCGTCGCATTTCGGCTAAAAACGCGACGCGAAAGCTGCTTAAACCGAAGCTCACGGCATGACTACGTGGACGAGGAGGGGGCTGGTTAGCAGGGCCGCTCGGGCAGCAGCCTTCCGGCCATCGGAATGATTTAAGGCTAATCTTCCACCGCTGTCAAAAACGCTGCCGATGCGTTGGCTTCTGGGAGGAAGGGGCGATGGCAGACATCGCCAACCGCATAGCCATAGGACGGAACCTTCTCTGTCATGAAAAATTAATCAACTGCGGGGCACGTTGGCCGCGTTAGCGCATGCGCAGAATAGACCAGGGAGGGGCTAGGGGGCGGGCACAAGATGGCCGCTTGGTGACGGTTTGGGGGTTTTCGAGGTCGTCGAAAAGCATGTCTGATATAATAGAATTTACTTACCTTTTCTTTACGTTAATAAAAAGTCAAATAGATCAATAGCAAAAGTGACCACCGGCAATATCCGCTCATGTTCATATAATTAAAAAACTGCAACTACAACAAAGACCATGATACTGGTTCAAATTGCCTTAATTACAAATTACCATAAGCGGAGTTTGGGGGGGAGGGGGCCGCTGCTCCACCCCAGTCGTCTGAGTAGAAATTGTTTTGGCAGTGCCATGTTTTATGCTGTCACTTTGCACAAGCGGTTGGTCGGTATGCTATAAATAACCTATTCTTTTGTGTATTTATGCATCAGATACCTGTGTTAACAGAGTAAGCAAGACGCATTGAACGCTATCTGACCCTGCGGTTCGCTCTCATCTGCATGTGTCTGTCTCATGGAGAGAATTATTTCTCCATGAGGATTAATAAAATGTTTATATTTTAGTCAATAATTTAAAATTCTATTAATAAAAAAAACTTCTGGGTGTAATTTGATATTGTTCCTAGTTTATCTTATTATTGCAAGTATTGCAATGGTTAACATGTTTTTGTTTCAGATATTAAAATCCGTAAGTTCACATTTAATTACTTTGGGCGTGGACGTCTTGTTAGCCCTGACAGTAGCCGTCACACCTAATGATGCATTATGTAGAGGCAAAGCGCTCAGCAAATAAATGGGATTGTGAGTTACTTGTGCTTATTAATGTATACCTGAGGAAAGTGAGACTACCAAGAACCTGCCTGATTTATGATATGGCAGATGAATGCTGCAGATGTTTCTCATGAATGCACACAATCAGTGAACAGTTGTCAGATCGAGTCCTAGTGTGAATCAAGGCAAATACAATTCAAATTGGATTTGAGTACTACAAGACTAGTCACATAATACATTATTCATGCTCTAAAAACATTAACATGTTATACAATGGCATGCTAACAACAAAATGTAATTTGTCTACTCAACTTATTAAAATGTTAAAGTTTAAAAGTAATAATTTTATGGTTCAGCTTGAAATTTGAGGTAGTTTTTAAACCTGACTATGGCACTAGAATGTATACCAAAGCATTACACCCCAGTGCTAGCAACCCCAGAAATGTAAACGCCAATAACTTTAATTTCCGTTTTACTAAGGAGTCTAGTTTCTCTTTATTTTGTGATAATTTCTATAATATAAACCACTGTAAAATAATGACAAGCTAGAGTCTATGAAATGAACAAGAAGCAGACAGAGGTCAACCTCTTAACAACAAATTCATAATTTCATTCTTTTACTTATAAACATTTCTTCAGACAGTAAAACAACGTAATTAATTGAGATGTTCATACACATATAACAGCACAGACTGGTATACCCAGGGGTGGGAAAATTAAACAAAACTGACATGTGCTGTAAGATATTGGCCTAACCATACACAAGTGTCCTTAAAGAATATTCTCTTTCTTGGTTAAGCCACACCACGTACCTGCAGGTGTATTAAGCCACAGAGAACAAGTAGCTATGTCGTTCTCACAGTTATCATTTCCACTGTACACCTCAAATACCCTTTTCCCATTATCTGCTATAATGCATATTCTATTGTAAATGTTTAAAACTCTGACCCATTTCATGCCACAACATTTTTGGAGAAAGAAATCGAGTAAGAGTGTATTGACAATATAACACTGACTTTATGTAAAATACTACCACATTAACATGGCACTATACAATTCATACTCTAATTTGTTCCCCAGATAATACCCTCGTTTCTTAAAGTCATGAACAAAGGGCGAGAAAGTTCACTTACTATGATCTTGACAGGAAACCGGTCTCGTTAAAAACAAACCCACCAGGACAGAACACATAGTGGAAGACTTCCAATATGTCCACCTCATCATCTGCATGTCACAAACATGTGGTCTAACCTCACCTGAAATTGAGACTTGTGGTCTATCTTGGCAAAAAAGTTTATGACATGCGTATATTGCGTAATGACTAAAGTAACAGGGGTGTGGGGGCGGGGCGTGGGGGCGGGGCTAGTGGGATTCCCCGTTGATTGACGATCCCTCTCCCCGGGGCGAGGACGACCGGGAGAGACCTCGCTCGGTGTTGTCGGAACTGGAGCCACTTTGGCTGTGCTGGTCCGCCGACGCCGCGCTGGAGGACGCTGGAGGCTTTGTTTTCTCCTTAAAGTCCGTGATAATAACAGTCAGGTCTCCGACTGTGACTTCCAAGTGCTGTGCACTGCTCCTGTCCACGTTTTTTAATCTTGGCCTGTAGGGGCAGAGTGGAAAAGACCCATCAGAAAAGATGGAAAGGAAAACATGAGAACTTACACAAGTTTTGGACCGCATTCGTATTGTTCTCCAGAAACTGATTAAAGACCGTAAAACTGAGATCGGCATCATTTGCAGCTCGTCAGAACAACTTTAACAAAAAAGCCAGCAATTCAGGTGAGTTGGACAATTCGTAGCCACATGTAATCAGCTTCTTTTACTCTGAAGTGACAGTTCTCCACTTCCCACACCACATCTACCACAGAAAATACCTGCACAGGCAACTTGACTCTATTTCAGTGGAGGCTGTCAGTACAAGCCAGCCTAGCAATGAGGAGGCCAACTCCTGCTGATGATATTTCATTGTCACAATCAATTTTTCCCCTCTTCAGGGAGAATGCCCCTTTGGTTGTTTTGAGTGCTGGAGTCCAATGCATTTGCCTCACCGGCATCTTCACTGCTCGTCAGGAGGCGGAGCACAGAGTGGTTTCTCCCATCATGATTAACTTTACACTCTCCCCAAGTTGCGTTGTACATCCTTCCTATACTGTTAAGAGTTCAAGGACCCCAAAAACATGATGCCACTGATCTGCCCCCAGACATATGAAGAGACCCAGCTTACAGCCATTTATATTTAATCCTGATACAAACATGTCACCCAGAGTCAGTTTCGCCGATTGGATCTCGATTTACACGCCTCACCCTCATTTCTGAAACATTATCAGCATAAACTAAAAATACAGAAATTCCGAAACATGGTCATTTAAGCTGTTTGTGTACACACACGCACACACACACACACACACGCGCGCACACACACACACACGAGCATGAATGTATGCATTCTTTTTCCCTGGTCAGACTAGATTTTAGTTTCTCTGTGAGATCACTTCTTTGTTTACCTCATCTTCTTCTGGCTGGTTTTTTTGACCGTCGGCTCCTTTTCATTCTTTTCTTTATCCGTTTTCTCTCTTTTTTCTTTCTTCGGTTGCGTGGGGGAGGCAAACTGCTGAGTTACTTGCTGCGCGACCAACTGAGAGACTGGACGGGGCTTCCTGGAAGTTGAGAGACAAACGAGGGTGACCTCATGGGACAGTTATGGCCTGTGGATAAGAAGTGGGCGGCGCTACATAAAGGCCAGTATTTCATTAAAGCCCTAACCAAGCACGGTAATGACAAACCGCCGCGCTAATAGACGCCTCAGAACCTCACCTTTGAAACCAGTCCTGGAGAAAGTGATACAGCCGCAACTCGTAATCTGGTTTGGAGATGGGATGTTAGACACGATCTGGCTATTGGTAAAGATAAGCCAGATTTGGTAAAACCCATCAGAAAGATTCTAAACGGATATGTAGTATTGAATTACTGTGTCGCAAAGCAGAATATGTGAGACCTTGAAGAAAGTTGTATTAGATCATAGATGTTCGGTGATGTGTAAAGCAGCAGTGATGTCACAGTGATGATGCATTTGTCTTTCAGCCAATTATTTGCATCACTTCCTAAAACAAAAGTACAACACTGACTGGTTCATCTCCATGCTAATCCTTTCCAGGGCCTCCCACTGGCCTGCATGCCCGTCACTCCACAAGCTCTACTCTCCTTCTACCGAACATCCATTTCTATTTTGTTGCTAATTGCCAGAAGACATGTCAAAATTAAAGACAGACATGCCTATTTCGGCATGACATCGGCGTCCACAGTCATGAATCTGAGGACACGGCACCGTTAATCACCCCCACTGTGCTTTTTCTATAGCTTTGCCCGTTCGCTTTTGATCTCGCTGCCGTTCATGAGTGACTTTGGAGGGTATCTACACATTAAAATTAATTAACGATCTAGCAGATGAGTGCCATGGCTTCAGCACCAGAGCGGAACTGCCGATCTCCAGTCCTCCCAGGTTGCTCAGCCTCCTCCGTGTCCTACATTCCCAGGTAATATTATATAGAGGAGACCTTAACGGACGAAGCCCTCAACAAGCAAACATTCTTCTCTTCGTTATAAAACAAGGCTTTGCTTTCATTTCGTCCAATCTGTCAGCATAATCCTCCGGGGCAGTCCTAATCTCAAACGCTGCCTGATTAAACATTCTGCTATATGGGCCTACACGTTCAGCCTTTTCCCATTTTGACAGCGAAGGCGGGGGTTTATCTGCACTTGACAACAGAAAGAGGCTAAAACAAGAGATACTGTAATGGCATTTCAATGTCAGCAAGAAAAAAAAAAAAAAAGATGCCTGTATCCATTAGGGATTAGCGGTTTCACAAGAAAGCACAAATCTCAGGACCGCACAGCAAACCGCATCAAGCTGACATGAAATGCATGCTAATGCGGCACAATGTTAGCACCCTTTAGTCAATCACAAGATGAAGGTATTGATCTTGCTGAGGATTCCTCCGGGTTCAGAGCAACACCTCTGGCGTAAACACTGCGTTTAAAAGGCGTCAGTCAATATTCCTCTGGCGCGACCCATTTCCAACGGCTTACAGAAGCCCTGCGTAATCATACATAACGTCAAAGGACTTGAAAATAAACCACAGCCTTTATACAACTTCCTTTACTGAGAAAACAATTACAGCAGCAGCCTATTCTCACTTGATAAGAACTTTTCCCCGCTTCCTAGTCTTCACCTTGTCGTCTCAGTCTGTCGACGGGCCTCCTTTCACGCTGCTTCACTCACAATGCCTCCACCATAATTCAGGCTGATCACTGCCGTTGACTTTCTGTCAACTCCTCCCACGCAGAGTCCTTCCCTGGACAAGCTCCTCTCTTTCTCCCCTATTCTTCCACCTCCCGTTCACATGCAAACATGGCCTCTCGCTGGCAGTGTTCCCCAAGGCTCAGTGGCAGGGTCACTATATTTTGCTCCTACTTTCCTCTAATCACACTGTTGCATTTCATTACACACCAACCATCAATCCCTCATGGTGTATGAACACTAAACCCATCATATTCATAGGAAGAAATCTTCCATCATTCGACGAATACAGATTTACTTAACTGAATGGTACCCTAGCTAAACACCACTTTGGAGACTCGAATTCTAAAAATAATTAGTCTGCATGTGCTACCCAAAGTCTGCCCTTTAAAAAAAAAAAGCTCTAAAAAACAAAATAATCAGTAGATACCTACAAACATTACAATCTCTGTCCTTTCTGTCAGTTTGAAGCCCACTGCTATGACAAAGTGATCAAATTCATAAAAGCATTTTTCCAATCACATTTTTTCAGCTAAAGAAAATATCCAGACAGGTAACCACAAATATTTTGTCTAGCTCACATGTTCCCGTTTCCTTATTTCTGTTCCACATCTTTGGCAGAGCGCTCTGGAAAGTCCTGACCATTTTCCCTGGTTACTGGTTACTGTTGATGTGATCGGCACCAGCCGGCACTTGTGACACACGCAAGAGGCATTTTAGCCCCCCCTCCATTTCCACCATTATACCACCCTCATGTTCGGATTTTCTGCAATGAAAGCAGAAAGGACAAATCGTTTTACAACAGCAGAAAAAACGATGCCGCTGTACATGAATTTTGTGCAACATTGGAAATTAAACCCAAATGTGTCGATTTTCAGATATTTTCCACCCTAACTGTTTATTGCACTTGTTAGAGATGCGTCACAGTAGACATGCGGTTACAGATAACCAGGGATTTTGATGGCAGCATAAACACAAAAATAAAGCCAGCAAAATATTCTTAAGAAGTAAAAGGGGAGTTCTTTTCATTTGACTGCAAAGTTAGCGGATTTCTCCCAGGTTCGCCACGCTATGATGGATCTGCCGCTGCAACACGTTAGCTGACCTGCCAGGCAGCATACATAGCAAGGCGGATGCCAGCAGGCCACGCCGGACCAAACCCACATGCCCAGTATACTCCTCCATGCCATCTGCACCATGTTGTCCGATGTCAAACAGATGGCTTTGGCTCCCATGGTGAACTACAGCTCCACCGACATCCTCCCCCCCCCCCCCCCCCCCCCCCCCCCCCCAACGCCCCCACCAACCCCCCTCCGCCGGACCACCAC
>JAODKE010000001.1:30500379-30514369 GCA_026779605.1 Mormyrus hasselquistii | reverse complement strand
AGGGGGAGTTCATTCCACCAACTTGGTGTCAGGACAGAGAAGAGCCGAGAGACATGTCTTCCTTGTGCCTTGAGGGGCGGTGGGACCAGTCGAGCAGTGCTTGAAGATCGGAGAGATCGTGGTGCAATTAAGCATAAATTCACCCTTTCTGTCTGCTCATTACAAAGAGAGATATTTTTTTAGTATGTGATGCAAAATTCTTAAGTGGACACCCATATGTGGTGCAGAATTTCCCACATTGATGTTTGAGGGCACAGGGGTTGAGCCCCCCTGTCGGTGACACACTCTCCTCATTTTGAAATCTTTCTGTTGAAGCCCGGCAGTCCAGGGTGTTGAAGTTGGAGGTGCCAAGGAGACAGTTGTATGAGCTGACAATAGGCTTCTGAGGAGGCCAGACTGAGAGTGTGAGAGGAGTGCTAATGCCCTAGTGCCCCCATGGCAGGAGAAAGAAACTGGTCCTTCACTATAAATTCAAAAATCTGATCCTCACATCCCAAAGAACAAAAACCCTTTGATTGGCGAGTTTTTATTCAGCTTTTCCTCTACAAAATTAAAGACTGCTTCCTGACAAACAAAAAGGTCATTGAATAGAATTTTATCTATGGAATATCCTTAATGCGAAAGTGTATTGAATATATTGGGCAATCTTAATATCATTGTAATTCTTCAGCTGAGTGACATTGGATATTTAGGTCCAAAAACAGAACAATACATTAAGGGTTTTTGAAAATTCATAGTAGGAAATACAGTTAAGCAATCCCATAGCAAAGAGAATTTTAATTTGTTGATTAATATTTAAATTTGGTGAAAAACTATTCTACATCTCTAGCTTCTCTCAGTGCTTCTGAATGCTGTTAAAACCTTTTTTTTGTTGGCTCATTGTGCGGGCATTTGAGTGCATGTTTGTGTCCAACGAAATAGATTTTAAGAGTTCGACAGTTTAACAAAACACATATGAAAGACAGCTTTTCCCAGAAGAAAGTGTGAAATGTTGATGCTCTTGTTTTTGTCTCCCAGGATTTCCAGCATTATCGTCAGTTGCTGAGGAAAATTGGAGCTGTTTTTGTTCTTCATCTGACTGCGCCTGGTTACCAGCGCTCTGCTGGGTTCGTGTACCATGGCTGCCCGGTTGCTAGGGAACTGAGGCACCCAAACTGAGTTACATTGACATTTTGAAGTAGCCTCTCACTACGTTCCTTCAGAATATGAAGTGAGGCAATTACAGGTGGCCTCTAGTTAAGCCCTGAATTGAATGAGTATGCAGGATTACTATGGCATACACCGTAAGCACAACACAGGCATTTCATCTGTGAATCTGTTTACTGTCTTTAGAAAATGAAACCAACAAACCCATTCAAAAGCGTATCCATTCATTCATGGGTGATGACATAAAAATGTAGTTTTTAGACCTAACAGATGATTCGGATCATCAACATATACAGTACGTACATGTTAGCACGCCCACAGTGGCATTTTCTCTAACTTTATTCTGAGCCCTTTTGCAGAAGTGTAAGATATACTAAGATATACAGTAATATTCAACACAATTGTTCATTACTGTTTGGGCAGAGCCTAGTTCAGCATATTAAAATATAGACAGACAATGTGAGTGTCATGCAGTGTACAGTACTTACTATGCTCCCAGACAGCCACGTAAAACTGACTTTTGCCAGTTACCGTATAAGATCACTCATGTGTAACTTCCTATTGCAGTATATTTACTGTCTTTGGAAAGCTCATTTATTTATTAATGCGCCAATGATGTTGATGTTTGTGATAATAACTCGGCACGTCTGTGAGCAATGGGGGAATAATTACCACTTCATCTTCCAGACAAATGATGGCAAAATCCTTGACAGCATTTAGACTGAGGGACTCAGTTTAAAAAAAAAAAAAAAACAAAAGTGTATATGCTGCACTCGTTAGTTTGAGAACAATCACCCTGTCCTGAATGTGTGTGTGTGTGTGTGTGAGAGAGAGACAGAGAGTTAGTGAATGTTAGAGGGAATGTCTGTGTGTGTGAAGGGAACGTGTGTGTGTGTGTGAGAGACTTAGTGAATGTTAGAGGGAATGTGTATGTGTGTGTCTATGTGTGTCTATGTGTGTCTGTGTGTGTGTGTGTGTGTGTGTGAGGGTGACAGAACGCTGTTGCAGTAGCTGGCTCTGTTTCCACTTCATTTGTGTCACCTTGACATGGCTTAGGCTGCTGCTGTCACGGGGGTCTGGATTATTCCCTCTCAAAGTGCGTGTTCTCTCTTTCTCTCATTCTTTCCCTTCTCTCTCTCTTTGGTTCAGGCCCCTGTATGAGAGTGCTTGTCTTCCCCTGATATCTAGAGAGCCTCATGCTGCAGCACTGGGTCTTCCTGTCCTACAGGATACATCTGGAAAAGGACACACAATCCTTTTTGGGTGTAATATTTTTATTTGTATAATGACCGGCTTCTGAATGTTGTCTGACTGCTCATGCGTGGTGTCAGTTATTGCATAATCACCCGCTCAGTGGGTGGCACTGTTGTCTCACACTGCCAGGGTAAAGGGTTTCAAACCCACCTCTACTGTGTGTGTGTGTGCATGTTTTTTCTGGCTACAATTCAAAGACATGCAGTTAGACTAATCAGAGTCTATAAATTGCCCATAGTTGGCGTGTGCATGTGCTTCGTGATGGACTGGCAACCAGTCTAACGTTGTATCCCTGCAAAGTGCACTGCATTGCCTGAAATAGGTTCCAATCCCCCCAGGACCCTGTCCAGGATATGTAGTTGGATGATGGGTAATACATCACTTTGCAGTCAATCTCTTTTTATATGCAGATAATTATGAGCAAACATCTTAAGCTCTATAATAATGTTCTTGATGTTTGACCATATTCAAGATGACTTTCGGTGGACGGTATTGTGCACATCATGAACCGAATTTGACTTTTAATGTCTAAGTTCTGCCTTCATCGCCACCAGTGGTCACAAGATTCATTAGATGAGAGGCCTTATCGGCAGAGACCTAATGGAAAGTACAGAGTGCTGCCTCCTGACGTCATCCCGTTTGATCCTGCGAAGCGGCCATCGATTCTCACCCCACACCCCAGGGGCTGAAATAGTTCAAGTCAGACAGCATAGCTACTTGTCAATACCAGTGACACTGGCTTCTACACTGCTTTAAATAAAACCTTCAAAACAACATGAATAGAATTGCTGCCACCCATAAGGGTGGAGTGTGGAAGATTAATATCCAAAGAAAAGGTAAAAAAAAAAATCATCCATACAAACTGTGGATTACAGTGAAGATAAGCCCTCCCTCCTCCAATCTGATTGGGCAGTCCACGGTTATTTATATCATAGTGTTTCCCGGTGGGTCAGGTTTTTGTGATGTCGAATGTATGTCTATGTAACGCATAACCAATAGCCCTGATCCAAGACCCCCTAAACGGAAACAGGTCGGTCACATTGTTCTTCCATCATCAAGCCATGCCTGATGATTCTGACGGTTTCTTTCATTAAACCGGAGAAGCTGTGCTCCTCCACAGTCATACAAACCCCTGCCCTCAGTTCTGAGACCTCATTCATTCTATTCATATAATAATATATCACTGCTTCTCAGATCTTATTGACCATGCATGTCAAATTCCTTTTCATTGAAATGATGAGATTCCTAGGGAGCAGTGTGACGTGAGCGTCTAGTCCTCCGCGCAACGAGTCACGTTCCAGTTATTTTTCTATTGCCAACATTAGATCGCATTAGCTGAATCACCAGCAACAGGATCATTTTTTGCCCACTGTGGTTTTAAAAGTTAAAGAGACTGTTGTGAATACTTTGGCACATCTGGATCTTCTGTGCTGCAGGCAAAAGCAAAGTCCTTCCTTTGTTCTACAACATTCTCATATAAATGCCAATAGCTGCCACACTGTGTCAAAGGAAAAACGGAAAAAATACAGCAACATATAAAACAAATACTGAAAAGATTTTTAACTAACTTTTCAGTTTTATTTGTCGTGTGTGTGTGTTCTGGTGGACCTTTACACCTGCACCCTAACATATTGATCCCCTGTAGACCTGCGCTGAACTGTAGTGATTCACTGCATGTCCTTTTGGGTGTTTAATGGTTTGTCTCATCTGGTTTCCATTTCATTATTTGCCTGTTTCACTGGGTTTTGTGAGATTTTTGTTGCACTGGGTTTTTCCGTTTCCATTCCTCATATGCCATCACAAAGCTCACTAGGAACAAGAGGTCCTCAAGAGGCCATCAAGAGGCCATCATGTGCTCGCCACTCTCATCACTAAAACTGGCAAATCTTACTAAATTGAAATGCATCAATTCAAAAACATTCATTAAAACGAATAACACAAAATTCTATTAAAATTATTTGGTTTTGAAATTTGGATAACACAATGAAACTGTATATAACAACACTAAAGGGATGTCTACATATTTTGAAAAGACAGCCAGCCACACACACACACACACACACGCAGACCTGTACTCCTATCTTTGTGGGGACTGTCCCAAGTAATATCAACAATGACAACCTTAACCCCTACCCAGCCCTAACCTTAACCATACTGTAAGAAACCAAACAAAATACAAGACTTTTGGCATTTTTTTTTTTTTTTTGGTATTTGATCGCAGTAACAGATTATTATAAAATTTTATTTCCCCATGTGTGGACCAAAAAAATGTTCCCTACAACATCAGAATAACAGGTTTTTAATCACATTATTGGGATATTTTATGTGGGATCACTGGTTGTGAGCCCTGCATCGTTTAAAGACAAATTAGGTTCATTGTGTTAATTTATTCTAAACAGGTACAATGAACAACACTGGGGCAACATCGTATCGAACTATTAAAAATCGTACAAAAAGATAAAAGTGTTGCAGGTGGAGGAATAGATCTTTCAGTTTGTATGTGATTGCTTGGGAAAAAAGACACTGAGCCTCATTCACCAATATTTTCTTAAGAATACTCTTAAATTTGTTTCTACGAAATTTGCTAAGAACAACCTACGTCGGATTCATGACGTGTTCTTACGTAGCAGAATTGTTCGTACCTTTGTTCTATTAAGAATGGTGAATCTCATGTCTTCGTAACTGAAAGCGCGTGTGCAAGGAATGGCGAAGAGACGCGCAGGCTGTGAGCCGCTTGGCACTAAGAGGAAAAAAAAATCAGTAATGCTAAAGTAGAACTATTAATACAGGAAAACCTGTTATAGTGGACTCAATTATAACGTAATATTATCTATAACGGACGAGGTCCGCTGGTCCCGGCTGTGCGCCTTTAAGAACATGGGGACGAACTTTTAAACTTATTTTTGTGGTGCCACAATGAACCTGTAGGCGTCTCCGCTTTAGTCGTTCATCGTAATGTATTTTTTAGCCTGAGGTATTTAATAAATAGCTGAGTGAAAGCAGCTGTCAAAGTTAATTAATTGAAGGCTCACCTGGCCTCCGGAGACTCGAGCGTGACCCATAACTTACGCCTACATTTTGAAGACCTAAGACTCCATTGATTTTTATGGAAATAATATTATGCATTGCTTGCTGTAAATTACTAGCTCCGCTTTTTCTACCTTCTCTTATTCGACAACCTATTTCACGAAACGATTGAACTACATATTGAGTTTTGCCCTGAAGGTTTATCAAACGTTCTTTTGACTCATTGCTTGAGAAATCGGAATTTGGGTACGTTTTATTTTAGTAGGCCTATTTCATTACAGGACAATGGCAATCTGGGCAAAATGCGGTTGCGTTGTATGTGTCTGTTGTTTTTCGTGTTTTTGTAGGACCATGAGTACCAGGGTGAAATTTTCTTAGTAAAATCTGACAATTTCGTGTTGCGATTCAGCTTGTGGAAATGGAGCAGCTCCTCCCGGTGCCGCTGCTTCCTTCTGGGCTGTGGGCGGCGCACACGCCCAGTTATTCCCTTATTATTTCAGCGCCCCGAGCCCTCGGCTCCTAGAGCCACCCGCAGCAGGGGCAGAGCCGGCTGTCAGATGCGGGGACGCCGCCGGCATGAGGAAAATCTAGCATCTCCGTGCACTTCAGGAGTATAATTTCCCCGACGAAGACCGCTTCTTCCATACTTATATATATTTTAGAATTTTGTCTCCAAGTATTGTTTAAAGAGGGAATATGGAAATGTCCATAAAAAGAAGATACCTGTTATTCGCTCAACTGTTCTTCATTTGTCGATTAGGTAAGGTTTTAAGATTGGTGATTTTATTTTATTCTGCGCATGTACTAGGCTATTAATTCCTGTAAGCAAAAAAAGATGCGTTGGGGAAAGCGCACTGCTCCGATTTGCCTCCGACAAGCGGAGGCTTTTTGCGTAAACTTCATATTCTCTGTTTATTTTGGGGCTTCTTATTTACTTTAGATTACGAATTATTTATGGACAGGATAGGCTGTTGCTTTTTTGTGTCACGCCGTTTAATTATGGAAATTCCAGTAGTTCATAACATCTTCATAGAAAGTGATTTGGACAAGTATTTGAAAAGCAATACGAAACGTAGTATTTTATTGAAAAAGCGAGAAGAAAAATCCCAACACAGGTGTTGAAGACTTAATCTCCGGCTGCTCTAAAAAAATAAAAATACCTACTGCATTGATTCTGCTTTGGTGCAGAGTGAATAGACACTGAATGTTTTGCTGTTTATGAAGATTAAATGCTCTTAACTTGCACGCCTGTTTAAAGAAACTGCAGCTGAATACACGCTGTGCTTTAACGGGAACGAGAAGTCCAACAAAATCCTTTGGGCGTTTGATTAGGCGGTATCAGTCGAGGATTCATTTGTTTGCTTTTTTGGTGTGTTGATAACAAGCTGTAAATCCAAGGTGCAGCTGACAAACCTGACAGCAAAGAATAGTTTGAGTAACGTTTTTCTGAAGTTTTAGATGTGAAATCAGAGTTAATCTCTCCGAGGATCTGTCTGCCAATCAATCAATCTGTCTAGGCCTATAATATAATTCGATAGGAAATATGATGCTGTTATACTCCGTGAATTATCAATGGCTTACAACATTAACTGCAAATGAGTTTCTGTGTGTGTGTGTGTGTGTGTGTTTCTCAAAGGGTTGTAATGTTTATCTTTATTTATTAATACTCCAAAGGATCTGTAGATGGTTTTTATCGATTGTGCTGGTATCATGTGAATCAGGTCTCGGTTTTCACCAAGACGTAGTGGACCCCGTCTGCTGGGAACAGGGAAGGTGTGAAAGAATGCGTTTCATTCAGCTGGTCTTAGCTGTATGTATGCGTGTATGATGTCTGAACTCAGCTTAGTTTTCTACTCGTGTTTAGCCAAGGAGGTGACTGATATGGTTGGTTTAATCTTTTGGGCGTAAGGGGTTGCCAAGGATTTTTTAAAAAGCTCGCCGGAGCAGAGGAGCTTGTTAAAAAGCCTTTTATGGAAGAGCCCTGGCACTGACTGATTTTAATGTGTCAGTACCTGCTCAATACCCGCTGTGCACCCCCTAGCCAGACCTGTCCCTCACAGTGAATGCTTTACATTTAATCTTTGATGAATTATAGGGTGCAAAATGGGGTCTCAAGCCAGTGCCTTTAAGAGGGGAAAAAAAGGAGAATCTATGTACCGTCTGTTTCACTGTCAAAATTACAGCAGTGCCCCACAGAAAGCCTGTTGTCGTATCATTGTAGTATAACGTAAATAAAACTGCTAGATTCGCATAGGCCTAGTCCTGCTTAACGCTCATAAGTCACCTTTTGTCCTGTGAGTTTCCCTATTCTCATGCAAACGCAGAACCTGCCACGCAGCCGTCTGCAGAAGTAACTCCAACGCGTGGATTGATTTAATTTATTAATATTTAGTCAATGCTTGGATTTTGTCCAGCTCAATGTACAATTTTCCATACCAGAAATCGAGGTACAATGCTGAAAGGTACAACAGAAAATCTCCTCCTCCTAGTATTTATTAATGCGTAATAATTGGCAGACTGCCTGCAAGCCATGTGCTTCTTGTTTTCTAAGCTAAATGTTCACTCTTGTCAAGTATGCTTATATTTTACTTCAAGAAATGAGTCATTATAAAGGAGTGGAACATTACCTTCAGTCTCTGCTACACTAAGTACACGTACAGCTTGATGGCTCTGTATTCAGTTGTTTCAATGAAATGTTGCTTAGTGTCACTGGTGAACAGCATTCTTGTGTCTCTGTCCTTGCTCCAGAGGGCTTGTGCTGTTGATCCAAGCAGAGATAAGACACAGACTGTAGAGGGGACATCCTGAGAGGCCGAGTGGAGCGGCAGAGCTGACCTGGGGCTTTGCGTTAGAATACAGAATGGAGCCCTAGGAAGATTAACAGGATGGGGGACTGGGGACCGACTGTGTATGAGAGAGGGGCTGCAAGGGGGGGCATTTAACATTACTACAGTAAGGATGTTTGACGATGACATTCCATAAGGGTATTAGTGACAGTCAGCCCCGCGTCGGTGTCCGTGTGTGTGTGTGTGTGTGGTGTGTGGGCCGGCCCCGCGTCGGTGTGGTGTGTGGGCCGGCCCCGTGTCGGTGTCCGTGTGTGTGTGTCATATGGGGGGCGGCTACACGCCCCTCAGCCAAGAGGAACGTCGCTAACTTGTGTTTTCACAGTGTGGCCCCTCACCCCAATTTGTCAGCATCAAATTGTTAACCTCGGTCTCCTGCCCTCTGTTTATATCGTCGGTGTCCCTGTTCCTCATTCCTGACCCCTGTCTCACCCTGATTTTATGTGGCTCTCAGTTTGGATCGTTTGCTCCCCCCCCACTGCATCATGGCTGCTATGACGGGCCCTTGTGGTTCTCTTTGTCTCTCGGCCAGCAACATCACCCTCCTGACTGAGACATTTAATGAGTCGTGGCAGACGGAGGCAGCCCATAGACCAAGGCCGTGTTGAGGGGGACCCAGACAAAGCTACAAGTATAGAACTTCCACTTGGGCCTAAAACTGTGCTGTGAACTTCTACTTGTCAGTTCCTGTTCAGTTTTCACTGTAAGCGAGCTAGAAGTGGCCTCATTGAAGGCTTTAATACCTTGCCAACAGCTTCTGGTCTGAGTGACAATTAGGTCTCTCTGAATGCTGTCTCATCCAGTGATGCCACCAATGGAAAGTGGAATGAGAAAAACCAAATTTAAGGTAATTGTCTGCTCTCTGGTGGGTCAGGGCGCCCTCTTAATAGTGAGCAGCTCTTTGGAATTACAGGGGGTCCTCAGGTTCCGACACAGTTCCGTTCCTATGACAGTGATGTAACCCGAATGTTGGTGTAAGTCAGGGGTAGCCGATCCTATCCGTAAAGGGTCGGTGTGTATGCAGGTTTTTGGGATAACCCGTAGGTTAGCTGTTCAAACCCAAGTGCGAGGACTTGATCAGCCAATCAAGCTTCTAATTAATAATCTAATTAGGGAGTTGCAGCGAAAACCTGCACACACACCGGCCCTTTGCGGATAAGATTGTCTACCCCTGGTGTAAGTCAAAACACACCCTTTTTCTGATCTCTTTACAATGTTTAACTTCACTTCCATTGTGATGGCTTTCCTCTTCACAAACGGGACACTCGCGCTTTAAGAATCGCTGCGTATTCTTCCGCAGTGTGCAACCGAACTAGTTTGCCCACGCGGTCCATAAGTACGACACTAATGGCGTAAGCCGAAACACTCGCATCACGATTTTTTTTTAAAGGTTTTTTTGCGAGTGAGCGTCGTAAACTTGAAACATCATATGTTGTAACCCGAGGATCCCTGTATTCACGTTTTTCTTCAGTGGCTTTAGCTTGAAAGAAGCCAAACTAAAATAAGCACGTTGAGTGCTGTTAATGGAGACATGCATCCATGTTTTTTTTTTTTTTCCCCCCTCGTCATATGCTGGTTGTAAACACTGGTGTGGCGGTACAAAAGAAAAGGCGTCAGTCTCACTGTTCCGCCCTGCATAATATAATAATAGCTAAATAAATCCTGTCCCTTAATTTTCAAATTTGCTAACTTTTTAGACTGGCACTCTATAAGTGGATACATTGCAAAGATTTGTTGTAGTGTTGCTTTGGCTGAAATCCTGAGAATATATTGTGCCCACACAATCATCATCTTGATGAGCTCTGCGAATAAGTCTGTACATTTTATCTACTAGATGATTTTCCATGCCATGATTTTTGAGGTGAATCAACACCCCATATAAGTATGTTGGCCAAGGGTTGACCAATTATAGAGCAGCTTCCCATTGCCACTCTAATGTCTCTGTGGATCTCAAACCCTTTCAGATGAGGTATCATTCAGAGAAGCTAACTGCACCATTTCCAAGACCATCAGACATGACGAGTCATTTGAAGGAGATATTCGGTCATCTTCTCAATCGCCATCACCAGTCTTAACATCTTGACTGAGCAACATGAATGGAGAGTCAACCAAGTATAAAACTGCTAGCATATAGAATCTCTAACTGCTGCTATGTCCCAGTTTCATGGTTTTCACTTGAAATTAGGTCATTAAACAGTATTGAGCTTCCATTATAGCCTTTTGGGAGCAAAAATCCATCAGGGAAATTAAATAGTACAACTTATGTAGAATGAAAACCATGTAAGGATTCTGGGATGTACTGCTGCAGGACCGTGTATGCAAATACATTATTTGGAATTTTTTAGTATCCTTAAATCTTATGACAAAATTCTTGTTCTGCATATGTGTGCGTTTTTGAGGGCCGAGTCATTTGAAGCTGAAAAGATAACTACTTTGCAGTTTTAAAATGGATTTATACATCGTACTGTAAGTAATAAACCTATGGATGTTTAAGAGAAAGTCAGGCTTGGTCGTAATCCAGTTTGAAGAGTTTGTGGTTGGCCTACATGCTGTAGCCACAGTAATGCTACGGAGATGTCAGGCGGGAATCGTCATATGAACGGGTGGAGGGAAGGCAGGCAGGCGGTTAGGGGACTCGGTGTTGGCGCAGTCTGCCTGTGTGGTGAGTTAAATGGGTCAGATGCGTGTCTCCACGCTGCCCTCCATTGAAGGGGGGGGGGGAGGCTGATATAGGAAGCTGTGAAATACCGCACAGAACGAGCTGCGTGTAGTCACGGCCGGAGCCAATCCATGCAGCGCTGGGGAATTCCCCGGGTAAGGCAGGTGAGGCTGTCACTGAGGTCTCCAAGCTGGCATCCATCACTTGCCTTTGTTCTGCATTCGATGCCTTAGACTGCCATGTGAGCCCAGCTCTGTTGGCCTTTATGAATTCTGTTTATATATATATGCGAGGTTGCATGGGACGGTACCGTATATCATGAAAAGGAAGCTAACCGTCTCAGCAAGTGCTTAGGAAATTCTCTGGGCCAAGTATATTTGTTTCGGCCTTTGCTTGGGTGAGCAATGACACACAAGCAGGATTGTTCTATATCTGCATTTAGGCCACTATTTCAATGTCCTCTTTCCTTCAGGGCTATATTTTGTATCTCCTGTTATGTAAGTATACAAATGTACCAAATTGGGGAGGCACAGATGTATAAGATTTCATTGCTTTTTGTTTATTCCTAGTCTTTCTGTTACAGGATAGGTGGCTATGTGAATATTTTTTTTAAAAAATCCCCTAAAACCCATGTATTTATGCTGTTCTCAAATTTGAAGCCATTTGTCTTCACATTATGTTAGGCTGAAACTGAGCTTTTAATAGCAGTGGAATGAAGACATTTAAGCATTGATCCCAGCGGAGGTTTCTGGAAAGAGATGGCAAGAGTAGAAGCTGAGTGGGGCTGCACCATCCTGCTGGAGAGTCGGAATTACAGCAGCCCCTCAGTAGAGGGTGTTTCGATGACGGCATCTTTTGGAACTAATCTATGCCTCATGTGCCTTCCTCAAGAATTTGGCTCTATGACTGGAAATAGGATATGCCTGAAATTCACTGCAAACTAATCAAGAGTAACCAACTGAAGAGTTTAATGCTCCAGTGGTGGAATGGGGTGATAGAGCTTTAATTGAATCTGTATTTCTACAGTCTCTTTGTACTGTGAGAGAAACGTTTAAGAAGGTAAGAAGTGTTACATACACAAAAATGTTCTGAGGGTAGAAGGAAAAAAAACGATTCTCACTCTGAATCAATGAGATTGTATAGAAAGTGGGCCCAGAAATCAGATATCTTATTCCCACCTCCAACCCTAGTTGCTTGGACTCACCTCCTTTACAATTTGGTTGGATCAGAGGATAACAAATCATTTTTTTTTTTTGTTCTGTCCTCAAAACATTTTTGTGAACGTAAAACCCCCGTGACCTTTTAAAAATAGTGAGGATAAACCCTTCAATGTCCTGTCAGACATGCCGTCTTCAAATCATGTCATGACTTTTTTGCAGACGTGGGTCTCAGTAAATTGTCTTCCTGGAGCACGACAGGGGTTAGCTGATCGGCAAAGTGGAGTTTTTGCTGATTTAATGGTTTCTTTTCACCAAAACACATCCGCCTGAAAGGAAAGCATTGTTATCTTCAGATCTGCCTCAAAATGAACATACTGTTGCGGTAGGAGTATGGTCAAGATAAGAATGGAATGGATTGGTTTTAAGGATGTGTGCTTTTCTTTTTGGACAAGTAGGAAGTTGCTGGTGGATGTCATGGCTAAAAAGGGATAGAAGTAAATAGTTTTCAGGTTTGTGATTTATAGAGCTCTTTTGCAATCCCCTAAATAAACAGCATGCTAAACGAAGTCTGTGTTTAAAACATCTACACACTCATGGTAAATGTTTGGAAATGTTTAGCCACTAAAGTTGCTTTTGGGGTGGGGCCAGAAAATGTTCCTTTTTCCTGTTTTTAATTCTCCAGCATCTTGTTTGGGAAAAATCGGTCTGAACTTTTATCCACACTGCCGACAACGGTGGGAATCGTGTGTGAAGCCCCAAAAGATGGTGCCGCTGAAAAGGTTAACTAGTCGGGTTGGCTTCAAATGGGGCCGTTTCAGGTTGGGGAGAGTTTGGCTGCATGCTATCTTGCTAAAATGATACAAACTCATATGGAGCCCAAGTGAAAGGAGAACCCTTGAATATGTGTCCATGGTGATGGGCGAGGGGCCGGACATGGTCACAATGGTGAGGAGGCATGAGAAGGTTTGCTTGTTTCTGTGGAGTCAAGTTGGACACGTCCTGCATGTTAATTTCTCGGGGCCAGGCCTCTGGCCTAAGGTGTGCAAATGCGACCCCAGTACCATGGCTGCAGGCTTCCACTTCACCCATTCCACTGCCATGCTCTCTGTCCTGTGCAGATAGCAGTGTTTTAACTGAGTAGGAAAGCTGTCAATCCCTATCAAGTTTGTCACCAAATCAAATTTCTTTTTGCGTAATATACTGGTAATTTGTTGACTTAAGAAACCAGTAAATAATGCTGAAATTAGTGCCATCTTCTGTGTAATTTTAGAGGGTTGTTGTTCTCGATTTTAATAATCTGCTTGATACTTAAATACATTATTTTTTTGTTCCTCATTCCTGTACTGCACTGCTTTGCCTTGCACTGTCTTGTCTTGCACTGCAGTGCTGTTTGTCCTGTCCCCCGATGCCCTACCCTGCAATTGAGTTTCGCTGTGTTCCTTGGAACACATGTAACAATAGCAAAACCATCTCATTCCTGCTATTCAGGTAGACAGTTCTGCTACATTGTCATCTCCTCTATTCATCTGCAGAGGCTCTTTGCATAATGATGGGAGAAATGAGACTTTGAAATGCAGGGACGGTCAGGTTACTGTGTATTGTCAACCAGTGCTTGGTTTAATTCATAATGAGCCAGTAATTTAATCACTTGGAAGTAGGGTTGCAAAGTTGGAAACTTCCATGGGAATATATGGGAAGTAATGGAAATAAAATGGATTTGCAAAATGACAGGTTAGCCTATAATGGGGAACTTCAGTGTTGTGGGGAAAAGAGAAACATCTTGACCACACTAGTAGTGATATTGTGTAACCAAGTGCTTGGGAGTAAGTGTGTGTGTGTGTGTGTGTGTGTGTGTGTGTGTGTGTGTGTGTGTGTGTGTGTGTGTGTGTGTGTGTGTGTGT
>JAODKE010000001.1:30433552-30500210 GCA_026779605.1 Mormyrus hasselquistii | reverse complement strand
GTGTGTGTGTGTGTGTGTGTGTGTGTGTGTGTGTGTGTGTGTGTGTGTGTGTGTGTGTGTGTGTGTGTGTGTAAAAAATGCCCCAAAATATGCATTTGCATGAAAACACATTGTTTATAAGTTCTGATATATTTAGTTTGCTTTCTTTGCTGTTTCTGACAGCTCTTGCAGAGTTCAATATTTCCAAAATTCCCTATCTTAACTTCCCATGGAAAGTTTCTGGAAACCTTCCAGAAATTTCCACCCCTTTGCAATTATACTTATCATGGGAAGTTTCTGGAAATTCGCCGGATGTGTTCCGCCCCTTTGCAACCCACATTGGAAGCGAGTAAAGGTGGCCATTAATGGTAATCCCGCTCATTGCCAATCTGTGGGTGAGCAGAATTTTGAAATCTGACCTTAACCTCTTAACCTCTCATTTTTATGTTCTGACCTTACAATGTTTATCTTTTTACTGTTGAAGATTTTGTGAAACTGATTATGGAGAGATGATTGTGTGCTTAAAAATTGAGTTGTGGAGTCATTACATTGTGTATCACAGTTGTGACTCATCCAGTCTAAGTGAGTCTGACTGTCCTAAAGCCAGTGTCATTCTTTAAGTGTTGTCCATAACAGTCCAGTGATTGGGGACTTTTTTAGCTTCAGGTTTTTTTTTTTTTTTTTTTTTTTTTTTTAAACAATTTGTTTTTACATTTATCTTATCAAGCAATCAAGGAATGAGGAATTCCTAACACCCTGGGTTTGTTTTTGGTTCAGCAAAGTTATCCAATGATTGCTTGTGAATTTTCAGGAAATGGCTTCATTCAAAACGACTCAGAAGCATGTAGATCAGTTCATGGGGGGAGGGGTTATGTCTCCAAAAGACAATCTTAGCTAATAAAAGCCCAATGTTCAGTTTATCAATACTTTTACAAAACTGGGAAAGGTCACCCCCCAAACGATGTGTGGTTGCACATATGTTTGGGCATGTGAATACAAAAGATAAAGGGTCAGCACGTGTATACAGGATGGATCAGCGCTGGCCAATATCTCTGTGGGCAGGATCTGCACTTGCTACCCCAAATCCCAAGGCGGGAGATTTACTGGGACACTGCATATCTCTACATGGGCAGTGGTCAAAGTCATGTGATCGAAGGGAATCGAGATGCAAAAACAAAACTCTCAACTCAAGATATCTGCCAATGGTTCGTGGGAGTTTTACTTGCGCAAAAATGTTCTGAGGACAGAAGAAAAAATGATTGGTTCTGAGAGATAATCAGTCAGATTGTAGAGGAAGTGGGTTCAAGCAACTGGAGGAGTCAGGACCAAGACATCTGATTGGCTGGATCTTAGTTCTCTACAATTTTAAAAAAAGGAGTAAAAAATGGTTACAAAAGATGTCCACAGGGGTTTATGAGCTAAATGTTTTCAGCCTATGAACTTTTGATTTGACAAGATAGATACTGATATGCATGTATGTTTTGTATTAATCCTGGGTAAGAAAATACCCAGTGATAAGCTTTTCATGTCTGTGACTGGCCTGATAGTGTATGATGTATGTTTAAAACTCAGCTGTTCCAGCATGCGAGTGCCTCCACCACCCCCCAAACCTCATGCCATTCTCACGGTTACTGTATGTCACATGTGCATGGGCAACAGCTGGATTATGGAGCACAAAAAAGTATAGGCCACCAAGGCCATCAGTCGTGCTATAAAGAAGTGTGTGGAATGGCTGTATATACTGTTACTGAACTGATTCCTACTTGAGAAAGTTCAGCTGTGGAGACCCTGACCATCTTTGTCCCTGTGAAATTTTGTTAGTACAAAAGGTGACATGACGTGTGACATCATCAAACCACGAGGTCTGCAATTTCCTGTCGGTATGGCTGGTGACACATCAGACCATCTGGTCTACAGTTTCCTGTTGCTATGGCTGGTTACATGTGGTCCATTAGTTCCTGTTGGTATGTCGAATGACATGATGTGTGTAACATCATCAGAACCTGTGGTTCACTTGAAATGTGGGTGGTATCATCCACTCCATTGTGATAGGGTGCCATGTGACTTGAAATGTGTGTGACTTCATGTTTCAAAACCACATTTCCCACGGTGTGACTCCTGTCTCATGAAACCAAATGTCTGATACTCATTCCCACAGTCAGCTGACCAGAGAGGGACTCTTTCCCTATGCTGATCTCAGTTTTGGGATGCCTATCCATTTGAAGTGGGACCTTGTAGATGGCTGTGTCTGCTTCCATGATCTGACCCTTTGATTCTTCTTATTCGCTCCATCAATGTGAACAGACTAAATGCATTCCAGCACATTTGACTGACGGTCGTCTGAACTCACATGGCAGATGGATATGCATCCTTCTGCTGTCACGAGGGCCTGTGCTTAAAGACTGGAATTTAATTAGCATCTATAAGCATCAGTCTACCAAGTGCAACTGGATATGGGGTGAACTGGGGTCTCTGGCATTGGATACCCACTAATGAATGTTGCCATTTGAAACAGAAGTTTCCTTATCGTCCGTTCGCTGTTCTTTATACCCCACAGCTCCTTCCTCTTTATTACCGACTGCCAAACGGTGAGGATAGTTCTCCGGCAGCGCCGGTTCCGGAAACCTAAAAAGAACCCATTGGCTGTTTGCTTACCCAGCATAAATAACACATTACTCTTTTTTTCCCATAATGCAGACAATTTACACCCTGAGAAGTAAGTTCGCCATCCAGGAAATGAGCACTCGGGGCACAGAATTGTTAGTCGGACATTGACAGCTAAGCTATGGTCTCCCTGAGTTCCAGCCAAGGGTTTCAGCCAAGAGTCTCCTGGGGTAGCGCTAATCCTCTTAACCAATCCCAGCCTGTGATATTACACCAGCAGAAACCCCCCCCCGGTGCCAGACAACCATCTCTTGCTTAAGGGTCTGGGCCTGTAGATCTTAAACAAGCAGAGCCATCTTTCCTGCTAACTGATGTAAATATTAAGAAGACTCTATGGCATCGAATGAAGGGATAATTTAATTAGTCTTGAACAAATTCTTTTCCAGCAGCCACCTCTGTGCAGCTACTGCCTCAGACTTCCACTCTTCTGATCTATAGGGATTTATTCTTCTGTAATGCCAAACTGTACAGTAACGTAATTATACAGGGGCTGTCCTCACTGGCGCACTCTGCTTGTGAGTCCTCTGATAATTTAAATAAAATCAAAGATGGTAGCATCTACCTGAGGTCAGGAACGTAGAGTCTCAGGTGTTGATCCTGACGGTGATGCTTTATCTGATCCCTGTCAGGAGTAAGAACAACCGCAATGCTAATAGAAGGAGACAAACTGATCTGATGTTGGATCTTATTCCAGAATGATTGTTAATAACCCACCCAGCTGGCCCTCACTGGCTGAGGGCAGCTGTAAGTGTTTCTTCAGTCTGATCGAGTTTCATCAGCTCAGTTGGTTTCTAAAACAGTAGAAGGTCTTACAGAGATTAAATTTTATTGATCCCATGGGCGGAAATTTTTGTTGTCCAACTGCATTATAAAAATAATTCCCAGCACAATACCCACCCCCTAAATAAGTATATAGAACAGTACAGATTTTATTTTGAAACATACCAAAATAGTTTCTATCTAGCCAGAATCTGACCTCTCTTACACAAGCCAAATATTTCATTTGCTGTATCTGTGTCATATGGGTTTTGTTTTCGAACCTGGTTGGTCTCAGCGAAACTGGCTGCTTCGGGGGCTCGATTGAGGTTTGATCCTCGCTGGTTTCCAACTCGCACATGGTGCAGTGCCCTTTGCCCAGCGGAATAAACCGGTGTGTCACCCTGTTTTAAAGTGTGTGGACTCAAGTATTAGGACAATAACAAAAGGAAACAGTGAGTCTTTTATTGCTTCCCTTTCGCCTGTGTAAACCTGTGAAGGAGAATGAGGTAGTATTCTCCACAGTCTGGAAGGTCCATCGGTGTGGTGTCTTGTGTCTGTGAAATGACGTGGTCTTTTATCACTGATCACTCGATGTTCCTGGATAAGGTCTGCTGAGGCACGATGGGAAAGTGTGGAAATGTGGCGCTGCTTTTGAGGTTAATTATGCAAGCTAACGTGATTTGCAGTGCTGCCAATGCTCAGGGAACGATTTCTTAAATTCTGGTTTCCGGGGTTATTACTGTGAACCCGTCAGAGGAGCCAGCATCTGTTAATTTCCGCATGGGCCATGAAGGCCAGTTCCTCCGTCCTCTGCATCTACATCAGGTGTTTCTAGCAGTTCTTCCTGATAGTCTAAACCAGTGTTTCCCAATTCGATCCTGGAGGACCTGCAGACAGTCCACATGAGAGGGAGCAAAAATGTGGACTGTCTGGCTGGGAGGAAGCAAAAATGTGGACTGTCTGGCAGGGAGCTGGGAGGAAGCAAAAATGTGGACTGGCTGTGGGTCTCTGCGTGATGAAGTTTGAAGTTTTAAATGAAGACTTGTTGCTGCTCTATGTATTAAAGTTCAACAGCGGAATGTTTTGCTGTATTTACATAGTAACTTGCTACATGTTTAGACAAATGTTTGAAGGAATACAATGTGGCAGTCTGCATATACCTATCCGGTATCTGCCGTTGGTGCCAATGTCTGTTTCCAATAAGCTAAGATTTGGCACCAACATGGTTACATGGGCTAATCCTTCTTGTATTGTAGGGAATGCAGGCACAGCTCTTCAAAACAGCCTTTTTAATTTAATTTAACACATTGAAAATGACAGCAAGAATGATAGGGGTTAGCATGTGACTGACACCTCACTGTTTCTCAGACCACAGGTGGGATTATGGAAGCTGAACCAGGTCCCTCGTTCTCTGGCATCCTGCTGGTTCGTCTCTGGTTCCCCCAACCCAACTCAGTCCTTCACTATGCCTCAGGAAACAGTAGCAGAGGCCCTAGCCACCTCTTCATCAGCGGTTTTAATTAGCTCCAGTTAACTGGTGTCAGAAATGCCAACTCAACTCAAGTATTGCATGCAAGTGTCTTAAAAGGTTATCCCATAAAAGCTTGTTTAGGCTCGTGAAATGCATTTCTTCGTTGAAGCCTGCAGATGTTCTTAGTGCAAAGATGAAACGTGTGTGAACATAGTTTTGCTCTTTGTGTGGGTTTATTTTTTAATTCATGTTTGTCTTTTATTTCAGCTGATGTCGTTCATGGGTATTTCCGAACGCAGCGGAAGTTCACAGAGGACATCGATTGGTCGTACACAGGTAGGGTACACGCAATAGCTGGGGGTGTCTCTTACCTAATCAGTTTTGGATTTCTGGACCCTCAAACTCCCCTGCTCTTTCATTTCTTCATTTATTTGAAGTGTTGAGACTTTTGTCTGGTCATGCAGAAATTTGCATGTACCATGATTTAGACTTGGGTGATCAGTGGTCATTGTTGACACACCACAACAAAATTTGTCCTCTGCATTTAAGCCATATGTGACATAGCAGGGGGCAGCTAATTCAGCACCCGGGGAACAGTGCTTGGGGGCACTACCTTGCTCAGGGTACCTCAGTGGTGCCTTGCTGGTCGGGGATTCAAACCAGCAAACTTTCAATTACAAGTGTGCTTCCCTAACCATTAAGCCTACTGCCCACTGTACTGGAGGATCCGCTTTCAGTGGACCTTGAGGCTCTCTACAGGCAAGGTGCCAAGCATGTTTACTCACTGTCAGAGAGTGATTTAGCCACACTGCTGATTGGTTGGTTCAGTCTCCATCGTCAGCAGGCCTTTGGTGTTGAGATATCTCCACAACTAGATTGAATGAAAGGAGTAACATTGATGTTTCTGCAAATACCGATTCCATTTAACAGACAGAAAATCAGACTCACTGATTGTGGAAATAGTGGGGAACTTTTTAAAACATGCAAAAGGAAAAAAAAAAAAAAAACAAAGAATCTGCCTGCCAAATTATTACCTGTTTTCTGTTTCACAACCCTGAATCCTGCTCATTTATGAATCCCATTTCCATCTTTATTGTTTATATCATCTTTGAAACATAATTGCTGTGCGCCAGACGTTCAGAGGTATTAAAAAAGGGAAGGAGAAGTGGACGGCTTAATGATTTGGCTAATGACTAGACAGCCAATTTGTCAGGCTGCGTGAAACAGACTTGGCTCCCTATGGGATTTTAATTTATTGAATTGTTCAGTGAAAGTAATTCCAACCGACCAAGTAAAAAAAAAAAAAAAATCAGGTTGCGACGCATCCAGTTATCTGTTTGGCTCTTGCTTACTGCTGTTCTAGCTCTTAGAAAGAAGGGCAGATCAGAAAATCCGGACCCGGTGTGGAATTTTAATGAGACGGGTCTGGCAAACCGGGTAACTTCCATCCGGAGGTGGAGGGGCCGACGTCAGCGGCAGGAACGTAAAGTCATCATTGTGGTGATGAGAGTGTATTGCTGCTGTGTTTGAGTTGGGGGGGGGGGCAGTGCCCACCACCCCAGTTTGAGCTCTGCTTTCCTATGTCCCAGAAATTCCTGGGGATTGGGTGCTGGTGCCACCTCAACTACCCGCCGACTTCAAGCTGGGGAGGCAGTGAGCTGTCAGTACAAAGGGAGCATTATGAGAACCAGACGTGGAGGAGGGATGGGGGGGGGCACTGGGTGGCGTGGGGTGCTTTTGTGTAACCCTCCACTCTACTCAAGACTTAAACGTTTTCTGCAGTAGCCTCCTGCGGGAGTTGCTGCGGTAATCCTGCTTCCCGTGGCCTGTGTTATTGAGCTGCTCTTTTGACGTTGGCCGACAGGTAAAGTATGTATTTATAACCAAGGCAGACGGATACCGTGCCACTCTGGGGCTGGCCGCTGGGCCCTGCCGTGGGAGCTGTCGCCTGAGACAGGAGGAGCTCTCATTCCGTCGGGTAGGTAGCTGTCAGAAGTGGGGATCAGTTGTTTTCTATCTCCAGAATAAGGCTGGAGATTTGTGTGTCAATACAAGCGCCGGGGCATGAATAATCGAATTTCCATGTGAAAGAGAGCACTTGAGTGTGAATATCAGGACAGCCTGGTTAACACAGAGAGATTCATAAAAGGGCCTATTGATATTCCCCTGATCAGAGCTTAAAGAAAGGCTTTGCCATGGAAGACGTGTGTGTCGCCACAGTGTGCATTTCAGAATGACAATATTAATTTTTATAAATAATTAGGGGAACATAGTCAGGGCCTTTGTAAACAGTGACCGAAGTGGCGTTTGAAGATGACCGATGGCTGCCTGACTATGTGCTGCACAGTCTGCAAAGCAGTGGAAACAGAGGAGGGCAGCCTTGCCGGTGCTGTGCGGCAACCCTCTCCACCCAAACATCCACCTTTTATCTGCAGGAAGCAGTGGCATGTGGTGGTGTTCTCTTCCTCCGCCCACACCTCCGGGTGCCACGGTGATCTCCTCTGCTGGCTCCTTTCCCTTCTCGTTGGCTTTAACCTGCCTGTTCCGTCTCCATCTGTTTCGACTGTGGCCTTTGCCTCGAAATGACACCCTGATTATTGAGCTGCACAGCTCGGGATGAAAACACTCTCAGCCACTGTCCCTTGCTGGGTCTTTGTGGGGGGGCTCATGGCTGACAGCTCATGGCAAGAGTGTGATTTAAAGATTCCTCCATAAAAAAGGTGGAAGTGAACTGGCAAACTTATAGTAGGAAGATACGTGTTTGTTTGCATCTAATGAAGTCTGCAACATGTTTGTCACGTGTGTTTAGGATTTTTTAAGGTGGGCGGGGGGCATGAGAGGGACCTTAAGTTATACAGAGGGGCCAACTTTATCATTAGCTAATATGTTATGAATCAGTGAGTGACAGGGAAGCAGCACTGCGGGGGCCAATCATCTTTCAGCGAGGGCCAGTGTCTCTCTGGCCACGCCTCTTTATACACTCTTGGTCATGGTCAGTCATCATTTGGTTTAATTTTTCTCTCCTTAGTGGACAGCCTCCACTCCTGGGGCTGATTGAGATATCTGGCCGTTGAGGTGGGGGTTGGTTTGGTATGATGTGGTGGTGGGGGCAATTGGATACTCAGCCACAGAGTGGGAAGCCAATCATTGAGCACTAGGAGCTGCTCTTTGTTAACTGTAATCCTGTCTCACATCATGAGCACAAAACCAGAATCCACCGGGCCCTGCGTTTAAAAAAGGCTTTTATTCGTGTCCAGATCCACAACTTAATTTGTCAAGAAAGGAGAATCTGTGCTCTGCTAAGAGTGCTCTGCAGATTTTAATGAGGATGAATTTCAATTTCTTTTTCTTTTTTTTTTTGCTTTGCTTCAGCACCCTCAATAATTACCACAGAGGCTAAAATCAGAGTGAAACCCTAAAAGATTCCCTGCACACATTCACCTGAAGACTAGCAGCACATAATATTCATGAATGCGTTCTTTTCTCTTTTCTTTTGACAGCCATTTTTCAGAGGTCTTGAATTACAAGAGAGACTGGATGAATAAGGTCTTTCGAAGGTTGGTCTTCATTCCAGTGAATGCCCGTGGCTGAGGCTTATTTGCAGCAAGAAACTGCATCTAGTGTGAAATATGTATGCTGCAACACAGTAGTGACAATACAATGGCTATTTGTGAATCGGGTTGTAGCTGAATCAATAAAGGGGGGTCTCGTAAATAGGTGGTACAGCTGCTGGAACAAGGCGTCCAGCTATTTCTCTTGGGATTAGCAGGCTGTAGTTTCGATTTCCTCTGTTGGAATGCACACCTTTCAGGGCTGCGACCAGGGGGAACGCTCCTGTCCTTCAGGTGTCTCACATTCTAAGTGTGTGCTCGCATATGCCTCTTGGTTCATGGTGTCTCTCTCCCTTGGCAAGAATGTGTACATAAAACAAGCATCCAGTTAGTCAGCAGCCACCCACAAGCTGCCTCTCCGCTCCTCTGCCCACATGTGTACATAACCTCTGTTCTCCGGTCCTCCTCACCTGCGAATGTCTTCATTACGCCCCCGGGAGGCGGAGGTCAGGTCACGCACCCAGAGCAGGTATATGTGTCATTAGTAGGGCAATGCTGTCCCCCCAGAGAACTGGCTGATGGCAGGATTTCCCTTGGAGGCTCCTGATTGGATCTCTGAGATCCCTGAGTGGGCGAGGCTTCCTCTGGGACCAATGGAGGGTGCCAATGTTGTTATTTGTCAGATGACCAGGCAGCACCTGGGTTCTCTTCTAACCCTATCCCAGCATCGGATAAACGGGTGCAGAAAATGGATGAATGAATGGATGGATATTTTATCCCCTTAGGAAAGAGGACACGCTCATCCCGTTGTATTTGCTAGTGCAATTTTTTTCATGCCACAGAAGGCAGCTGCTGCTTTCCTTATCTTGCTGATTTGCACAGTTTTGTCCTTATGGGGGTCCTTCTCTTTAACTGAGCCGGTGCCAATTCACGAAAGTCATGAAATTTGTGCTAAAGAGACACGGGCAACAGGCGGTTCAGCTTTGCAAGCTGCTGTTCACTGCATGACAGGTGACGTTCACACACAGCAGTACTGTATGTCACAGAAATATTCAGAGGGAAAGCCGTTTGCAAATGTTATGGTTTTCAGCTGAAGGTAGCTAATGGTGAAAGAGAAGCCGGCTCAGTCTGTGTGAGGTGTCCCAAGGCGATGAACGATAAGCCATATAAGATGATGTATAGACATTAAATGGTGAATTATGACTTGATGGGTTTACAGCGAGATGATCGGGAATTAAGGTTCAATACACACCGAATCCTGCTTAAGCAAAGTGTTCTCAATGTGAGATCTCCTGATGGATTACCCTTTCTTACCAGAATGTGCTTCTGGACGGGTGATTTTAATTTAAGGAAGTCTCCTTTTGTACAGTTATTCCTCAGTCCTTATGCCCATAGAAAGGCGTCTTAATCATGCAAATGAAGATGAATTTATGTCCTGGGGAGGGGGCTGGTAGGAAACTGACAACAGAGCCCAAATTATTTCACAGCGCCCCATGGTGGAGCCTATTGAGATGTTAATGCAGGCGGCCCAGAGTTCTGGATGACCTAATTCTGCGTTGTCTTTGTTAAGACTCCAGGAGCAAAATACTTGTATATGTATTTTGTTTAAAGCCATCTCTAAGACTGTGTCTATTTTAATTATTTATGTATCATTACATTGGAGTTGTTCGCTTTTAATACAGTATCTGCATTTATTGCTGATTTCTGTCTACAGCAGGTGGCACCACCATGTCTCTCCTCCAGGGTTACGAGACCAGCGTGTTTGTCTTTTCTTGCCCTTACAGTGTTTGTTATACAGCTGGACCCTTATGGCTACTTCTGGAATGAATAGATGAGCAGAGAATGTAGTTATTAAGGACCCAGACTAATCAGCTTCCTTGGGGGACTGGATATACCGGGAGGGGCATCCCAATGGGGGTGCTGCCCTCTTTGCACCCTGGACCCCAAAACTCCAGGAGGAATAACTGGTCATTAATAGCAGATAGTTAATTTTCATAGTTATACATTTTTACATTTATGCATAGATTTTGTTCTATAATAATCTGCCCAGATTTTGCAACAGAAAGCTCACTCTAAAAGCAAACGGCACAACGGTTAGTTTATATTTGGTTCATCTGCTGTGGGGTGCATCATATTGCAAAAGCTGGAGAAGTCCTCAAACTCTTAAGGGTTCATATGTTTAAGCGGTACCTCAATGTGGCAGCTAATCTTGCAGTGCATTGTGGGAGTGGATCAGTGACATGGGCATCACTGCTAATTACTGAGGGGGGAAAAAAGCGTCCAGTTAGTCAGCAGCCACCCACAAGCTGCCTCTCTGCTCCTCAGCCCACAGCTGACGTGTCTGTTTTCTTTCCCTCCGTCCTTCAGCCCTCTTCCTCCTTCGCTCTTGCTTTTATCTCCTTGCCATCATCGCCCCTGGCTGCTGGAGGGGGAGCTGAGGGGCTCTCCAGCCCTCCGCATTACTCATAATTGATTGTTGCCTTACAGTGTGCATTTTTACGCCTTCAGACTTTTGTTTTAAATCCAGCGGATGGCCGGGGTAGCCAGACGTGGAATATGCCACGATTTGTTAATGTTCTTTAATGTTGCTAAATATTTATTTGCACTATATTTGTGTGCAGTCCGTAAGCAGCCATTGTACTATTATTTGCTAGTTGTTATGGTTCTTCACTCCTCAGGGACTTTAAACCAAAAGAACTGGGCTAAGAAGTACCCATCCTGTAGCAATGCCAAGCAGTCCCCGATCGACATTGAGGAGGACTTCATCCAGGTCAAAGTGCAGTTTCAGCAGCTGATGCTGGAGGGCTGGGAGCAGGCGACCCCGGACAGCACCACCATCCACAACGATGGCAAGACTGGTGAGACAGCATATGGACTGCTGCCCCTACGTCCCATGTTGCAGACAGATTGCTCTGAGTGTGTTGTAGTACAGTATGTGTATGGTAAGGAGCCCCCTTTGCTTCACGTTGCAGACGCATTGCTGTGAGGCATTACTCAGATTGAGTGTGTTGTACTGTGTGCAAAATTTATCTGTAAAAAAAACAGGCCTCCGCTCAATTAAAGGAAGAATACATTACTACAAAGCTGAGATGAAATGAGATGAAAATTAAATTTTGTGGCTACAATGGCCAAAATAATCACAGTTCTCGGTATATCGCTGAAAATCTTCAACTACTGATACACAAACTGCAATCATTTGAGCAAGTTCTGTTTTGCAAACCACAAATATGGTTAGGAACATTATGTACTTATTCTTTGCCTTTGGAGCTGAAAAATCCTCAGAGTGCTGTACGATAACTGCCTCTTGCCCTGTGTTTACTGACACAAAACAAACCCAAGTTACTTGCTGTGCCTGCGTACTTGTGTCCGGGAGACTGTTGTTACCTTTGGTTGATGGTGTAAGGTGTTATTCTGATTGAGTGTGTTGCAGTGTGTGTACTGTAAGGGGACCCCTAGGCTCCATGTCACAGACTCTGCTATGTATGGTGTTACTCTGAGTGTGTTGTAGTATGTGTGACAGACACAGCACCGTAACATTTTATACTAATTGTGTATGTGGATGTTTCAGTGGCCATCAGCCTGAATGCCGAGTACTATATCAGTGGGGGAGGACTGAGGTCCAGATCCCGGGTGGGCCGGATCGCCTTCCACTGGGGCAGGTGCAACGCTTCGTCTGACGGGTCTGAGCACAGCCTCAATGGTGTCAAGTTCCCCCTGGAGGTATTTCCAATTTACTGTAGCTCGCTGGAAGACCAGAGTATGATGAAATCCCACTCTACCTAAGGAACACAGCTACATGCTGTAATCCCTAAGGTTAATGTAGCTGGTGTTGCTATGGTTGCTGCCATTATCATTAGTGATGGGAGAGACAGCACATTGCAGGCCACGGTGGGTATGATTAATCACCCACTTCCTGTTGATTAGTGAATTAGTTCCCTTCGGCTTTCTCCATTGACTGACCAGCCCCCTGTCATCCCAAAGCCTTGTCCGTCCCATCATGAAGTATTTTTTTTGCAATTCTGTCCAAGGTACAATAATCATCATGTCCTTGTGGTATAGACCATCTCAAAGTAGTATGTGATGACACGGGCAAAAGTAATTTGTTAGAGAAAAATTCCAGAAGAAGAACTGACGCTGAATCTCAGGAGCGGACGGTTGTGTTTTTTCTGAGCACTCAGTGGCGTTAGCAGTATTTGCCCATCTGGTCTGCCCGGCTGTCCGACAGATGCAGATCTACTGCTACGAAGCGCAGAAGTTCAAGTCCTTAGATGATGCCCTGAATGATGGCGGAAGGATCACTGCCCTGTCTGTCCTGTTTGAGGTGGGTCTTTTTCCTTTGAGGTGAAGTTTAGTGAGTGAATGAAAGACAGGTGTGTGTGTGTGTGAGTGTTGATGGTGCAGCCACTCAATGCACACCTGCGTCAACAATGCTTCCGGTGGAACCCAATTGTTTATCGAGGGTGTTTATTAATGTTTGTACTTGATCATTGTTGTGTTCTCATGGACCATTGCTGAAGTACAGTTGCAATACTCAAAAACAGAAGAACAGTGCACAGTAAAAATCCCTAGATGTTGTTCTTCCCAGCCCCAAATATCAAAGATACATCACTTGCATCCTTGTCAAGCAGAACAATCCCGTGATTCATTGGGTTCCACGTTCATTCTTGGGAGGCAAGTTGCAAGAATGCTCTTGTCAAGAAAAGAAGAATCCTGAGACGCTGTGGATTTTGCCAAGAGCTCCCATGCTTGGAAGCTCTTGGGGATATCTTCTGCGTGGATTCGTGCTCGATGTCGAAGCCAGCGAGTGTTTGGGAGTTTCTCAATTTGCTTGTTATTTGCGGCTGGGCAAGAACAACATCTGGGGATTTCTACCATATTCTGGACTTCGGTTCCCAATTTTTTTTAACTACACATCAGCAATGGAAGATGACATCAGACAGGTATGTGAGAACTGTCAAGTACTTACATTAATAAACACCCTTTGAGAGACTTGCAGGAGAGAGAGGGAGAGAGAGGGAGAGGGAGGGAGGATATATATAAAAAATATGGGGGGGGTTCCCATAATGTTTCTCAGTGCCAGCCAGAATATTATCTCAGATGGGCTCTCTGCAGGATCTGGAAAGACACAGAGGGTCCAGACTCATATGTGGCAAAGCATGCTGGGCGGTTATCAGACATGCGCAGTCATTTCTTCAGATGTCTCAGCTGGGGTGGGGATGCAGGGACAGGGCAGAATCCGCCGCCTGATGCGTGGTCATATTGACACTGGGTGCTCCAGAGGAGAGGGCAGGTGAATGGAGAAGATGTGTGAAAATGAAACGAGTGGAGACAGCCGGAGGCGTGTGCTGCTCCAGCTGCCCCAGTGGAATCCAGGGCTTGTGGAAGTAGCTGGTTACCAGGTGAAAAGGACACAGATTAATCTGCAGAACCTGAGGGAAAACATTATCATGTAATAATTTCAGAAAAAACAGGCTTACAGTAAGAAATAGCCGTGTTTTACACACGTCAAGAGGCCTACATTTCTTAATCATTTTAAATAATTGCACAGTATTTGTCTTGTACTGGTGACACATTTCTGTGAAGGTGCTGCACACATACTTGGGTGGGTTGGGGGTGATAACACAGTAAAATGATCTGCCTGTCTTCTACAGACCAGCCTGACGGATAACGAGAACTATGATGCGGTGATTGAAGGGGTGAGCTCTGTGAGCCGATACGGTACGTCACTGAATGGCCTCATGTTGCATTACGTTGGCCGGTTTTTGAAAGCATTTTTGAAAGGATATAAACACTCAGCCAAGCAATCTAATTGAATCACCATAATAGCATCTTAGTGCTTGATCCTGGATCTCTGCGTGTCTTAAAAGCTTCTACTAGAGATGGGATCTGTCTTAACAGTGCTTCATAACTTCTCAAGTGAGTCTGGATTTTGTGGTTCTGTGTTATTCCAGGTAAGAGCAGCACCCTGAGGCCGTTCCCCATGCTGGGTCTGCTGCCAAACCAGACTGAGAAATATTTCACCTACAATGGTTCTCTGACTACGCCCCCCTGCTCTGAGACTGTGGAGTGGATCGTGTTCAGAGACACCGTGACCATCTCTGAAAGCCAGGTGAGTAGGAAGGGAGCCATTTCTAAAGGGGAGGGTTGTTCTGCTTGCGTTTGGTCTCCTACTTCCAAATCTAAACGTTCTGATGAGCCAGTGGCAGATGAAAACATGTGCCTGCATGTGTGAGGCTTGCTTGGCTCTGTCTGAGATGTTCCCTCGTTCGCTCTGGCGTGTGATGCCGCTCACCAACGCTTCTGGGTGCCACTGGTACGAATCTGCCCTTTATGTGAAAGCGGACAGATTCTGCTGCTATATGTAGGACTACCTGCCCACCAACCAGTCATTAGCATCGGTCAAATAATTGTCTTTGATTTCTCACGTCCTCTAGTCAGCCCCGTAGAGTGGGTGTGAGTCACATCACGAGGATTACACAACACGGGAATCTGTACATATAGTGAAGGGTCACCACTGGGATGGTAGGGGACACGGATCTAGTTCCGTCTCCTCCTGTTTGACCACTCCGTGAGGTCATCATGGCAGATGCACTGATAGCAGCCCAAGCCGGCAGACCAAAATTAGATCAATTTGGAGACGCCTCTGGCTTACTCAGCCTGACATGCCTGATACTCATCATGGCCTGGGATCGCTATGTCGTAACACTGTCATGTAGTCAGTCCAGCTTGCTTGGTTCCTGCCTGCTGACAGACACAGGATGAAGCAGTGAAATGATCCAGGTGCCAGGATGGATTCCGGCAGGGCCAGGTCGCATACACTGGGTCACTGGTTTACATTGCACAGCTCTCACGCCGATGGAATCTGACGAAGGTTGCCGGGGCTGCTCTCGTGTGGAGAGAAAAAGGCCGATTTAACTTAGACTCCCGTTCTGACCCTTTTCCCAGCATCTCCCAGCATGCCAAATAAATCCGGTCTCTCCGGATCGTTCCACGTGCTGTCGTAGCCCATTGTAGGAGATGGAAGGCCAGAGATGAGCATTTACAGATCAGTCATACGGAAACCGGGAGTGATGCCGAGCGTTTGTCTTGCAGCTGGAGGTTTTCTGCGAGGTGATGACCATGCAGCAGGCTGGTTACGTCATGCTGATGGACTACCTGCAGAACAACTTCCGCCAGCAGCAGATCCAGTTCATGGGCCAGGTGTATGGCTCCTACACTGGCACAGAAGCGGTGGAAATGGCGGGTATGTAGGATACCAGCCCTCTTCTGGCTCACTTACTCCGAACCACAGTCCCAATTTCGCTGTCCAATAGGCACACAGTTCATTAAAATGTTCAAAGTTATTATTATGACCTGTTTTGGAACAGACAATGCTGTTTTCCAGTCTAGTTGACGTATTAAACTAATTAAAAGTTAATAATATTAGTCCCCTTTATTTTCAGTTTGGTAAATTAAATCCCTAAATCCCTAAAATTATTAGTCAATAGAAAGTTGTTCAAGGGCTAAGAGCAATTAAGTGATTCTAATTAAGTTCAATAAAAATTCATTTTAAAGGGTGAAAACATTCAGAATGTCGATTGTTTTAGCCATAACTGTAATGAGGCATAGAAATTAATTTCAGCTTGACTGGAAAATGAAGCAGCTTGCGGAACAGATACTGGGTTTAATGGGATTGGAAGGCTGCAAGACATTCAGAGTTTTGTTTGAGGCTGAGAAATGAAGGCTGCAGCTGGAATGCAGACCGGCGCGGTCTATGGCCACCCAGGACCTCTGCGTCTGACCCCTGTGCTGAGGCTGGATGGCAGCCAAGCTGCTTTATTGAGGGTTATTCTAGCTTTGGCTTGGAGACACTTTAGGAAATGTCACAGAGGAAATCACCGCATGATTATTGGCATGCCCCTTCAGATGGCTTTGTTTAAAGCCCTTGTCTGAAATATGCTGCGGATGGACCTGTTTTTAGTCAAACGTAGGATCTTTCCGATCTCCACGTACGGCTGAGCCTTCAGGTTTTCAAAGCCCTGTAAGTCCCGGTGTTATGCAGGTGTTGGTGCTGTGACGAGCCGCAGACCAGCAGGATTAACGGCTTTGAGGGAATTTCCTGGCTTTTCGTTTGGCCTGCGTCTGAACGAGCCGACGGCGAGTGATCCGTGTTTGACAGGCATCCTTGTGCCTCTCCGGAGAGACTATGGAAAAGCTTAAACAGACCCCAGGAGGACAGGGACAGGGAGACGAGCAAAAGCTCCATCACATAGCAGGAAGAATTCACCCTGCAGACTCGCATTTAATATTCCTTAACTCTGTTTAGATTTCTCCTGAAATCTTAAACTATTTTTATCTGTACTGCAGTGCATTGTATGGGTGGCATGTTGCTAGGTAACCCTGCTCTGGTTCATCACTAGTGTTATGGTTGTCTTTTGAAATGTAAATGCTTTGTACTAATCCAAAGTGCTTTAATAGTAAAATAATGCTATAACCATCATAGCCGTACAAGATGTGCCAGCGTATAGCGGATGTCGACCAAAATGGTACTGAGGAGACGGGTAACTGCCCACTCACTGGGTGCCAGTTTCTCTAAAGTTTGCCTCTGCCCTGTGGTGTTGAAAGAGAACTTATGAGCTAGTTTTTAGTAACAAAACACATTATTCATTGTCTCAAAATATTTAACGAATTATTCATAAAATTCTTTAAAAAATGAATTCAAAGCAATATACCTTTTAATGTCAATTTTAAATCTTAAATAGAAGACAAGTTTCTCCCGCATACCCCATAATCTTGTGTTAAAACATTTCCTCTGCATGTCTATCGGTGTGCTTGGTTAATCAGTTGAGTTTGACCTCCTGCAGTGACCTTTGACCTCTGTGACCCTGCGTAACACGCCACAGGCTTACAGTATGTATCGTGTATGAGCGATCGTGCCGCCCCATGAACGCGTTTGCCCATACCCGTCACTCGTGATGCTCTGCAGCTTGCAGCTCGGAGCCCCAGAACGTGCAGGCTGACCCATACAACTACACCAGCATGCTGGTGACGTGGGAGCGCCCCCGCGCAGTGTACGACGTCAACATCGAGAGGTACTCCGTCACCTACCAGAGCCTGGAGGGAGGGGACCCGCCCAAGCTGGAGTACCTCACCGATGGGGACCAGGATGTGGTAATCTCACGGCGCCGTTTGAGAAATATTCGGTATGGTGTTCGACGTGGCTTTTATTGGATGATTGCAAACACAATGATGCTCACCCTCGAGTAAAAGCCCCGTAGATTCCCTGACTGACACTAAGATCCCTGAATTTATGGTCATATGATCAAGTTACTGCTCAGTAGCTCGCTCTACCCATCGGCACCAATCATTGCTGTTTTGGTGATGCAAACTTTTTTGTGTTATTTTAATACTCAGAGTAATTTTTTGCGTTGTTGATTGTTTTGCGCACTACTTATTATTCCTTTAGCCGTACTATTTGATGCTGCTACTTATGGTTATTCTTTAATATACTGTTGGCTCGCAGTTCGTGGGATGCTCGAGTGCACCTCCCGTTGTCCAAAGTACATATGACAATAAGCTTGAATTTATTGCGCGCCAGGGGGCCATAATCCAGGATCTGCTGGCCGACACCAGCTACGTGGTACAGGTGGTCGCCGTGTGCATCAACGGGCTGCGCGGCCGCGTCAGTGACCAGATGATCGTGGACATGCCCTTGGATAACCCCGGTAAGCAAACGCCGTCTGCTGACACACACACTTAACGACTTTTTACACATGTATAAGTGGCTAATATGTTGTGCTAATCAGAATCCTGAATGTCAAAGTCATGTTTTAAAATCCAACGCTGTAGCACCAACCCAGTCTCCACTATGTGGACAGTTGTAACTGGTTCTACTCCATCTTTGGCTCAGGATCAGGCTCATGTCGTCAGACATTGGGGGTCCTTAAATCAGGCCTGCAACTGCTTTTTGAGGATGTGTCTGCAGTGTATAAATTTAGCAGGGATTCTCTATCGGATCTCAAATAACAATGTATATGTACCCTGCCCTGCATTACCCTATTTGAATGCTACGTCTCTTTTACATCCTGCTGTTTTGAATTTTTATTTTTATTTGAAATGCAGGAATAATTTATACCATACTGTAAAGATCACTCAATGCATTTACAAAGATGGTTCTATGCCTGTTTTTGAACTCAAAATGTGTACCGGCTTTTTACCCAAACGGGTGAAAATGTTTCTGCCAAACAAGGTTGCATTGCTGTTGACGGAGATCAGTTTTTGTCGCCCTGTGACTTGGAGACATTGCTGACTCGTAATATTGTGTTACTCTTGTCAAGATGAGCTACTGTTGAGATCCATGATGGACATACAATAAATTCACATCCACCCTTCTCTCACTTTTAAAAACCCCTTTCCCAAACACATCCACTCTATCCATCGTAATGGAGTTCCCCAGGAATCTTAACACCATTGCAGTGTAACTTAGCCCCGCCCCGCAGGTAAGAGCCACGCCCCCCCTCCCCTGTACTGCTTTGGGTGAGCTGGTGCATGCGGGAGCTTCTGGTGTGCTGCTCTGGGTGTTTATAATCAGCCTTTGGTGATCTAAAGGATGTTTATAACTGAGAAGGACCCACATCTGTTCTGACTCTACTGCTCCTACTTTTGAGTTCATGCTCTAATACTGCGATGAAATATATCCAAAGTTTTCATCATCAGTGCTGTTCAAGCTGTCTGCCATTGTCACAAACACATTTACTGAGATTAAGTTCAATTGAAACTGAGATCATGTTAAATGAATGGATCTCTTTTTATATTCATGTAAATAATTCCACGCCAATGAATGCTCACTCTGTGTGTGTCAGGCTTTATTGAAGGACGATTTCCTTCTGAAAGTCTGTGTCTAAGGCCAGTCTGGCTGAGATTGTTTGTGCAAATTGGTGTGTTATATTTTTAGAAGGTATTCGAAGCCTCAGGACAGGCAGCATTAATCTACTTCATAGACAGAAACAGTTTTTAATTATTTCTTGATTGATTTTGTGTGTTTTTTTTTTTTTTTTTTGTCATTACCCCTGAGTCTATGTGTAGCTCCTCATACACAGATAATGTCAAATGTTTGATCTGTAGGAGACTGGTTTTTGTTTAGTGGAAACAAAGACTTTTCTCACAACAACAGTGAACAACATTCGATGTGTGTCTTCCAGCTGATACTTGCTAGCGGCCTCTCCAGTGCCAGTCAGAATATCTATTCTTGTGCACATCACTAAACAAACAGGCTTTGTGCTTATCCTGACTGACGCATGTGTTTGCCTACAGAATCAGATCCAGTCCCCTACTCAGATTTGACTGAATCGGAGGATGACAGCAAGGTATTTTTCTGAATTTTGCTTTGTTTGTTGGATATTTTAAAGAAAAGATATGGTCTGCATAGACATAGCTGATATAATTTTCCATTTGTTGAATTTTTATATGGGAACTAAAAAAAATTATACAGCTCTGGAAAAAATTGAGACCCCAGAAACATTTTTAGTTTCACTTATTTCTCGCTGTATGGTGATGCATCTGTGTAAAATACACATTTTTTGCAAACTCCAGCTTGGCTCTTCCCTGCTTCTCATTGATGAAGAGCTTCTTCCATGCTTTGTGGGTCTTTAGGGGCTTCTAGGAGTCCTAACTGTCCTAGCAGTGCACTTCACACCTGCATTTAATGGTTTCCCATTCTTTTTGAAGGTCATTTAAGGTCATGCTCTGATTTATGAAGCACTGTTAGATAAGTTGACAGTCATCTCTGGCATTAGAAAGTCACTTCTGCCTTCTTCCTGGCTGATTTTTGGTTATTACCAGTTTCTCCTGCTTCACCTTGTTCTTATGTACTGCTGTCTTAGAAACTTTGAGCCTAGAAGAGGCCTGCCTTGCAGTGTGGCCTGCCTTGCAGTGTGGCCTTCTGCTGGCAGAACCAGGATCAATCCAAGATTTAAAAAAATGCAGATTTTTTAAAAATATAGAGTGGTCTCTTAATTTTTTCCAGAGCTGTATATATTTACTTACGTTTTTAGAATGTGATCTCAGTCAACATCTTTGGCAAATAAGTCTTTTTGTCTCTCTGGTGGGTTAATAGCCAAACCCATCCAGTGCGCCAGAAGAAAGCTCAGGGAGCACGTTTGAATGGACCTCTCTGAGCTCGATTCCAGCCACCACCCCCTGGGACCAGCAAGGTATCCGGCGTCCGAGCTTCAGAACCACAAGCCCTTCCAGCTCAAAGAGGACCATGGAGGAGAGCTCTCAGACATGGTCCGTTCAGCAGAACGTAGCGAGAGAGTTTACACGGCCGCCCAGTCCCCAGACGAGCACGTGGAGTCCCGGGATACCAGAGAGGGACCAGCGACCTACAAGCCGGGACGAAGATGACCCCAGCATTCACAGGACGGAAGCTGTATCACCCCATAGTCAGGAGGGTGGCGTTCTAGGCGCCCCTCCCACGGAGCACTCAGAGGGCTCTGCGGGAGGCGTGGCAAGCCCCACCCCCACAGCCACTATTGAGGACTCCTGGGTATCTGAGGCCAGCACTGCCCCTGAATTCCCATTCATTATTACCTCTGACTCCTCCCTCACTGAGACGCCACTGTGGCCCAAAGGCCAGGACACCCAGTACGTCTCCACTCCAGCCTTCAGTGACCTTTTCTCGCAGACCACGCAGCCAGGGTCCACTGGTGAGGCTACCCTCGCGCCCCTCCCTCTATCTAACACCCTGTCTTACCCCGAGTCAGTCACCTGCTTGCATGCCGTTACTTTGTCAAGAGGGCTGTTGTTTGAGACCCTCTCCAGCCTGCCCTCTGTTGATGAGAGCCTGTCTGCTGTTGTGCATGCTTCAACTGTGTCGCTGTCTGCTGATGGTGGTGGACCCTCCCTCGAGTCTCTGTCCTCTCTCCCGTGGCCCTCTGGTAGTACGTCCACCTGGGAGACAGCCGATGTTGCCAGTGGTGCTGATGATGATGCACTATCTGATTTCTTGCCTGGGGTCCCTGGTGATCTATTACTTATGCCTAGTCATACTGTTCACCTTCAAACTTTACCTGATTCATCTGCCACTGTGCAACTCGCGTTGCCTGATTCTAACCGGGATGGCCCCCGTCCATCCGAATATCTCGGCACGGTCGGCGCTTCGCAGACTGCTACTCTTTCTCGTTATGATGAATTACTCCAGCCATCGGTTTCAGTGTTCAGTGAGAGTGTTGGGCCTGCTGATATTGCCGATTCCCGTAGCGTGCGCCGTAGCAGGACTAGCTACTTTATGGACGCGTCAGTGGTAGATGGGGATCCTGGCAATTCTTTAATAAGAGATTACAGGAGCAGCAGCTTCTCCCTGCTTCCCTCTACCGTTTCCGTGCCTCCCACTCATCACTCATTCAGTGTCGATATCCCGGACGCCTCGAGATCCTCCTCCTCCATCTTCCCGGGTTCTTCAATGTTGGGTGCGCCCTCTGGTGGCGGCGACTCTGATAGCATCTTGCATTCAGAATTTGTTCCATCCCTGCGTGCCAGTGATAAAGTAGATCCATCTCTTGTTCTCCTAGGTCACTCCTCAGTTGACCCCTACAGCTATATGCACATTTTTGTTACAGCCACTTCAGCTAGTGCTCAGAGCAACGGATTAGCTTTTCCCACTCTGTCCCCCACGGCCTCCCTTGATGCCAGCCATGTCCACCCTTCTATGCTTCTCTCCACCCGTCTGCTCTCTCAGGAGGGACAGTTAGACGGAAGTGCTTCAGGGGGTGCAGCTCATGAGTGGGAAATGGGCCACAGTGCCCACCCAAGTCTCCTTGTGCTTATCACCTCTTCTGTGGCTAGTGTGGTAACGCCGTACAGTGATGGTGCCACTGAGCACAGGAATGGCAGCAGTACCCTCATGGACGACAGTACGGGTCCCAGTTCCAGCACCTGGCCACTGGGCGAAGAGAGCGGCTCTGGTCAGAGCGTTCCCAGGAGCTCCCACGACAATGAAACGTCATCAGACTCCGGTATTCCTGCAAGGGAAGTGGAGGACACGCCAGATCCAGGTAATGCCCACTGTCCCGGAGTGTCCTGGCCTTCCAGTTGAGGGCACTGTGACTGGCAGACTGAGGCAAGTACAAGTCGGTGGTCTGAAAGCTGGAAACGGAGGTGAAAAAGTGCACAGCTGGAATGGGATGTCTGGAATCACTGGGTAATGGAATGGCCCGCTAAACTCTCAGTCCACAGAAACGTAATGCAGGGGGACTTTGTAAATGCCAGTGACAAATGAGTAAGGTAAGGTCTAGGGGGCCTTCAGTAGAATGCCATCTAACTCACATCAGGTCTGCAAAGTGATCACCACGGCCTTCTCACTCCGTAGGAGACCTAACTGTGTATAGAGGATCATACATATAAAACCAAGAGGGAAAACTGCAATCGATCATTGCATGAATTGCGAAGCTGTCTTTTTGTGTGCTTGTTATTTCATTGTCTGCATGTATGTGCATGCATACCCTGTGAAACGTGCACTGTTGTAGTCATTTCCTAGAGTCTATACTGTGTCAGACATACAGTGTCATTTGACTGTCATTGCTTTTAAAAAGAGATCTAACCCATTTAAATCCCTGCCATGACTGATGCATGATGGGTAACATAATGGAGCGTAGCCATGTGATCACTAGTCTGCTTATAACATGCCATCAGCCATAATTATCAGTGATCAAGAATTTGCAATCAGCAAAGCAGCAATGAGGTAAGTGGGCGTTTAACGTTTAAATCTTACACCCTCCATGATGAAATGCCAGTTAACAGAAAGGAAGAGATGCGTAATGCATGGCCTTATTTATGAACCCTAATGAGTATGTGACACTTATAACGTGTGTGTGTGTGTTCTATCATGTAAAAGCATGGTGGTCCACAGTAACACAATTATTTTTCTTAATTTTTTAACTGCTCTTTCAAAATATTTGTTGTAGTTTCCTCTTAACAGAAAACAGATGAATGGGTGGATGGATGTTCACTATGACATGTCAGTGACTGAGCACGTCGATCATTAATGGCGTTAACCAAACACTAGGTAGCAGCAGAGTTCTTCTGATAGAGCTTTAAGAATGTGTCTGAATGGGTCAGAACAGGGAGAACGTGTCTGAAGGCGTCAGGAAGCATCTCCCCCCCCTTTGTCGAGTGCTCCTTGAGTGGTGAGGTGCACCACTGTGTGGTTATGGGAGTCTTGGGGTGTGTTATTTGTGGTAGAAGGCCTATTTTTTTTAATGATGGCTAAAAACATCCTTGGGGGACACTGCAGGTTGGTTCTCCCGCAGGAGGTATTTCTCTGGACGTGTTATTTTTACTTTGAGGTGGTACTTCGTCAGAGTTTTTCGGAGGAGCGAGAAAGTGATGTGCTGTTGTGTTCATACTGACCCCTCCCCCCCACAGAAGCCATCAACAGCAGCCGTGAGTCCCAGGTGAGCCAGTTGGGACGGGGGGAGAAGGACAAGCGGACCGTGGTTCCCCTGGCTGTGGTGTCCTCGCTCACCATCCTCTGTCTGATGGTGCTGCTGACAATCCTCATCTACTGGAGGTAATCCCAGCATGGGGTGTGTGCCAACGTCATCCCTCGGCCAAGCCATAGCAAGCTAGACTTCACCGATGCTAAATTTCTGGGCCTCTGGAAAGAACAGGACATGACTTGTCTGAAAAGCACATATGTATTTTTGGAATATTTATATGTTGTTGGCCGGGGCAGGATTAGAGGAGAGGAGTTTTGGGTCATTGGACCTCTTGTGATTGTCCATCACTCTGGAGGACATGACCTAGTAGATGATTTTATCAGTTCTATAAATGGGAGAACTTCAGAGAACTTGGAATTCTCAGCTATTTTATATGTAAAATCTACTGCCACCAGAGTCTTGGAAACTTTGTTCATGTTTTGTGTTTTTTCCTCAGGTTTTCATGGTTAGTAAGTTATCAATTTGATGATTAGTAACCTTGAGCATCACCTAAGGATATTTGAAATGTACATGTGTTAATGAGGTAGTAAATATTTGCAATTATAATGTCTGTAAGACATAACTGTAGCTTCATGGTGGTGTTTGTGATCAGATGAAAACACAGCACTTCTGGGTTTCCTCCCTGTATAATGTTGTCTTCAGCTCCTTCGACACTAGAGTCTAGTGTTTGATGTGAAAGACAGAGGATCCAGTGTTATTATTGGAGACAGTTCAGAATAGAACCTTGGAAGTGACCTTCCTCACCAGGTGTTTGTTTTACAGGAAGTGCTTCCAGACAGCTCACTTCTATATTGAGGACAATATGTCCCCCCGGGTTATCTCCACCCCGCCAACACCCCTGCTGACAGCTGCAGGTACCACACACACCCACCTGGCTTCTGCTTACAAACATGCCGCATAAATTAAAATAATCAGGAAAGTACCATGTTCAGACGTGCACAGATTTCTCTAAGCTCGCCATTAAATCTCGTTCTCACCCTCTCTTTTTAGACGATCATGAACCTCTGTCTTTGAAGCAGTTTGTCAAACATGCGGCAGATCTCTACAACACAATAGGTTTCTCCCAAGAGTTTGAGGTGAGGATTGAATTGCCTCTGGCCTACACTGATTCCCCACTGTCCTTGTGGTAGGAACATGCCAGTGGTACTGGTTTTTGACTGTAAATTGGTACCAAGGTTTCATTTATGACCCTCAACTAACAAGTTAGCATCTAGCACACCAGGATTGCTATACATATTTTAAAAGTAGCTCATTTTTTCTCAGTACCAAGAACAATCCATCTTCCTTTTAAAATGGCTCAGATTGTACTGTAGTTGGGTCATGAGTTTCATTGGGTTCTGTGATTGATTTTTGAAGTGGAAAGCTAAGTTAGAAATGTACCTGTGGGTGGTGCGGCCATTCCCTGACACTTCACGCTGATTCCGGATGGCTCTGTCGCTTGTGTTCCCTGTAATGTCGGCTGGCATGGCATCAGTGCAAGCAGAGGCGTGCTAGGTAGCCGTCGGTTATCCTGCCCGGTGGCGCGCAGAGGCATGAGCCCACGCGCTGTGTCGCTAAGGCCTATTTAGCGCATGGATGGCTGCCTTGATTTCCGCACTAATATTCCTCATGAAGATGCTGTGTGCCTTTTTGTTTGGTGGCCATCGTGGAGTTCATTGCTGTGCTCTCTGCATTCTCACTCTCATTAGATATTGAAAGAGTCTTACCAGGTAAGGCACCGTTACTTTTTTTTTTATCACCGTTCCATTATAGCTTTAGTCAGTCGCATGTGCATGTCTGTCACGTGTCTCCTCACCCGCTCTGTCCTCGCACGACCCCGGGATCATGTTGCCATGCGGGGGCCAAACTTTGCTGGGGCCCTAATGGTTCCGCCGACTGACTGATCCTATCTTTGCAGGAGATCCAGTCATGCACCGTTGATCTGGGAATCACATCGGACCACTCCACCCATCCAGAGAACAAGAACAAGAACCGATACATCAACATCTTAGCCTGTGGGTTCCACAGAACTTACTTATTTTCTCACTGCAACGCTCATATTACGTATTGCTCACTATAACTGTCGTAACTTATGTAATACCTAATGTCACCCACCGCTGCTGCTTCAGATGACCACAGTCGAGTCAGACTCTCAGCCAGCACTGACAAACACGGCAAAGGCGGAGACTACATTAATGCTAACTTTGTTGACGTAAGTTGCCAGCCACTCTGTTCATACTGTGCAGTCATGCAGCAAGGTTTTATTATATGGAAGTATGCGTTTATACTTGCATTGTGATTGTGATGCAGTTCAAGTTTTAAAAAACGCAACTTATTTCTGTTTTTGCCCCTGAGACGTTTCACCATGTATAATAAGGATAATAGAAAATATATTTTGTCATCTGCGCTTCCTCCTGGCCACGGGCCAATTTCAGTCAACAGTTTGTGGTTTTTACCTGGAATTTGTGACATTGAGGGATGGTTTACTGTAAGTCGAACCCGATCATCTGCTGACGGCTGTGCGACACATCCCCACCACGCTTGTGAATTTCACATCACTGGCCACATGGACACAGGAGTGGAAATAAAGCAAAGAGTAACCACAGGCTCCTGGTACCTGATTTTGCACGCATGATGCACTAAGCCACCCTTTACCCTGCAGGGCTTCGACACACCCAGGGCCTACATCGCCGCCCAGGGTCCACTCAAGTCCAGCACGGAGGATTTCTGGAGGATGGTCTGGGAGCAGAACGTGGGTGTGATTGTCATGATCACCAACTTGGTGGAGAAGGGAAGGGTGAGTGTTTATTTTCTTCTTCTTCTTCTTCTTCTTCTCCTTCTCCTTCTCCTTCTCCTCCTTCTCCTCCTTCTTCTCCTTCTCCTTCTCCTTCTTCTCCTCCTTCTCCTTCTCCTTCTCCTCCTCCTCCTCCTCCTCCTCCTCATTACTATTAGTTATTATATTGCATTGCCTCAAAAGATTATGTATGTACTGTAGTATTAATTAAAAGAAAAGAGAAAGCTGACAGACACCAATGGCAGCAACTTTTGTGATGCATGTAGAACAAACTGTAATGCCAATGTTGTTACTGTAGCAGTTCAACTCATCTGTGTGGGGATTTGGGCTGCTAATCTTTATATTATAATCCATAACCTCTAGGCTACCCTCTACCACCCTATCACTCTTTTACGCCATTTCATGTTCGTGTTAGCCCAAAGTACAAGTTCATCTGTTGATATCTTGTTCTTGTTTCCGAAGTAAGGGAGGTCGTGGGCGTAATGGGAAGGTGACCAGGTAATTCAACGGGACTCTGTGTTCCACAGAGGAAGTGCGACCAGTACTGGCCACTGGAGAGCCAGGAGGAATATGGCTATTTTATTGTGACTTTGAAGAGCACCAGAGTCCTGGCCTACTACACCCTCAGGACCTTCACTCTGAGAAACCTCAATGTCAAGAAGGTCTGTGTTACCATATACGTATATTTTTATTTGTTTAGCAGGAGTTTTTATTCAAAGCAACATGCAAGTGAGAAAACGGGGTCATATAGTCTCCGGAGCAATTGAGAGCCCGACAGAAAAATCATTCGACCGCCCCTGAGATTTGAACCAGCAACCCCCCTGGACATAGGCACAGCCCCCTACCACACTGAGCTACACGCCAGCCCTTAAGGGTCGGAAATGTCTTGTAAATACGATTTACAATTTATTTTAAAACTATTTAATTTTATGTTTCAGTTTCTTCCTATTCATGTTTGAGCTTGAAAGTAAAAGATCTAGCATCGATTTGTCCTGAGGTGTCGTGGATTCTAATTCCATTTCTCCTGTTGCCCCAGGGTTCACTTAAGGGGCGGGGTCACGAGCGGACTGTAGTGCAGTACCACTACACCCAGTGGCCAGACATGGGCGTTCCGGAGTACACACTCCCTGTCCTCAGCTTTGTGCGGAAGTCATCTCAGGCCAGAACTGCTGAAATGGGGCCCGTGGTGGTTCATTGCAGGTAGGGTGGAGTCCTCCAAAGTCATTTGGGTGTTTTGCTGCTATGGTTACTGTTTATGAAACTCGATTGATGATTCTACCTCGAGACGTGTCTGGAAGAGCCAACAGAATTTTGATCAGAGAATTCACCTGGTAAAGACTAAGGCGGCCATCTTGGTCATTTGGAAAGGGATCACATCAACACAAACAAGGGGGATGCTGCTCTGTTTTCTCTCGTTTCATTAGTGCCGGTGTGGGCAGAACAGGCACGTACATCGTCCTGGACAGCATGTTACAGCAGATCAAGGAGCGGGGAACCGTCAACGTCCTGGGATTCCTCAAGCACATACGGACACAGAGGAACTACTTGGTGCAGACTGAGGTGAGAGTAAGCCAGAATTCACTTACCTATAAGTCAAAATCTATAAAAAGCACAGAAAATCACAAGTGCAGGAATGAAATGATCCTTCTGAGATCAGTGTCCCCACTGTGAAACGGCAAAGACATTGCAGCACATTGCTAAAAAAAGTGTATAAATTACCATACATACTATCTTAAAATGTATAGCCAAAGGTCCAAAAACTCTATTCTCTAGTTGTTATTGTCTTGCTGAATTTAAATAACAAGTAGTGTATATAAGGAACAAAATTCACCCTTCGGCGTGGGAAACTTGTAATATGACTCAAAGTAAAAGACCCTAAGGCTGTTTGGTTGCCTCCCTCCAGGAGCAGTACGTGTTCATCCATGACGCTCTGGTGGAGGCCATTCTCAGCAAGGAGACAGAGGTGTTCTCTACCCACATCCACAGCTACGTCAGTGACCTTCTGAGCCCAAGGCCATCCAGCAAGTCTCAGCTGGACAAGCAGTTCAAGGTTCCGAGAAAAACTTAAATATCTGTGGAGACCTTATATGCATGACCGTAGGCCAATCAGCACTGAAAATATAAGCAGGAGAAGGGGAAAAATATAAGCACAAGCACGTAATCAGTGCAGGGAGTCTTAAATAGATTTTGTTTATGCCACTTTTTAGAAATTAATCACACCATTTTTCAAAACAGTAGAACAGAGACCTCAGAAAAGCGTGACTGGTTTTGTGTATGGAAAGATGGTAAATCACGTCGATTGCAGTCCAGCAGTTAACCATACCGTGTGTGTCCAGCGTTTAGTGTGCATCTGTACACTGGAGTAAAATGTCATGTGTTTGCAGTTGGTAACGCAGTTCGATGCTAAAGGATGCGACTACTCAGTAGCTCTGAAGGATGGCAATAGAGAGAAGAACAGAAACGCATCTCTCATACCTGGTGAGCATCAGCACAGTTACCCTCTAATCAAATAGCATTTACCTACGTGTGCGCAGACATCCATATCAATCAGTTTCATTTCAATGGGCTCCCCCTTTCAGTCTGGTTCTTTCCAAGGATTTTTCCAGTCCTCTGCTGTCTCTGGCTTACTGTCTGGGGACAATAAACGTTGCGTAAAGCGATTTGAAACGATGTCATTTTGTGAAAATGCGCTATACAGAAATAAATGTATTGATTTTGATTTAATTTCTTTCTACAAAAGCCTTATGACATACAGTAACTATTTCTTTAATGATATTTCCTAAAGTTTGAAATAATGTTTTAAATTATATAGTTGGATTACAAATACTAGCGTAACTACAGAATAGTTTGACGGCTGTAAATTTGTTGCAGTGGAGAGGTCCAGAGTGTGTCTGTCTCCAGTAACCGGAGAGACTTCAGACTACATCAACGCCTCTTACATTATGGTGAGGAACCTTTCCCAGAAGTAGTTAGAGGTTATACTGTACCATGTCACAGCACTGAGGTGTAATGCTTATGTTTCAGGGCTACAACCAGAGCAATGAGTTCATCCTTACCCAGAACCCACTGCCCAGCACCATCAAGGACTTCTGGAGAATGGTGTGGGATCACAATGCGCAGATCATTGTTTCACTGCCAGACACTCAGGGCATGGTGAGTAATTATCGCTCTAATGCAGAGTTTCCCAAGCCCGTCCTCAGGGAACCCCAGACATTCCACATTTTTTCTCCTCCCTGCTCCCTGCCGGATTGTCCAAATTTCTGCTCCCTGCCAGCTCCTAGTGATGTGCACCAGGGTCGGAGTGGCCAATCACAAGACGCGGGAGAATTTCTGGTTGACTACTTATCTGTTGGCAAATATTTTATTTCCGACCGGCAGAAGGTTAAAATTCATCTGTGTGACCTCTTGGGCGCAGTGTGTGGCTGTGGAGGTGTCACAGCAAATCGCTTGCTATTGCTAATCACTGCAAGTTTCTAAAATAATGGATGATAAAGATACCAGGTGGGGCTGAGAAAGTCAGACTGCTTAAAGAGCTCAATATTTATTATAATTTTTTCTTCTTCTTCTTGAATGTCAGCAATACATTTATGAAGATAAGACGACTGTGGCATTTTTTTTTTATCAAAGATCCGCCTGAATGAAGACAAAATGGTCTGGTTTTGGGAATAAAACTCCCGGGCTGAAAATTAGTCCGACTCCGTGCCTGAAGTGGCATCAGAAACAGTGCTGTAATATCCATGTGCTCTAAATAAATCATAATGAATGAAACTATAGCAAATCTAAAGTATTCATCCTCATGGGCCTAACTTTACATTGAGCAATATGTGTGTGTGTGTGTGTGTGTGTGTGTGTGTGGGGGGGGGATTTAGGTTTCCACCCATTTAAAGGGGTCCTGGTAGTTGTATTGACTGGGTTTGATTATTGCAGGGAGTTGCAACCGTCCATAATTTACGCCCATGTTCATTCTAATAGTACTACCATAATGTATATTAATATGTATAATAATATGGTGTCTTCATCTTAATCAATGATAATACTGAACTGTAACACAGGAAGCATACTGTTTACTGTGTGCTGTGTTGTGCTATTGGCAGAGGGTTTGCAGCTCAGCTGAAGGGAACTTATGGAAAACACTTTCTCGTTTTCTCAGGCTGAAGAAGAGGCATTTTACTGGCCCAACAAAGAGCAACCAATCAGCTGTGAGATGTTCACAGTCACCTTCACAGGAGAGGATCATTTGTGCCTATCTAATGAGGAGATGCTGGTGGTGCAGGACTTCATCCTTGAAGCCACACAGGTAGGATTAGTCTTGCTAACTCACATGAGCCCTGCTTAAGACTTAGGACCGGGCATAGCTTTTTTGTAGGAGCAAAAACCTTGACATTGTTTAAAATGGGTACTGTGCCCTGCAGGATGACTATGCCCTGGAGGTGCGGCAGTACCGTGCGCCAAGGTGGCCCAACCCAGACAGTCCCATCAGTAACACCTTTGAGTTGGTCAACATCATCAAAGAGGAGAGTGGGTCTCGAGATGGCCCCGTGGTTGTCCACGACCAGTAAGACACATTCTTCCAGATTAATGATGATTATATTTCTTTGATTCCCATGGGAATATTCTCCTTTTGCCTCCCCCATCTTGCTCTCCAGAGGTGAGAGCAAACTTGGCAGTAAAGGGGCAGCCACCTGTAGCAGCCCCCAGGGAGTTAAGGGCCTACAGACATGCAGAGGCCAGGCTTGAACTGGCAACCTTCTCATCTTGTGCACAGAGTCTTTTCCAACTGAGCCACATCAGAGCATAAAAAATTTACAAAGAAGACGAGGACATTCGGCCCATCAAGCTTATTTGGGGAGAACTTAACTAATAGCTCAGAGTTGTTGAAATCTTATCTAGCTCTGATTTAAAGGAACTCAGGGCTTCTGCTACACTAGCAGGAAGACTATTCCATACTCCAACTACACACTGTGTAAAGAAGTGTTTTCTCAAATTCATTTTAAAATGTTCTCCCGCTAATTTCCACTTATGGATATTGAAAAAGCCATGCTGAACAGCATCCAGACCTGTTAGAATCTTATATACCAGGATCATGTCCCCACTTGGTCTCTCCTGCTCAAGGCTGAACAGATTTAGCTCAACTTACCTCTCCTCATAAGACATTCCTCTAAGACCAGGAAACATTCTCGTAGTCCTACGTTGCACCATTTCCAAGGCAGCAATGTCCTTTTTAAGAGAGATGTAGAGATGTAAAACAGCATCCTATTGGCCTTTTTTATTGCTTCCCCACACTTGCCAGAGTGGGACATGGAAGCATCAACATACACACAAGGTCTTTCTCATAATCACATATTGCTCCAAAACATCTGAACATAAATCAGAGGAGTTTGTTCATTCAGCAATAGAACATGTTGTTCTAAAATCCGAAGACTCACACAAGCTGCTGATGATTTTTTTTCTCCATTCATTTGATGTTTACATTTCCAAAAGGCAGGATTGCATTTAGTCATTTTCAACGGCCTTGTATTTTCAGCAGCAAGTAATTTTTTTTTTCCAGTCGCAATATCTCTAGGCGGCGCCGACCTCGTTATTCCCAGCTTTGAAGGGGGGGCTCTTCAGCTCCTCCATCATCTGGAAACCAGTAGACTGCGGGTGTCGCTGCCAGGGGAGTTTTGCTGTGACCTTGTGTCTAGTGAATGAAGCAAGAATGAGAGGAAATGAGGAACAGTGTTAACTAGGGGCCGAGGGCTACGAGCTGATAACTTTAGTTAAATATGAAATATGAAGTTGCCTCGCATATTAATTAAAACTATTTAGCTGTATAAATGGATAAACTTGTATTGGATTAGATTAGGTAAAGATCCTTGCTCAAGCACACATCAGTGTCCCTCCCTGTTGGTCGACTCAGGGTCTTTGGACTGTATCTGACTTTCTCTGGTAGCATCCAGGATTCCAGTTTGTCATCCTAACCCCGCTGTAGGATTCAGGGAATTCAGTGATTTTACTGTCATTTGTTCAAGTGCAATGAAGTACTTGCCTGTGCACTTAATCAGCATATAACACAAAAGAACAATAAATAGTGAATAACAGAATAGTGAGAACAATACTGTACAATATTCATCCAATATATACAGTAACATACATGCAGGACCACAATGTGCTGAGGTTAAAGGGGCAGTGAATGAATGACAAGTTGCTAGCACTGGCACTCTGTGTTCATCAAAGGAGCTCGCTGACACACTGGCTCTCCCGGACAGGCATGGCGGTGTCACTGCTGCGACCTTCTGTGCCTTGATGACTCTGTCAAACCAGCTAGAGATGGAGAACACCATCAATGTCTATCAGGTGGCTAAGATGACCAGCCTCATGAGACCAGGACTCTTCACCGATGTAGTGAGTTCCTCTCTCCGACGCTGTAGTGCAATACATACGTCCATTGTATTCTCTATAGATATCAGTAGGTTCTGTTGTTTATAACATAGTGGGTTATAATAGAAGACAACAGCAGTGTCGTCTTGTTCCAGGATCAGTACCAGTTCCTCTACAACGCAATCCTGAGCCTGGTTAGCACGAAGGAAGATGAGCGAGCACTTCAGAGTACAGAGAACAACGGGACTGCCCTCAGCTCCAGCAATGCTGCTGAGAGTTTGGAGTCCCTCGTGTAACCATGGCAGCGACCCTCAGACCTCTGTTCTTTGAGACCGTTTCTTTCTTTTTTTAAGAAATGCTGTGAATCCCCTTTTTTGACTTGACTTTGCTGTTGGAAATGACATTATATTGTAATGTGTGCCTTTATATAATTCCTGCTGAACTCCTAACAGATTTTATACTAATTTTTTTTTTTTTTTTCAATTCAGTTCTAGTTTCTAGTTTCTCTAATTTTCCTGTTTTAGCCCTTAAAGGGGGTCCATCTTTTTAATATCTTATTTTCTATTTGTAGATTTGAAAATTTGGGCGTTGCTTAATTTCACACAAAGATATTGTAAATACATTATGTTAGATATCCCAATGTTGAATAGGACCATTGAGTAATGTTCTAATATGTAAATACAGATAGTATTATAGTGAACAATGGACCAAAACTCTATTTATACCTATAGACTTTTATATTTTACTACTGCATCATTTTCTAGTCATTCTGAAAGGTATGGCTGAATTCTAATTAATTAAATGAATGGTTTTAAACAATTGATAAACATATGTAGATAACTGAAATTAATGAAGCATGAATTACTTACTTTTGTTTTAGTTGCACACAGATATAATTTAACATTTAATGTGTTTACCTTAACTGGACTTTTAATCAAACAAGTTGCTTGAATTTTCCTTTGGTTAGTTGTCTTATGTCATTGTTAAAATTCAATAAAGACTAGGCTGCTTCGGAGCTGCTGATGTTCTTATTCCATTGACCAGACACACAAAAAAAGGAAAATGAGGTTCATACAAGTCATGGAGAGCAGGGATTCCAACATTATTACATTGTCTAAGAAAACATCACTATGTATTTTTTTATTTTTTTTTTTTATTAGGAAGACTTTGGTCTGAGCTCCCAAAAACCTGATTTGTGCCGACAGTTGACTCTGGTTCCTCCCAAGGTTTCTTCCTCCTGGGGAGTTTTTCCTTACCACTGCCACCTCTGCCTTGGTCTCTGGGGGCTTCTGGCAGGGGTGATGTAAAGCACTTTGAGAAAATGTAATTTTGCAGAAAAACACTATACAAAAATATATTGATCTTTCTAGAGCAGGGCTCTTCAATCTGAGCTTTGATTCCAGATCCAGGCCTGATTTTCAGTTCTCCCGGGTAGTTCGTTTAATAATTGCTGATTCTGATTGGCCAGAGCCTTCACACACGGCTAACAGGTAAAGGAAGGCTGGAAAATCAGCAGGACCTGACCTTGAGGACTGTGGTTTGAACAGCCCTGCTGTAGAGTCAAGGAATATTGTCTTTGTTTAATCCACTTGTCCAACCATTTGTCAAATCATATTAAAAAAGGGGTCAGACAGAAGATCTCCAGTTGAAGAAGAACATTGCAGGGATGATGTAGAGAACTTTGTAATACAATTGATTGGCACTTCCTTGAGCTTGGGTACTTCCAGATGAAAGGGAGCAACATTTGCAGAATTTGACCCAGTCTGACAAACCTCCAGCATAGTAGGTAGCTCTGTGTGTGTGTGTGTGTGTGTGTGTGTGTGTGTGTGTGTGTGTGTGTGCGTACTGCATGCACTTATCTAGGTATAGAATAACCCCTGAAAAAATTATTTAATAATTAAAATTCTGTGTGGTAGTCCAGTTACTCAGACAGAATGGGCAAGCTTCCAGACAATGACTTACACCATAGCAGGTCTTTAATTTGTATTAAGTAATTACATTTTTAATTATCTTGTGCATGGTGCCCCAGATTAAACATTCTTAAATGAACTGCTATGTGCTTTCAAGGGACGTTTTTTTTAAAAAAAAAAAAAAAAAAAAAAAAAACAGAATTAATTTTTTCACAATACATACAAAGGAACCATTGACAACTTTTGCTTTTACTTACACTCCTGTAGTAACAGGTTTTAAACCAGCATATTTAATAAATATTGGTGTTTAATAAAATAGCATTATTTAATTATTAGCTAGGACATGAATATATTTAAATATTCTGCATCTTGTTCTCACAGCTTGATTTGCAAAATATGTTTTATAATTAAAAGTTATATGGTAGAAATTAATTCTGGGAAAAAGATTTGCCTTCCTTGAAAGGCATTTCTTTTTAAAAAAGCACCATTATGTACTGTTATGTTACTGTACTGGAATGTTTACCTGTAGTGTTATGGAACAGCAGAGTGCTTTGCAATGAATTCTAAATGCTTGCAGTTCCTTAAACAGTAACCTTTTACACCCAAGCAAGTGTACCCCCCCCCACCCCCAGTTCTGAGCTGCTCACCTGTAATCCTGCTGCAGCTGAGGCACTAAAACCCAAAGAGCTCCTAAGTGCCCAGAGAGGTGAATGTGCGTTTCAGCATTTCATCCACACAAGGATACAGCCGCACCTTTTGATACAGACCCATCATTTATTTCCATGGAATACAAAAGAGCAGGAAGCACTCGGTAACTCTTATAGCAGCTGTGGGAAGAGCTGCTGACCAGCAGTGCCAGTGGCCCGTTGAGCATTTACCCCACCTCTGCTCAGTGCTGTCAGTAAAGCCAATGTAGTGTCCAGTTCATTTCCAGTGAAAGTCTGTACACTGTAAACTGTACAGGAACCCAAAAGGCAGCACATACAGAAAAAAGGCTCTCTGTTTTAGGGAAACATCCTTTAGCTGTTAAAATTTGAAGAGTGATCCATTAAAAGACCATATATTCACTACCTTTACCAAAAGATCACCCAAAAAACATTCCACTTTTACTTACGATTTAAATTCTAAATATGAAACACATTCATTTCACTTTAGGAGTTATTCTTAGTTTAGTCATATTCCTCAAAACTGGCTTTAAATAACATTAAAAAAATTTGTATTCTAAAAATAATGTATCCACTTCATAGAATTTGATACCAAAAATAGGAGACATCTGAGGTGCACATGTGACCACACGAAATTGTCTAAAAATAGTGGTGAGGACGCCAGTGGGTGGCAGTGTTAAACCCGCGGACCATCTGCGGGTCCCAAGGAGCAGGCTGGGAAACACTGATTTAAGGCATTAGACACACATGTACATACATGTTCTAATGGACGAATACCATTGAGGGGCCGTGATTCCTGTAGTGGCTTGACCGCTGCATACCTTAGTCTCTGGAAACTGAAAGGATGTTAAAGCAGTGCAGCGCACAAGCAACTTCCACGTAGCGTCACTGAAAAAAGCCCAGCATCTTTTTAACACGTATACAGTATGTTCTGGCCAGTGGAAGTGTGACGTCATTTGTCTCTTTCAATGAAGTACTGCGGTTATTCAGAGAAGGAGCTCTTTGTGTTGTACCGAATCCCTTCATCCCTCAGTCGTCTTAAAATTGGGGCGTAGATGTTCTTAGTCAGTGGTAACACCAATCCCCTGGTCTCAATTTCACCTGAAAGGAAAGAGTGTATTTATTTTGGCACAAAATGTACTATTTCTGAAGGACAAATACTTTGTGACAGTCATGTGACATGTCCATTTCCTGTGTGGTGTTCAAACGACTGGAGTTTGAACCGCTGGAACATGCCCAATTTGTCTTGGTAAATGACCATGTGACATAGTGTGTTAACTATCGTCAGTACTGCCGGCGCACTGACCGTCCAGGACCATCCGGGAAGCGATGGCCGTGGGGTAACCCACAGTCTTGGCCATGGCGGAGAAGCCGTTGGGGTCCCCGTAAACCACCAGGCTGATGTGTTTCGTCTCCAGCTCTCCGGTGGAGTGTCTAATGCCCACATCATTCCTCATGACGATCAAGTCCCTCTCGCCCTTCTCTGCGGTTACAAAGCACACGCAATGCTCAATGTCACAGATTCCATGCCTTCGGCAGACCACTAGCACAGGCCTTCTTGTCCGTACCAAAGGGGAGCCTCGCCTCCAGGTGTTTGGCCACGGCAGCTAAAATCGTGTCAGCGTGCGGCACTGGTTCACAGCTCAGCATGCCGAACCTGAAAATAAATAAATAAACAAACAAACAAACCAATAAATAAATATATAAAAACAAGCATCCACCCTCATGTCAGCATTCTCCTTCCAAAATCAGACCAACTGATTTGGTCAACTGGCCAACCCTAACAGCAGCTTCTACAAACATCTCACCACTTGAGTGTCTCCATTCTGTACTCATCCCTTCCTATCCTGTCAAAGACAGCCTCCTGGAAGGCAGATCCGCTGGTTGATGATGGAATTCCCATGAGGTGACAAAGCAGCTCTTTCTGGGAGGGGACAGCAGATTGGTCAGGCCACGTTTTATGCAAGCGCTTCATTTGCAGGTGAAGAAATGGATTACAGGCCTTTGTAAAATATTAACATCTGTACGGTGACAAAGTCAATCCGAGCGTCAAAGACATCTTCATTCTGGTTATCTATTCTAAACCGAGTTAATGTAAAAAGCCCAGAGGGGCGGCTGAGGTTTACCCAGGAGATGGTGCCAGATGCAGGGCTGAGCATCGGACAGGGCTCAGTGTTCACCAGACCCAGCTTCACAAATCCACTCATCGCGTTTGAGAAACCCTACGAAGGAAGACATTTCTCACAATCCTAGAATTCTTTCATAGAGACCGATACGGGCAAAGGCCAAAGACTGCGGCCTTGTAAACTGGTCGAAATACCACCTCAGACGTTGTACCCTAAAGTATGACACAAACAGTATCAGTAATCATTTAACGTCTGTATGGGCCTCAGTATTTAAGGTACATGTCTAGTTGGGTAAATTGATACAAGAATTTAAGCTTCTCAGAGGTGACATGACTGAAAGAGAGAGGGGAGGATGACAGGAATTTCCCTTTGTGGCACGGAGCCAGTGGGCGCACCTTGAAGCGCAGCGTGCCCCGGAGCAGCGTGTGTGCGGACTCGATCCCGTACGGCTCGGCGTATCTGGTGCTGTCCCGGTTTGGGAAGCCCTCCAGATTGAATCCTGGGAAAAAGTCCATGGGCATGACGGACTCCAGCAGGGAGCCACCAGGAGGGATGCTCATCACCTGCACATTCAAGAGAAATGAATGACCAGACGTGCTACCGAAGCCAGCGTGCCGAAACCACCTGTGTAGATATTCCCATAGAAAGACCTGTTTGGCACCTTATTCCTAAACTCCATAGTCATTTATGAGAGAGACACCAAGTGGCGTTTATTCCAAGCTTTTAAGCTTATGTTGCCCTTCTCTCCTGCTGATCGCCTGTTTCACATGCTGCTTACCCTCAAGTGTGAGCAAACACGGTTGTAGCAGCAGCTGTCAGGTGACTCAGTGTCAATGATTCAGTGAGTGAGGAGAGAGCGCAGCAGGCTGGTGTGTAAATAATCCCACGCGCGAGCCCCCCCCCGGGCCAGCTCACCCTGCCGTCCTTCAGGAAGAGGGCGGGGCTGATGGTGTTCAGGAGGACGCCGTAGGGGCTCCAGCTGAACTTGTAGCGGAGGGGGTTTTCCGAGCACTCAGGGGCGGGTAGACCCCCGCAGAATGAGCTGTACGACTCCACCTGCGATCGCCAGCGGCGTTAAAGGAAGTGACCCAGCTTTTCAAATACAAAACATGCTATTGCAAAATGAAACCAGTGATTGTAAACAACAACATGGTGTGGATATATTTTTTAAATCTTTAATAATGCACAGCAGAAATGCTGTATATGGAAATGTTAGTAGTAATAAACAGGCTCATCTTTTATTTCAATATTGCAGAGTATCTGCATGGAGAGTGCAGGTCTAAGTGTAATTTGATAATCCTGCTCCCAAAATACTCAAACACATGCAGAAAGGCTCACAAAGATGGACACTTACAACACAGCCATCAACCTTGGCCTGGTCAATACACTCCATAGCCAGCATGTGGTCGATTCCAGGGTCCAGTCCCATTTCATTCGCTATGGTGATGCCCGCCTCTTTGGCACTGAAGACAGATAAACGATCAGGGGAATCTACGACAAGACATATACAAGGGTCTTGCCCTCCGATCCGTATGGCCAATGGAATAACAAAAAGGAAACAGGACTTAACATTACAGACAGAACAGGAACTCAACTGCAAATCAACTGATACTGAAACACTCTTTTTCCCTGTAGCCTCCCTGTGTACCTCTGCTGAAGGTCTTTCATGGCCGGGCTGAGGTAGCTGGCTGTCACCATGTTGACCTTCTTACTGATGCAGTGTTTGGCCACCATGGGATGATGTGCGTAAGGCAGCAGGCTGAGAAAAACAAACACGGCCCGTTTACTGAAACCCCAGGTGCTCGGACCAGCGTGAATTTCAACATTCGCCCTCCGTACCTGATGACCAGATCGTGGTCTTTGACCAGGGACTCCAGGTGTTTCTCCTGGCTGGTTACGTCTAGCATGATAGGGATGGTGTTGGGGTATCTTGTTGCAAGGTCTTCAGCTTGGCTCAGAACCACAGACGCTGAAGTGTAAACATGAAGAGGACAGTTGATACGGGTGATGAAAACGCAATGGGAACTTCAGCAGATGCTTATGACACCAGATCCAAACTGGGTCACTATGAAATTCTGTTATGTGAGTATAGGGGCTTCATCTGTGGCATGATTGCTGAAGCTTTGGGGTATCTGAAACAGTCACACGCTCCTTACCCACAGTTACTTGGGTGTTAGAGTCTCGCGTCAGGTACTCAATGACTGGACCAGAGACGTAGCCGGAGCCCAGAAGCAGAACCCGTTTCCTGCCGCTCACCTTCAGAATCTGTGCCCGTTCCCTGGAGAACAGACGTACCACAGCCATTTTCAAATGGGCCAAGCTAACAGAGTGAGGCCCATCTGCATACTGGAATAATGTAGCTGCTACTGAAATAGCCCACGTGCAGGTGTTAACTTTAAAAAAAAAAAGGCAACTAAATGAATAAAAATTAAACGACAGGAGAGCCAGCAAGAATGTACACTGCAGCTGCATTCGGTGTACTTGGACAACCATGAGAGCTTTAAACACGTAACTAAAGCGCTTATTTACCAGACCGAATGGAACATGCATAAGCGTGTAATTAAATCCTTTAAAACCATCTGTTTTTTTTTTTTGCTCTTATTTGAAAAGTCGCATCATTCAGGTGGATCTGTATTCAGGTAAATATTGAGAATTTCAAGCAATGAGCTGAAGGATCGAATGTGCAAATTATCCCACATCCTAAAACTAAATCTGAATAAAACTTCATATTATTTTGCATTTATCCCGTTCAGCATAAAGAAAGCAGGCACAAGTTTGCCAGTTTCAATCACAGTCACCCTCTTATCACGTAAACATAAGGTTGCATTCAAAACAATAAGCTGGTAACACTGCAGAGAGCCCTACAAACCAAATGTGAAATTAACTTTTAAAATAACAGTAGTCTGCATTAAAGATCGCTGAATGGGAGGCCTATACAAAGATAAAGGAATACTGTGAAAATACACAGGGTCTATGGAATAAAATCAGTTTCCGATTTGATGTTTTGCGTGATTTTACGCTAATGTGATTCTCATTAGTAAATTTCAAAATAAGGGCGAGGTCAGGCTCCAGTTCAAATGAGGGCAGGTTGGGTGAAAATGAAACCTACCAGTGGGGACAGACACCTGGGTCTACAGTAGTGAGGTGTTACCTTGGAAAATGCCAAGCAAGACACATCACTGCACTGCGCAGCACCAGCATGCAGAGACAACACAGACAGGACAGTCAGGGAGTAGAATCTAGTGCCAGTGCGAAAGGACTGTGCCCCCTACTGGTGGGAACCGTGACCCTATGGCTAAGCTGGAGCCATTTTTATCCTTGTTTGAACTGCTGATTGAGAAAATTGAGAGACTCAAAACATGCTAAGCCATTTATGATTATAAACACATTTGATGATCTTTTTCTGTCAATTGCGACAGTTGATGGATAAAGATGGAAATGTACCTTTTAACGTGATGAAAATGATAAAGATTACTACTATACGACGATAAAGACACTACTATACGATTATTCAAAATTTCTGCAGAAAAAGCAGCAAGTTAAATTCGTGTTTCATTTATGAGGCAGAATGTAAATACAGCAAAACGCAAAAGGAAAAAAAAGGTATCCACCCCCCCCTGCAGCCACACTTGGGTTGTGCTGAGCATAAACGGCGTTACTGTCCCTCAGGCGACCTCTTTCGAGGACTCTGAGGCAGCCAGAAATGAGAAGCGCAGACGGACTCATGTTCTTCAACAAAGCAGCTCGTCAGTCACTCTTTTCTAATTAGCATTAAACAGACATGAAGCAGAAAATATACTGGAGACTGTCTAATAAAGAACAAAAAACACGATGAGATGCAACGGCTCCCGGATCAATCTAGAAATAAGAGAGATGGAATGAAGGGGAGGGAGGTACCTTTTCTCTCGAAGGCTTTGGATGTATTCAAACTTCGGGGTGAGCTTTCCGTTTGATGCGATGACAGCCTTTAATTGGAAAACAGCATTGCCAGATCAATGAACGGGCAGTATGGAGGTTTCTCCCGAGCTGAGCATTAAGGGGGACGTCATTCATGTCTGGGACTCCCAAAAGGCCGACATTAGACCACGAATCGCTGCAGCACAGACGGTAATAAAAAGCCCCAAAAACACACAGGATTATAACTCACATCTCTGACTTGGGGGCTGAAATCCTCCTGCTCCAGGGGTCTTGCGGCATCTGAAAGTAGCTGGAGGGACAGAGCAGAAGCCACTGGAGAAGCAGACTGGCACCGACACTTTCAGCTAAGGCAGATTGTCCAGATGTAGCTGCTTGCTAATGCTACTCAAACCTTGCACTTGAATGGGGTCCCCTGTTGGCCACATACAGTCACTACACTAAATATTAAATAAATGCGTTGCTTATTTAGGAGATGCTGAAGCAACATGTTTTACTGAGCAGCCAGCTAGCTACAATTTTCTGACTGTACTCACTAGCTAATTATTTATTTCTTGAAACATCGTAGAGGATATAAGGCTCCGACGTGACTTTTTAAAAAGAGCCACAGAACAAGAAATGCAGCGCTGTCTGGGGGGAGCTCTGACGCTGTCTGGGGGGAGCCCTGTGACTTCAAGCACGGATCGCTAGAAAAAGAGCCATGGCCGCCCTCTCACCATCTCCCACATGTACGGGCAGAGCCGATCCCCAAAGTATTCCGTGGCTTCGATGGGAAGCTGAGCAGGAAGGTTGTCGATGGAGCACATCAAAATGCCGGTACCTTCCACGCTGCGGGAAACACACACTGACGTACTGGGCAAGCACAGCAATGAAGAAGCTTCAGCAGTATAACAGAACAGAAAACGTATTTCGTAACTGCATTTATTTTCCTAACATTCATTTTCAATGATTCGTATTTGTTTTGTACCTGTCATGATCTATATGCTGGTTGGCATCATACATACAGAAAGGTTTATCAATGGTGGTGCACTCCGTCATAAACTCGATGGAGCCCCCCACGTCGGCGGAAATGTCGCAGATGGCCAGGAAGCTGTGAGAGAGAGCCAATGAGCGCGGGCGTGTGGCCAGGGGGCGGGGGGAGGGACTGCTGACACACGCCTGCATTGGTTTATTCCTCAGAGATGTTATCGGTAGCGAACACAAGCGGGTGGCAAATCCAGAGGCTGCCCGCGAGGCTGCACCCGACACAGAGCTTTGAACAGCAGCTTTGATGGGATTACGCACTAAACACACAGGCCTAAGCCTTTTCGGTTTATTTAACCGGTTAGCATTCAGTAAAATGAGACCAGCTCATTCAGAATACGAAAGCCTCTTTGCCGATTTGATGAATCACAACAATAACATCAACAATAATAATGCCATCATGTTAATGGTGACAACTGTCAAGCATACGGAAAGCATTCTTCGAGAACATTCTTTCTTCTATTACAACATTCCTTTCAACAAGTAAGCAAGCAAACGTAATGGATCTGAGGGTTGTTGCGATTTCGTAGAACGGGCCAACTTTATGTACGTACAGGATCCCGAACCCAGGTACAGGCCAGCTGAAACAAGACCACTCCAGAATAAGATAACTAAACTAAAAGAAATTAAAAAATATTAAACTTTATGGCAGTCCCAGGGAGAGCTACGGGCCGTTTATGGGGACAGAGGTACTGGACCCCCACGAGTCACTCACCGGTGAGGTAATTCGGGCCAGCCTTCCGTTGCCTTCGCGGAAGGCTCCACAGGTCGCATCAGCCTTTGCGCGTCCAGCCGTCTGAGCAGGCGAGGTGTATGAGGGTCCCAGTAAATGCCATTTATCAAGCAGGTGGTGTAGGGCGCGATCTACACGGGGCAAATATACATCAGAAAGGGAACATCCGCCTCAGGACGTCAGGACAATACCACGAACACATCACGAGAATTAGCAGTACTACATTAACAACGATGTGCCGAATCCAAGCAACCTGATCAATCAGCCACAGAATAATACAGTTTTGTTACTGCAGTTATTGCAGAATCTGTGCAACCTGTGCCTCAATTACAAAAGACATCGGAAAAAAAAAAATCATCCTTTATTAAAAACATCAAAAGCAGAGTGGAGCTCAAATGTGAAGGCCGGGGAAAAAAGGGTGCTTTCTGCAGCATGCTATGCTCAGTGTTTTTCCAAAGTTAACAAGGACACACAATGTTATTAATAAATAAAACTGATTTTTTTTTTTGCAGGTTGTCTGAAGCAGAGACAACTTTATAATAGTTGTTAATATAGAATAGAGAAGTTGAGTTCTCCCTGAGTGTTGAGTAACTGTTTCACGAGCATACAGCTCTGAACAGACCATTACAGCTGAGGCACTGGAGGGAGGTGCGCTGGAGATGAGCTACAGGGGCAGCTGAGAGCGAACGAGCCGCGCGGACTCATACTCAAACTCCCCGTTCAGAGTGAGCTTCCAAGGAGCAACGTTTGCCGACTTGGGTCCTTCAGAGCCAGAGATAACGAGGAAGGTGAACAGCCTCAGTGTTCAGGGCAAACACACCCAGCAGTTGAGTATTACTCAATAAAATCCGGATTGATGCCAAAATAAGAACCAGTTGAGCCAGGAACTGGACGAACAGGGACTGGTGACTCACGCTGTCTCGGAAATGGGAAGTGTAGCGCTCAGGGTGTTGTTCATACTCCAGGGGGTCATACACCCCATCGCTCTTCCTCATTAGGTGATGATGACGACTCAGCACTGTTGCGTAGACTTTAGTTAAATCTGAATACCCAAAACAGGATAAGCTATGAATAAATAAGAATATAGTCATTCAAAGACTACAACTGTTATGGAAAGCCGCTTTACCATTTAATAGGCCTTTCTTCGCATTATTATTATGACAGAGAAACAAGTAGGTTGACAGAAACCAAGGCATGGTGAGAGAGACAGACGGAGACAAAACAGAAAGAGACTTACTGAGAGGCATTTTACTGATCCCTAGAGAAGGGCTTTTCAAATCTGCCCACAACTCCAACTCCAGGCCTTGTTTTCAGTTCTCTAAGGTAGTTAGTTTAATAATTGCTGATTCTGATTGGTCAGAGGGGCTTCACACCCGGATCACCGGTAAAGGAAGGCTGGGAAATCAGCAGGACTCGGACCTTGGGGACCGTGATATGAACAGCCCCGCCATACAGGGAAATTGCAAGTCCTTGCACCTGTCAGAAATTTGCCAAAGAACAAAGAAATGTTCACCTCCATGCTTTGAGACCTCCTGTAGCTCGTGGGGCTCCACGAATTCACAGGGAAGCTCATTGATTATCTCTTGCGCACCCTGAAAAAAGGGGTAAGTCAGCAAATCGGGAAGAGCTAAGCACACACACTTTCTTTCCCTTAAATCACCCCGCCAGCGAGGCGGCACTGGCCACCTTGGACACATTGCCGGTCCCGGTGAACACGAAAGTGAGCGGTCCGATCGACTTGGGCATGAGGCCCAGCGAGATCTCATATCCACAATCCCTCACTGCCTGTATCGCCTGACTGACATTCCGGTAGTTGTGGGCCATGCCGATGTGCTGAAAGTAAAGGGGGGGGGGGGCAAAGGAAACAATGTTTAATTCGGGCCAAGAGAAAATAACATTAAATATGTGAAGGACACAAGGAGACATAACCATTACCATAAAAGGAGTGTGATGACCCAGGGCCAGGAAACGCAAACCCAAACCGTGCAAAATATTGATCATCCCTGTAAGAAAAGAAGAAAAGGAAAACTTGAACACCAAGGCTTTGAAGACTGAACACCAAGATCAGTCTAATTCATAGTATTGCTGCACCGTAACAACGCATTACGCAATAATGCCACATTACGTAATAACTTGACAAAATGTAACACAAATTCACCCCATAATGCGATGTTATTATATAATGAGCTGTCACATGCATTAACCCCTAATTGTCTACATTGCCCTTTTGAAAAGGCTAACCTAAATGTAACCTAAAGGTAACATATCAGTATCAAATAAAAACCAGTAGAAACAAAAATATAAAAAAAGTCAAATGGAAGGATGGACAAATGAGGAAACACAGGCTTTAGTCGCTATATGGTCGGATGATCCAGCGGGATTTGGATGACACGACTCGAAATAAAAAAGTTTTAGTCGTTCCGGGCAATTCAGTTTCTCTGTGTTTCCCCTGTCGCGCGCTGATTTGTGCACGGTTTCGCAGTTGTTTGTCTTTTTACAAAGCTCTTGAGGTAAACAAACCATATATTTTAAAACATCACATGCCTTTTCGATGTTTCTTGTTTTTACAGATAATAAACGAAATTATTTAATTCGCTGGATAGAGATATTTCTTGATGAAACAGTATAAAATTGCTTATAAGCCTATATTATGCGTGACGATCTACTGTATTCACATGTAATAATGTACCTGAGTGATATTCAGACATTTCACATACCTCTTTGCTTTAATATTAGGGGAAAGAAGAAAGAAACAGAAGGGAAACAGGGAAGAAGAAACAGGGAAACTGAATTGTAAATTATGATTTATGCTGCGCTTTGTGACGATGTCAGTCAGGGGCGGTCACTGATGATGTCAGTCAGGGGCGGTCACTGATGATGCCATTTGGCGCCGGTACCATTTTTTTATGCCAGTGGAAAACCGACAAAGAAGAAGTACCATACTTTCGGTACTTTATGGAAGTACCGAAAGTACGGTACCTGGTGCGGTGGAAAAACCCCCATTGAAAGAGATTAAATTTATAGTGCGATTCTATTAAAGTAAAAGGCACCATCATCCAGGAGAAGCCCCACCTGCCACACCAGCCCACTGCCCAAAGGCCACAATGCGAAAACCATTTGAATCCACCATCTTCTCGTAGTCGATGAGACGAACTCCCTAGACAGAAAAAAGACTAAGTAAAACCCCCCAAATTACAAGGGCTTTCATGACAATGTAATTATTTTCACTGAAATAACCATGATTTGAGCAGATGGATGTCACCATGAAATTTCCAGAGGTGGAAATTTCAGGTCCGGAAAGTACAAATCCAGACCAAGATTTTGTTTCAACCAATCAGTTGAGTACTCTGGACTGTGACTCTTTATGCTCAACTGGTTGGTTGAAAGTAAATTATGGTCTGGATTTGTACTTTCTGGACCTGAAATTGCGACCTCTGGAAACTTCCTGCCTACCTTTTTGAGCATGTCATCAAGCAGGCCCATGTTGGCTTCCTGAGCTTTAATAGTGTGGGAGAAGAATGCGTAGGTTCTCTGGGGCAAGACTTTCTCCTCAGGTGGCCTCTTCACCCCGATAATCAGGGAAGCCTCTGAGATGTCCTCCTGAATGACTGCTCCTGCTTTCTCGTAGTACTGAAGAAGAGCATATGCTTTAATTCTGAGGTCGTTGCTTCGTGCATAAATAATGATACTCCAATCAAAAATGGAGGATGGGCATGATATCAAAACAGATGCAGAAACCCACATACGCAGACTCCAAATTTAATGTATGAGAGACATAAACTTCTTAATGTTGGCACTTAAGAAACAGGTGATTATTTTGTCTTGTCACTAACTTTCTCATGGATGGCCCTCCTGTTGGACGGTTGCACCAGGACCTTATATCCGGCATTGGTAATCTCCTTGACGTGGCGTGGGGCCAGGGGCGCGCGCCTCTCCCATACATTGATGTCCTCGCGGCGGATGGCCATCACGCGCCCACTGTGCTGGGACCGGCGCTGTCCTCGCGCCACCCATCCGCCGCGGTGTCTCCGCAGGAGCCGCAGCATCTCTACTGCCGAAGGGTCATCATCAATTAAAACTTAACATTATTTCGCTATTGAATATTATACAAGTATACCCGCGACAGCGGTTACACTAAAGTTAAACCAAATGTGTTGCAAAGTCCACGTGTGTTACAGTGTTACAAACTGTCAGTTCCTTGGAAAAACATAATTCCCGGTAAATATTTAAACCACATTTTCTAAGAGCATCTGAAAGCTAGCTAGTTAGCACGTGGCTAACACTAGTGGCCGTCACCCTATCAGTAGCACTGAAATGACAGCGGCTCGCGTGGACGCTTATCACTATTTCCATTCTAACAATGATAATTTAGCAGGAACTAGTCCACGGGCCATTTTCTCACCCCACACGTCGGATTTGATTATGCGATCTGCTTTAAACTAGGCCCTTGTGTCTATATTTAGGCCGTAGCTCTCCGGCACATTCCAGTGAATGTGCCTAAATTCACTACAACGCCCTAAATGAACAATATTACGGTGGACACGCAAACCTCCACAGGCCAGCCTTAGGCATGGCAATAAAAGTTTATGGCAGATGTTCTAACTGCGCATAGCTAAAGTCATCCTGTTAATACGCTTCGATGGCTTTTCGGCTGCTTACCTTAGATATCAGTTCCCCCGACTATTATACAGACTACCGGAGCATAAAGCCGCAGCGCCTCTTCAGCAATGCGGCTCAGCACCACCGTGCACTGGGCGTAATGTGAGCTCGACCCGCAGCCGCACCAATCCTATCCCAGATCCCGGGATCGACCCCTTCCTTCCCCCTGTCCTTGTCCTTGACGTGGTTGTCGCGGTGTTATGACTGGCTGAATGAAACACACGCTTTCCAGCGACACGGATCAGCATGTGCATTACATACTGGAACGACTCGGGCAGTCGGGAATACACGCGGTTACTAGCCTCCTGTCCCCATATTGTAGTCAAGAAAATATCGAGCATTTATTTAGAATAAAAACAAGCATGCAAATAAATGAATATTGATAGTTTATCTTGAAACACGGGATCTGGTGATTTATGAACTATAATACCGAACAGGCCTATTATACAATTAATAAATAAATAAATAATAATACAATTACCGAAATGAACTCACCAACCCATCTTCCCCAATGAACTGCTCAATTCCGTTTTTTTTTTTTTATAGTTTTGTAGTTGATGACAGGCATTTATATCTTCTTTTCAAATTTGATAGCAAGCTTTTCAAATTTTTCCGAAATTTTATTAAAACTGATACAAAGTTTTAAAAATGTGTGTCCAGGTATTATATTTTGAATGCAATGTGTTGATACCTCACGTTATAAATGTTTTATCTGGATTCCCTACCTTTACATAATACAGCTTCCTAACAAGATCAGAGCAAATACAATTAATAGTTTTAATCCTTCATGTTATATGAATGTCATAATCAAATATTAAAACCTAGCCATCAACTGCATTAAACGAATATCGGTTTCTAAAAGCCAGATGTTTAGAACGTAAATTGCTGAATCCTATAATTATCTTCCATCTAAGACGCCTAAAACAGTCTCTGTACATTCCTAATACTTTAATACATTCCATTTGTGCCTAAGGAGACAGCAATATACTGTCAGCTTCCTATGATAAAGCCAATGAAGATTCTGGACCCTATCAAATCAAATGGCATTGCCGCCCCCCCCCCCCCCCTTTTGGTACCCCTGAATACAGCGCCACAGTGGGACATTGGGAGTTCACCCTATAATGATCAATTATAGCTTGGTATAAACAGCTCCAACAGTACTGTATATAAAATTTATTTACATATTAGGTTTTACTTTGATTAAATAATTTTATATGCTACCAAATACTACATTCTGATCAGTCTATTCCTGCATATTGGCCCATTATTAAATGACTTGGCATTCCAACTAAAGAATAAACAAACGTAACCAATTAGGTGCAGCTAATTCTGATTCAGCACTCAGCCTGACACATATAAAAGACCTATTAAATATTGTCCTTTTCATAATCATTGGCTGTATCTTAGACATGTTTCATCAATTCTTCATACTCTTCAAAACAGGAATTTAATTAGTAACAGAATTTAGCTTTTAACTAGGAACAAACCATGCAGGAAATAGTTCAAAAAAACTTCTGAAATCTGAGAGCATTTCCACATAACTTATGTATTACAGGGAAATTGTATTGTTGTATTATTCTCATGATATTAAATTGCACAATTCAAACATATCTTTAAAACATTTATATGCTTAAAATGCTGATTTCACAATTTCACTACAATTTTTTGAGACGCTGATATCAAGAAAGGTTAATGGTATGGAAAGGTCACCAGTCACCAGTCAGCAGGTCAGTGATGTTCTTTCTTTCCTGCTAGAAACCCAGTTCCTTAGTCAACATGTGGTGGCACTGCCACTCTGGCCTCACTGTGGGCGCCTCTGCTGAACGACAAGAAAGGAACACAAGCAGTGGAAATGTAAAATGTTTGTTCATTTAATGTAAATCTATACAACATGGATTTTACAGGAAAGAACAGAAAATTGTTACGATTGATTTGAATTCCATTCGGTAATTTGAATAACACTATATTACACTGCTCTCTGACTTCAACCCCCGAAATGTCCATCCATCCTATAAGCACCTATTCTGGTTCAGGTGGTCTGGAGCATGTCTCAGGCAGCGCAGGGCACAAATACACATAATCATATTTTATGGGCAATTTAGAGACAGAAATTAAGGTAACTGCATGTCTTTTGGACAGCGGGAAGATCCCCATGCAATAAGGAGAAAACGCCATACAGAGGTGAGATTCAAACCAACAACCTAGAAGTGTGACGTTTTAGTTCTAATCAAAATATGAATATAGTAAAATTACACAATAAAAAGTATTTTGGGACACCACAAGATTAATGTATTAACAAAGAAACTGGTGAATGGCTCAATTTTTAAAAACGAATTTGCTTTTCAGCCCACGTGAACTCACAAGGCTTATAATATCACTCTGCTTCTATTTGTACCATTTAGTCAATTGAAGGGAAGAGTGCAAAGGCAAGGACCCCAGGGATTCGAGCTGTGAACCTTATGGTCACCAGCACAGGCTGCTGATTCTTTCCAGCTCAGTGATTCCATATGGCACTATAATTTAAGAACTTTAACATACTTCATATATCGCATGTTTGCAATTTGACATTATAATATAGAGATTAGCCTATGAAATTATTTGGAAAAGCATTCGGTCATTTTTGGAGCTTTTGTTCACCAAAAATCCAATTGAGTTGATTACTGTTGTTTATTACTGAATTATTTTTTTATTATTGTATATTATATATATCAATTCATAAATGCAGTCTTCAGTATTACTAACCTCAATGAATGTATCCATTTTTGCCAACAGCATTTCAAAATAAGGTCACGATATTCCCAGAAGTATATGGAATAAAGCAGAGTACTCACAATCACACGGTGTCACCACTTCACTGGCCAAAGAAAAGTATCCTGAAGAATACTTATTGCATTATAAAATATAGATGCTGACTATTCATTTTTTTATACGCACAATGTTGTATTACTGTTTATTGTATATATTATTAAATCAGCTGTTAAATATTAACCTGTACAAAACAGAATCCTGTGGGTATTCTTGTAATGAGATTAACGCTGCTAATTTTAATTTAAATGCATACAATCCCCTGTGCATTTGCAAGGCCAACTGATGACATCTAACTTGACGCCAGGTGGGTGCTTCAAGCTGGGAGGAAAAACAATTATTTATCAAGACTTAAACTGATAAATAGGTGAACTAGATTCCTGCATGGAAAAAAAATCTCTGAATCCCACAAAGTGACTCAAGGCACACCACTGACCAAAACATAACCGTGAGCCTAAATTATGGCTAATATTCAGAACCAATTATTATCATAATAATTTCGTTTAACTTCGCCTAAATCCCACAAATCCATTCCTGCTTTATTTCTGTGTGACGTGGCATTACCACTAGGCTGTGATTTCATGTTATATACTGGACCAGTTAATTTCTTTTTGTTATCATATAACCAATGGAAAATGAAAAGAACGGACAGATACTTGTTAAATTAGAGTAGACCTGTTAAATCTATTGGACACAAGTCACGTGACCCCAGTGTTAATGGTAATAAAAATACTTATTTTATTTCAAGGTTAAATGAGCAAATAAATAGTATGTAAATATAGCAATAAATATACTGAATAGCATTTAAGAGAAAAGCGTCTGCATAATGTATTTCTCGCATTATTCCACAAGAGGGAGATATTTTCTTACATGGTTGCCTATACAATCAATCAATTAATATTTCAATCGCTAATCCAATATTCAGTCGCGGGGCTTATACAGGCCCAAGTCTAATTTTATTTTATTTTATTCCAAGTCGAAACGTTTACTCAAAGACGTCTACGGTTTATTTTCTAACTATACAGCTGAAAATTTCTCCGGGTTGAGTTTCCCGAAGCCTTCTTAACGCAATGTCGTTCGTTAGTTTATCTTTTAACACCGAACTTAAGAACGACGTAGCGTTAAGTGGCTTCAGGAAACTCACCCAGAGCTATTAGGAACAAGCACTTGACTCAAGGATCCAACAGTGCAGCCTTCCTTACGGACTTCGAAGCAGCTTCTTTCCGGTTGCCTATCATATGCCCTGTCACCGCCAACTATGACAAACTCTAAAAAATAATACAAATACTTAAAAAAGTTTACAACAATTTTAGGCCTGAAATTTTCAGTCATAATCTTTAGGAATGGTTGTCAGTCAGAATAGCAGGGTTGCCAACTCTCACGCATCTGGCGTGACACTCACGCTTTCAGACTCACAGTCACACAAGTAATCTTACTCTAAATATATATATATATTGTTCCATTATAAACCTAAAATTAGCTACGTCTAAAGTGTTGGGGGCTACAGACTATTTACAAGCTAATACAACTGTTACATGCATGTAAATGCACGTGCAGACTTCTTTCGAATTTAAAATCTCACGCCAGCCAGCTGACCCAAGTTGGTGACACTGAAATGCTATTCTGATAAGGTACTGCGAAGGCTAATAATCCAATTAAAGGCATATCTGAAACCATGTTTTATGTATATGCTGTTTAATAATGAATAGGTCTGTGTGGAGCGATAGCTCTGGTCAATGAAAACGTCGGTGTTGAACACAACCCGAATTTTTTTAAAGAAACCTAGAGGACGTATAGTGATGCATCAGTTAAACATTCTTTCGAAGCATAACAAATATAGGCCTACATAAAGAGTGGCGTCAAAGAAGGTTGGTGAGACAAAAATAACGATTTTTTTTTTTTATTTAAGCATCTTAATAAACATTTTTATATAAGTTTTCAGTTTTTTGTTTCTGTGCTAGGGACCACACTGGGATGACTGGGATTTAAACTGCAGATGCATATATTAACATAAACAAATAAAACGTCGATAGCGGGGGAAAGTGGCAAGTGAATTATTTTGAAAACGTAGCCAGTGAATTGTGTCTATCCATAAAAAATATAATAAAATGAACCTGGTTGTATACCAGGTATAACATCGGATTTTTTCTTTATATACTCATATTAATTTCTTTTAAATTATAGAATTGCCATCTAAAATAAATATAAAAACTTTCATTAAATACGTAATCCTGAGCTGAAAATAAAGCAAACGGTAATTATGAAAAAAGATCATTTACAGGTTTCGTAGATGTCTTAACCAAAAATTATAATCCACCAAATAACTTCGCACAAGCAGTCACTGGTCACATGCGGGAATACATATTTCCATTTAAGGTAGATTTTCATAACCGGGGAATGATCTCACTGGCTTTCGTGGGCTTCTGTTTTTGCATTAACGAGAATCGATGGCGTTTGGCACCCCGGCGAACTGTCGTGCAGTTTCCTGATGTGCTTTTTCAAGTCAAAGTTCCTGCAGAATCCCTTTCCGCACGTGGGGCACGTGAACGGCTTCTTGTCGTTGTGCGTGTGCATGTGGAAAGTCAGGTTGTACACCTGGTGGAAGGCCTTGCTGCATATGCTGCACTTGAACTGCTTCTCCCCGCTGTGCGTCAGCTTGTGGTTCTTATAGTTGCCTTGAAATAGAAAAGGCGAAAAAAAAGTGTTAATAATTACCCATAATACATATACCTATATCAACAGTCTCTTATATAGCCCTATTTATGAAACGCTAATCGGAAATCATAAATAAAGAAGCTGGAGATTTAATTTATAGCTATTTTAACCGCTAGTAAGTCTGATTCGGTAGCCTAAATCATTTAAAATATATTATTTTTTATATAAATATATATGTAATATTATTTATTAGAACTTCTGTAGTATAGTGAATAATTAGTAGGTCAAATTACCTTTTTGATGGAATCCTTTTCCGCAGAATTCGCACACAAATGGTTTGTATCCCGCATGGATCCGCGTATGCGTGTTCAAAGTCGAGCTCCTGTTGAACGCTTTTCCGCACTGATTGCATTTGTGCGGCTTTTCCTGCAATAGAGTCGTGCGTCAGTTCGGATATTAGTGCTGTACCGCGTCGTCCAAAACAAGGCGATGAAACAGACACTTTATCATGGAAGGTGCGCATATTCAGCTCAAGACTTAAAGCGTAAAACTGATGTAAATTGTTATTATACACAAAAATCCACTTCGCAAACAAAATAAAATATAGGAATTAATCTGGTATCATTACCTGTGTGTGGATAATTTTGTGACGGCATAGAGTGCTGGCCTGACGGAAGCCTTTGCCGCAAACTTTACAGACAAATGGTCTGGCTCCGGTGTGCACGGGCATGTGACGCGTTAAGTTGTAGTGAGCGTTAAATACCTGTATTTTGAAGAAAGCAAGAATTGATTATTACCTAAAAAGGAAAATACTTAATACTGCCACGGTAGATTGATTTCTGGTAAAGCCTTACCTTTCCACAAACCTCGCAGGTAAAAACTTTCGCCTTGCTACTTGGAGACCCACAATTAAGTTTGGAAGAGTTTTTGAAAAGTTTGTCCGAAAGAACCTGAGCGCTGTCTTTCATATAATGTTGTAGCTGGCTTTGGGATAAATCTTTAAAAGTAACTCCGGATTGGTACCTTTCAGCACAGTGAGCGAGTTTGTTTTTCTCCGAGAGGAAGGCTTTTTGGCGAGCGTGAAGCGGCGAGTTGAAGATGTAGGAGGCCATGGGGTGGAGGTTGAGGATACTTGCCGGAGGTGGACAGGAGCTCTCCCCGCAGTTCAGGTAGCAAACAGTCCCCATTGTGTGGAAAGATGATTGATTTATTACCCGTGGCCGAAAAAGTTTATATTGCGCCACTGACGGGCTCACGTCCGAAAGTTCATTTTTATAACTTAAACCAATATTTACTAATTCGCTGGAGTTACATGAGATAGCATCAAACTGGTTCGGTTCGTTTCCAGTGGCGGTTAGTTTGTGACCCGGTTCGTATGCCAGTGGAACGAAAGGTATCATGCAGTGGAGCGAGGATGGATTTACTTGGATCGTCTGAGCTGGGTCCACCTTGTTTAGGTGCGCATCGTACACGTTTGGAATAGGTATCGACTTCGGTTCCGGCGTCCTGGCCATAATCCGTTCGATCGAAAAAGCGAGGGGCTTAGTAATGGCTATCATATTTTCTCCAGCAGGTATGTTTCCAGAAGCGGAGGGTGAAGTGAGTATTCCCGCTGAGTGGAAGCGTGCACTTTCCATATCTTAGAAGCACTTTTGTGTCGAGTCTGGCTGTTCCTTTGGATTCTTCTCAATGACCTGGAGGAAAGCACATCATCTGATACAGTCTGCGTCCACGCCAGCCCCTCGCAGCTCCCTCTGCGTTAACGTTGACTCTGGACAATCAGCACTTAAGTCTCCCCCAATTGCTCAATAAAACGTGTTGTGTCAATAACGCAGACCAGACCTCACCAATCGTTACCTTCCTGGAGGAGAGGGTAAAGTAGATAATTGCTCAATTCACTTACATCAGTCAACAGAGACAGCTTTTTTTCAGCACTCGTTGTCTAGCTCTATTATGATCGGCTAAAACTCACTGGCTTCAAGAATGAGGTGCTCTTTATCAGTAAGCGTCTTGTGCGACTGTAAAGCGCCCGGCAAATCTGTGGTCCCCCCGCGGCATTGTATGACATCATTTAAGTCGCACAGGATGACAAGGGCACAGCGGGTTTGTTTTGTCACTGTCAACATTTGACATATTTTACCTCATTTCTTTTCCAGTTTTATTTTCCTGCCTCTCTTCTCCAAGTATCTTCTTAGAACAGCAGCAATAAAGAAAACAGTAAACAAATATACTTAAATAATTCGAAGGCGGAAAGAATAAACTAAGGTGTATGTGGATGTACTAATTATGGCATTTTTAAATAATTAGTAATGCTTATTTGTATTTTAAAGAAATATATATGTACTGTTTATATATTTTATGAATAAAACTGCCATTTAAAGTAAGCGCGGCAATTGCACTTCGGCTACACTTCCGATTTCGCACAGTATCTTTTTATGTAGCTTATATAGGCCTAAATATAAAACTGTTTCGTAGAAAAATTAGATTGGCGTATCGTTTTAAGCCTGTGAGGTTGCTTTAAATTACGCGGAAGATTGTCTTAATTCAGCAATGCATTTCATATCTTTTATTTCTCTTCTCAGTAAACAACTGCAGCCTGTGGGGACGATGAACCTTGGGATCAGTGAATGAAAGCTCTCGTCAGACTCCAGCGCCCAACAGCGAGACAAGGACATTATCCCACCAACTCTCTACAAACAGACAAAAAGAAATGTATACCCGTATTCTGCCAGTTCACACTAACATTGAGGCTATACACGGGAGCGCTCATCTCGGCAAAGTTTCGTGGATTGCAATCTTAAACAATTAAAAGGTAAATAAAACGCGGCTGCGTCGCAGAAATCAGATTTCATTTTATACTTTTCAGTTGAACTGTTTATACCCGATGTAATTTTCGAAATTTGAATGGCTGCTTTGATTTCTCATGCCTAACTGTACGCGTAATATGGACGTGTGATTTATCTTAGCATTAATACTTTCGGGAAACCGATATACTCGAGCTAAACACCTGTAGCATCGCTCTTATTACAAGGAGACACACACTAGACTTTTTACTTTAATGCTAAACATGGTCAAAAAAGAAATAAAAATTCAAAGAAATCCTGATACATATATGAGATACATATTAATAGACTAAATTTTATTTCCAGTAATGACAGCAACAATAATAATATTAATAAAAATAACATGGAGTTATTATTATTAGCAGTATTAATAGTTTCTACTACTAATAGGTTTACTATACTGCAGCTAGTAATAACAGTCAAATATCGATGGTTTTATTTTATTTAATAGCATAACAAGGACTGGTATAACTATTTTTGAGAACAGTATTTATTTAAATTTGTGAGTGAAAATCGAACAACTAATAGAGCATAGGTATTTTATCTAGTATCAATAAATCAAATTCAAGTGATCTCGGCTTTTAACTGTGTAATAACGGCGTAGTCACAAATATTGTTTTTTTTCGGATAGTCAAGACAGCAATGTTGCACGTTATAGGTAATTTAAATATATACGAAAAGGGTGAATATAGTCTACGAAATTCCGTACTCCATTCCATTTGCCGCTCATCCACCTATAGTGAATATGTTGATGATTTTACGTTACTGATAAGATAATTCTCGACGTTCATTTGTTTTTTCCAGTTTATGCGAAAAACTTCACTGTATTTTTTGTGACGTTGTCGAGTTCGATATTAATTTAAAAAAAAAAAAAACAATGAAAACCATTTTAATGAGGATTGACCGCAAATAAATACTGTATATTTTACAGTACAAAATGAAAATTGTTATATCTGTAGCTACATTTTAAATATGAAAGCCACCCAGTTTACAATCAAGTAAAAAAATGTTAGTAGTAGCTTACAACTGAAGCTGATATAGCAGAAAAAAATTCCAGTCAACATCCTAAATTGACAATAAGCTAGTAAATTGGAATATAGGAGGAATTAAAACGTACAATACTGAACTTTCTTCATGTGACTTAAAAATTATACCCATTGTTAATTATGATGTAGTTGCGATGGACCTACGAAAAACATTACAACAGCAAAGATTATTAGAACAAAATATCTAAAGACGTTTCCTATAATGGAAAAAAAAATGTTATTTGTTGAGCCATTTACCATTACAATTCAACCATTTTCAACACACGGTACTCTTAAAGTAAAAAACAGTATACTATCGGATTTTACTTTACGTAGCCTACAATTTTTCAGGTTATTAGTACGAACCATTAATATGCTCCTGCTCATTGATCATCCGTAGTCAGGAGTTAACTAACAAGACTTCTTACTCTTATAACCCAATTAAAACAAACGTGAATCGCTACAAATTAACATGGTATGGCGTGTAGCTAGAATTTCTAATAATTGATAATTCATATATTTTTGCAAACGTTCGATGAATTAAACGAACCAAAACCGCGGCTAACGACAGTAACAGTCGCAAAAAAAAAAAAAAAAAAAATTAAACCAAAGATGGTAAAAAAAATGGCCAAGTTTGCCTGGTGGAGGACTTTGAGAACGGCGCGCCAACACTAACTGACAGAAGGGCTGCGGGCGGAGGGCTTGTGATGCTCATTTGCACAATCACATATTTCAAGGGCTTCTGCTCTTAAAATAAACAAAGACCTCACACCGTACGCTGTAACGTGGAAAAGGAGATATTCAATTTACGTAAAAATGTACTGTCGAACAACCAATATTCCGCGTATGACATAAAATAGTTCGCATCCTAGGCCATAGACGGTTATAGCTGGGTAACCACCGGGGGGCCCCCTCAACCCTCCTCACCTCTCCTGTTCCATCGAGCAAAAATGTACATTATTTACTGAACCTTCTTCACAGATTCCTTGACACTTCATTTTCAATGGATCTGTTAGTGTTTTGTGGTCCCTAAGTTACTCATCGGCAAAAGGCTGACCATCCAATTCTTTATTTGCTTAACCCTTTAAAGAAGGCCTGCTACTTTAGTTACTATTTTAAAAGTAGGCTGCTACTTGTTACTAGGATAATGTGTAAAAATAGGCACTTCCTTTGTAAAATATAAATGATCATATTTTATATGGGTTTTATTTATATATTTATTTAGGCTTATATAAATACGTACAAGCTACTTTCACATTAACTATCCATCCATCCATTTTCTGCCCACACATTAACTAGATTTGTAGATTCACTGTAATTTACTGTTATGGTACCAAGTTTGTTTTCATTACTAATCAATAAAATCTAATAAGGTAAACAATCGGGAGAAGCACAGGAAACATACAAAAATTTAAATTTGGCATATTGGAAAACTAACTAATCCATGCGTAATTATCCAGCCGTTTAGGCATGAACCTTGTGTTTAAAATTCTTAAAGTAGTTGAATGACTAAATATAGACATATTACAGTGACAGTGCATTAATTAGTAATACTATTAAATAACACAGGGAGCATTGTGCTGTAGAAATTAATACGTAATGCAAAGACCCATCGGTTACATTAAAACACTTTTATTCAAACACTTAGAACACACCTGGTCAAACACAGGTGCACAAATGACAATATAAATATTATTTTTATTCTTCCCAGTTAGTTTTCACTGAATAATTTCACAGAATTATGTCTACAGAGAAGACTTCAACAATAGCTTACATATGATTTACACAATCTTGTTAAGAACTTGACATAGATTAACTACGGTGTACACCATTTCCAGCAATGAAACAGCAATTACCTCGTCTACTACAAAAAAGTGCTTTGGTCTGTAGGGCAAAGTGAGACACATTCAGAGTTCATACAGTAACAAGATTATGCCGCTCCCCAATACTGCTCTCTTACTACAGGAAAACACAATGTCAGATGACATAATATTATTTGATAACAAGGCGCATGGCACGTTCCTACACCTGTTAAATTAACATTTTAAATCCCTGTGCTAGCAGCCATAGATATTTACTACAGGAACCGCAATGCAAGCACACGACACATCTGTTATTTTGGTCCATACAGATGGGATTTAAAAGAGCAACGCACAGACACGTTTTGTGCATCTGGTATCCACTGCAGCCGCACTGCACAAGTGCAGATGGCAGGGGATTTTAATAATGCCAGGTTTTTAATGCACTTGTTAATTGGAGTGTGTGGCACAAAGTTTATTATGAATTTTTCAGTCTTTTGTTAAAAAAAAAATGGATAATGGTGTCTACTCATGTCTGTCATAGGTGGTTTCTAGCCCTCCTCTTCATCACTGTCTCTCATAGATATGCCCTGGAGGCTGTTGCCGCCGGTGACAGATGTGGTTGCTTCCTCCATCGTCAGCCTGTTGTATATGGCCTCATAGCTCTTGTTGTTCAGGGTTCCCTCCAGCACCCCCTGCAGTCTGAAATCGCGATAGGTCTTCTACAATGAAGATGAGGGAACGAGTTTCGATTTCGATGCCGTTTGAACAGATATTCATTTTTTTTTTTTTTTTTAAGACCGAATGATACGAGACTGCCAGGAGATGTGGTATGACAGAGAGGCATCTCAGCTCCGTTTGACTTACACATCTTAGCACATCTTGAATTGCACGCAATGGTATCTGGGTAGTTTGGCGCAAGTTTACTTGGGTGTCCTCACAGCGCAATCGATATTTATCTTTTTTTATGGAAAGGAGAATGGAATGAATAATAAACAAACAGGGGGAAAAGTATGCCTATAACTTGAATGTCTAGTACTCAGTTTCTACACCAGATGAATTTGCTCATCATCTTTCTGGGTCATTATCCAGTTGTATCCTTCACCCTTGTTTTAAGGCAGTACCTTGCAGAGACACTTACCTTGACTATCTTAATGAGGGTCTTCAGCTGGTAGATGTGGAGCTGCTGGTCCAGTCTGTCCGTGAGCCAAACGCACACGGCCTTTGTGGAGTTGGTGTACCATTGCTGTGGGCAAACAGACGAAGGCGTCATGTATCCTAACACGCCAGGCCATAGACTTCAAACTGCTGACGTGCAAAGTGAAAGGCCAGTATAGTGTGAGATGCGAGAGTGAGCCTCAAACGCAAGTCTTAATAAGTACTGGCACAGTCCACACAAGCCTGATGGTTAAAGAGTAGATTGTGTGGGAAATCTGACTCATCCCTCTACTCCTCGCTGAAGAGTCTCTGAAGGAAATGATAGATTCCAATCAGTATTGTTGGCAAGGAGGGAGTATCAGGCCTATGTTGATGATTTTTTTTTTTTTAAATAATCAAAATGTCTTTTGAAATTTCTTATTGTACATCGTACACTGAATCCACTCTCCATTCATACCTGTCCAAAAACCGTGCACATACATGCATGGCTGAAAAAAAACCCCACAAACCGATCTCTTGAGACAGAGGCATATATGTGCCACATGAAGGTGACCAAAACTGAGAGACTGCCTGCTGTTCCTGACATTGTCAGTCAGGGGATGATGGCGAATTGAGCCAGGAGAACATGGAGAGGGAGACAGGGACCCCTGTAAGCACACAAATAAAGGAGAACAAGTAAAGGAGTACAGGTAGGGGAGTGCAGATAAAGGAATACAGAAAGGGGAGCGTACAGATAAAGGAATACAGATAGGGGAGTTCAGATAAAGGAGTACAGGTAGGGGAGTTCAGATAAAGGAGTACAGGTAGGGGAGTGCAGATAAAGGAATACAGGTAGGGGAGTGCAGATAAAGGAATACAGGTAGGGGAGTTCAGATAAAGAAATACAGGTAGGGGAATTCAGATAAAGGAGTACAGGTAGGGGAGTGCAGATAAAAGAATACAGGTAGGGGAGTGCAGATATAGGAGTACAGGTAGGGGAGCGCAGATAAAAAAATGCAGGTAGGGGAGTGTACAGATAAAGGAGTACAGGTAGGGGAGTTCAGATAAAGGAATACAGGTAGGGAGTGCAGATATAGGAGTACAGGTAGGGGAGCGCAGATAAAGGAATACAGGTAGGGGAGTGCAGATATAGGAGTACAGGTAGAGGAGCGCAGATATAGGAGTATAGGTAGGGGAGCGCAGATAAAAGAATACAGGTAGGGGAGTGTACAGATAAAGGAGTACAGGTAGGGGAGTTCAGATAAAGGAATACAGGTAGGGAGTGCAGATATAGGAGTACAGGTAGGGGAGCGCAGATGAAGGAATACAGGTAGGGGAGTGTACAGATAAAGGAATACAGGTAAGGGAGTGCAGATAAAGGAATACAGGTAGGGGAGCGCGGATAAAGGAGTACAGGTAGGGGAGCGCAGATAAAGGAGTACAGGTAGGGGAGTTCAGATAAAGGAGTACAGGTAGGGGAGCGCAGATAAAGGAGTACAGGTAGGGGAGCGCACAGATAAAGGAGTACAGGTAGGGGAGTTCAGATAAAGGAGTGCAGGTAGGGGAGTTCAGATAAAGGAGTACAGGTAGGGGAGCGCAGATAAAGGAGTACAGGTAGGGGAGTTCAGATAAAGGAGTACAGGTAGGGAAGCGCAGATATAAGAGCACAGGTAATGGAGTACAGGTAGGGGAACAAAGGTAAGGGAGTACAGGTAGATAAAAGGAACTCCATGAGGCTTCGCCGCTCCTCCCGTGTGCCAGGCCACGCAGACAGTCCCGCTGGCCGTCAGTTGCCCAGTGCCTGGCCTTAAGCGTCCTTAAGCGCGGCCGCCTCTGTTGGCATGATAGCTACAGCACTGGACCTGTGCAGCGCCGGCCCCGCTGCCCTCATCAAGTTCCTAATCAGCCCCGCTTTCCTATTCCAAGACGGCCTGGTGGACTCATTTCCTGAACCCCCTCCCCCATCACCTACATATCTCTCCCGGCCCTCAGACAGCAGGCGTAGGGGGAGTGTCTGAGCTGACACGGCGAGACCCCGCGGCTCGCAGGCGCTCCTCGCGCATGACTGTGGGCGGCTGAGCCACATTAGCGCCCTGCCTCTCCATCTCGCCGCCGCCCGCCTGCAGGCCCGGCCAAGGTTCAACAAATCAACGGGAGCACGGAAAACAAGGCATCAGCCTAATCTGCCGTTTGCGGTGAAGTTTTCAAACCCAATCTAGAGAAGAGCTGGAGGGGTGGGAAGGGCGACGGGACGCAACTAACAAACAAAACAGCTGGACTCCAGGAGAGGCTGGACGGGGTGAGAAAGCGCTGGTGGAGAAATTCAGCCTTCATCGTTTTTAATAGTAAACAGGTCAACAGAAGCCCCCCCCCCTCCCCACCCAAAGGTTTCTAGCATTAGCTGCTACATGTGGAAATAGTCACGACCGAGTCACAAATTCCCAAGCGGGATTCCTGATGGCGTTCAGTCCGTGTAAAATCTCAATCAGACCCAATCGCAGCTGAGGAACGCCATGAAGGCAGCAAGACATGCAGTAAAGAAAATGGGGGAGAGAGGGGGGGGCACAGAGGACAGAGAAATGGATTAAGGGATATGTACTGGAAGTGGGAGAGGGAGAGAGAGAGAGAGAGAGAGAGAGAGAGAGAGAGAGAAGCACTTCAGGGGGAGTGAGAGGGCAGGGGCGGAGAAGCTGAGCCCCGAAGAGAGGCCCTTTGTCCCCCCAGCCCGGTCAGGCCCAGCAGAAGGTGAAAGAGAGGGGGCTTCTACGTGACCCTGCCAGCCCCGAGACAAGCCCTCTTCACCGGGGATTAGAGCGGGCCTTCATTTTGGCAGCTTTTTAGATCCGTTAAATAAATAAATGAATAAATTGCAGAGAATGAGGGGCGGCCGCCGTGACAAGGTCTGCTCTGGTGATGGGGAGGTTTCGTAGACACTCGCACTGGCCCAGGGCTCAGCAAACATGGCGGCAGCATGACGCCGCCCATCAGTGCCAGAGCTGTCCAAGGCCTCCCTCTACTCTTGCTCGTTACGATGAACACAAGGCCGCAGGATGACTAACGCAGAGCTTTCAGAAAAATGCGTTACAGTAACGGATGGTGCAGAAGGTATGAACTCAAGTTTCTATTTTGGAAAAGACTTTCACGTACAGAGCCCAAGATGGCAGACTGAAATCCATCCAGGCTCCCACAGAAAGCACCATCCCTGCTGCTGGAAACATCTCACACAAGTCATTTTAGGTAATCTGTGCAAATTTATATGGCTTCTTAATAAGCAGCACCATGTAAATCTTCCCACAGATTCTCCATCAAGTAGTGAAAAGAACTGTGTATTGCAGAATGCAATTATGAATATGCAATTTTGAAATCATTTTCTCAGATTCTGAAATTTTTTATTTACTTATGTGTATTTGCATTTCTTAACCATTTTTCTTCATTTTTATCCATATTGATTGTTCTCGACATGGCGAAGGGAACCTTAGATGTTCTGATACGCCTGGTACCGGTGGTATGGTGGCTCCGTGACTGGCACCTGCACCTCCACCTCTAGGGTTGGGTGTCTGGGCCCCACTTCTGCTGTGTATGTTCTGCTATTCTCTATATGATATAGGATCCTTCAAGGTACTCTCGTCTTCTCCCACAATCCAAAGACGTGCAGTTAGATGAAGTAATGTCTATAATTTTACTATACTGTATGATTCTGCATGTGTGCAGTGATCCAGGGGGCCTTGTGGTCCAATACTGCAGAGGATAAGCTCCAGACCCCCCACCCCGTGGCCCTGACTTGGGGAAGCTGAATGGGTATCTCCAGTATCCCGCAGTGTTGTGACACGAATCTCTCCACCCCTGTCCAATTAGTTCGCAGGCCTCTGCCCTGCTGAGCGTGCGTGCACGTTCCCTGTGACTCCCTGCACTTTTACACTTTCCAAAGTCCCAGCTCCCCAAAAAAATTGTCTGCTGAGGAGGTGTGTAGCTGTAAGCTACAAACATGTGCATTGGAGGAGTCCATTATGACAGATCATGTTTCAGTGATATGTTTCTTAGAAGCATGGTTGTATTGTTTTCACATAGACACAAATTATTTTACAATACAAACATAACACAATTTTTAAAAATAAATAAGGTGGGGGCACAGAAGTAAGTACAAAGGAAGAGAGCACGGTTATGAATGGCATCCACACGAAAAACCGGCATGCATTCCAAGGCTGACACTAACCTCAAACACCTTCTCTGTGTACATCTCATCTGTGACCTTGTCCCTAATGATGTCCTGGTTTTCCCTCACAAAATTAATGTACGCATCTGCCAGGTCCATCCCAGGCTTCTGTGGTCGGAGGGAGGAAGGGGAGAGGGGCAGACAATTTTAAAAGGTGTGTTGTAGAATTAAAAAGGATAAATCACATACCACGGCATACAAAAAAACTGGGTGAATTTAAATTAGAAAAAAAGTGCGAGTTGCCAGTGATATTATAATCCTGCTCCTCAGCTCTGGTCTGAAGATCAATCTCTGCATTCGTCTCCTGACTTGAAGAGAAAAATAAAAAAAGGACGCACACAAACAAACCAAGGACGAAGTGACACGGCAGGCGGGAGAAAACATGCCGGCGGCCGCCGCCTTTGTGCCGCTCCTGCCTCATGCCACACAGCCACAGATAAAGTTCATTTGCTATCGATGAGAGGTCGCACCGTATATGTACATTCACATCGACAAAAAGAATATCGATCGTGCCTTTTCTCCCCTAGCACGGCTCACTAAGAAGCCTCTGAAGACAGCATGGCACAAAGCAGATTTGTTGTCGATTTTTCTCCGTTGGGCAAACTATACAGCAGCGACATATCAACAGAACGTCAGTGACTATAGAGAAACAGTAGTTAATGACCCATCAGACAAAGAATACCTCAAAGGATTAAAAAGGAAGCCAGAATGAGTTGTTCTCTCAAGTAAAAGGCACGGGACGTCTCGAAAACAGGAAGCCATTCTTGGTATGAAATTACATGTTGTTATCCTGAATAGTGTTTGCACACATCTTGTTGTTGTGTATCGTTTAGAAACCCAATAAAGACAGGACCTTCAGTCAATCTCTACGCAGAGACGGACGGAAACACACAGCAAAACGGTTCATATTACAAGTGGGAGGTGTTAACCTGCATTCACATTCAGCTGGAAACAACGGAGCAGGTACACAATCCGGTTCCAGTCCTCCCAGTCTACGACACACCTCATAATGTCTGTTCCCAAAACAATCGACACCAATTGGCATTTCTATTCTTCAGACGAGTCAGCAGCTCCTGTCAAATCAGCCGCTCTGGTTCCCATACCTCCCATTTCGCTTGTGGGTGAGAAAACAGGTCAGAACAAATAGAAAGTCATGCGTCAGGGTCACATTATGATCACAGTCCGTGCGAATCGCACGACGGGCCGTCATAGGTGATGGAGACCCGTGTAATCCCATCCTCGTCCCCCTTCCGCTTATGCCAGATGGGAACTTTTTTTACAGGTAATTTGTTCTCCATCTCTGCCGTCAATGAAGACTGCGGCTCATAATTAGTGGGCCGCCTGCGATAAACGAACTGACTAATTGTGACAGCTGCCAATGGTTCCCAATTAGCAGCAGGCTCTCTGGCGCTCGCACAATGGCTCAGGCGTGCGTACCTGAGATGCACCGCAAACGCCGGCATAATTACACCCGCTTAGTCTCCTGCTTCGCCCAGTTACCTTTCCTGCCTATATCAGAGCTGTCACCCCTTTGCATTCACACAGCCTGGCAGATACAAAGGTAAATAATAGACATTCAGAATTAAATCAATATGTGATTCAGGTAAAAATAAATAAATAAATAATTTGCCATTCCATTGTTTAAAATGATATATTTTAAAACAAGGTATTTCAAAATAATAACGAAAACCTCAAAAACTGAAACCACACAAGACACGGAAAACCCAGCGTTTATCATAACCGTGCGACATACAGGGACCTACACATTTAATTATGCCTGATTTCTTGTGTGGCATGAAAAACGTTTTTTTTTGTTTTCCTTTCGTTCTTGCCAAAGAAAAGCTCGATACTTTAACATCCTCTTGCAGCAGATGGACAGGGACTCTTCAGTGCACCATAACTGCAGAAAAGGGGGCTTCACACTGCACTGCATGAAATGAGGAGGACCCCCCCCCCCATCTGCGTCTCATCGCTGTCCCTTGTCCCCTCAACCCCCCCCCCCCCCCCGGGAGGAAGAAAAAACGGGAAAAAAAGGACGGGGAAAGGGGGAAAAAACGAGAGGGGGGGGGAAAGGGGGGGGGGGGGGGGGGGAGGCATGCTTTATGCGGGATGGAAGG
>JAODKE010000001.1:30414343-30433452 GCA_026779605.1 Mormyrus hasselquistii | reverse complement strand
AATAACTGCAAAAAGGGGGGCTCCCCACCCCACCGCATAAAAGGGGGAGGCCCCCCCCCCCCATCCGGGTCTCCTCGCCCCCCCTTGCCCCCCCAACCCCCCCCCCCCCCCAGGCAGGAAGAAAACACGGAACAAAAGTGACGAGAAATGTTGAACAAACCAAGAGGGATGGGCAAACGGGGGTGTGGCGGGCTGAAGCAATCATTACTGCTGAATGAAAGGTGCACAACAGGACATATTAAGCTCAGGCTAATGACTGGTTAACCTGGAAGGATAAAGCCTCGACAGAGAATGGGGGACGAGAGAGAAAATGCACTGTAATTACACAGTACGGCAAATCTGGCTTCCTGCTCCCCGTCCCGCGGTCTCCAGGTGCGGGCCGCAGCGTCTGCCGGTGTGTGCGTGCGTGCGTGCGTGCGGTGGTGTGAGACAACGCGAGTGTGCGTGTGAGAACCGTTGGAAGGCCTGACACTCAAGCCAAGGTCCCCAACAGTAACTGGCACAAAGCAAGGAAGCAGCTTAACCCCTCGTGACAGGCTCCCAAATGTGTTTGCTGCCAAAGCGTTTAAACGCCATTCATCCTCGCTCTTTATTCACACGGCTTTAAAGCAGGTTTACGGCCTTCCCTTTCACTCCGCACAAAAGAGCAAGGTGGAGGTTACTTTATAATTTGACTCCAAAGTGGGCATTAGGGCTGACTCACGACGCAAGGAACTTGTGTCAACAGCACACAGGTTTAATCTACTTAGACGGAAAGAGGGAAGAGACAGGACCTGTCAGCTTAATTAGACCCGAAGTAACTTCTGCTCCCTAAATGACACAGATATGATTAAAAGTTTCGAGTGAAGTAATGGGCAAATGCATGGTTCCTTCATGCCCAGTGAGAGTCTGCCTTGTCATTAGGGGAGAATGTGTTATACCAGCACAGCTGAAGAAACAACCTGCGTGTCACATGGTCTGTGGGGGGGCTGACCGGTACACCTTTCCCTCAATTGGCACAAATAACTATTCACCCCAAAACACCTGTTGAAATATTTTGTATATCAACGCAGTATCACGCTCGTGGGGTGTCTTTTTCCATAAGTAAGTAATTTTGCCTAATTATTACAAACACAGCACTCTCGTACACTGCTGTGACTCATTCGGGTCTGCGGGGTCCTGTGGCCGCCTCCAGCTGAGTTTGTCATCAGCCCCAAATTCCCCGACTCCAGACAGCAACACGCCACACTAACCATCACCATCGCCACACAAAGGGAACTATATTTAAATAATTAGCCATAATCAATGTCAGTCCGCAGGTCTGTACTTACAGGAACATCCACATATTTGGCTGCAGCTTTTGCCTAAAAGCAGAAAGATACAAAGGCTCATTTTGGTGTATAGCGTTCCGTCACAGATTAGACACGGTGAAGGGGCAGGTGCTACTCACAGTGAAAGACAGGATGGAGGAAAAGAAAGTTCCTTCGTCGTACCTGGAGAGTTTTGACAGGAGACCGTCCAGGACGGCCGCAAACTACAGGGGAAAGACACTCAGTCAGACACCATCTTGGGTGGTGTGTCTGCTAACGTGTAAGAGGCAACCACAGCGTCTATATAAAGGGGGGGGTTACGTGGCGAACATGCAGAGGGTGATGAGGGGGAGGGGGTTCTTAAAACTCTAATAAAGGCCACAGTTTGAAATGCTAATTTATCGCCCGTTTCAAGTGCCCATCCGAAGGCAGATACTCAAATCGTCATCTGTTCCTGGTGTTTGGCTCTTACTCTGCACCCTGCCCTGGGGGCCCCACGACTGAGGGGGGTTTGAGAATGTCTCGAGGTGGCTCTCTGAACCTGATGTCATCCACCTCCACGGAAAGCAGAGAGTGTCACTCACTGTACCCGCTCACACTGTACCTTCGAACCCAGGGAGGAGATCATCTCCTTGAAGGACTCGTCGATCAGGACGTCGATTTTGGAGTGGTACTGTTGCTGGGGGAGACAGGGAAGATGGAAATGGGATTAATCGCTTCCCAATTTGTGCTGGTCAAAGCCCATGTACCTTCCCAGCAACCTTTACTGCCTGATTTCATGTTGTCTGGGATGATATGTCACCTAATGGGTTCCCAATCATAAGATAAAGCTCCCCAAAGCATTGGCCGGTCCAAGCACCGCGTGGCAGGAAATCTGGACAGAACGCTCTTCCTCCTTCTCCTCCTGAGCCTTGCATTCAGTAGAGAAAATCTTCCCATGTATGAAGCTGAGTTAAGCAGCTAATAGGTCTATTATGTGGGTGAAAGGAACTCCCGCCCTCGTTTAGGGCAAAGGAATTTGAAGGATACTTTTTGTGTTTCCCACAATCACGGCAGCCTTGTGTTTTTCTAAAGGACAGGTCCAGCTGGGGGATCCAAAGACTCGCGCTAGATTCAATTAATCCGCCATTTCATGTCTGCTAACTCTTATTCACCATTTATTTAAATTGTTCTGCAAACGACGGGAGAAAGAGCTTCTATTTGCGCCTGTGAATGGAGGCCTTTGCTGCCAGTGTGGCAGGCGGGGGCTCCTCTTCCCCAATAATGCCCTTTTACAGCACTTCTAAAGACCAGCGAAATTAAAAATTTCAATCAACAAAGAACAACGATCAGTGACAAATTGAAGGCACAGGGAGGTTACTCCCGGCAGGACTCATTTTCCTTTTCTCTTTTTTTTATAACATGAAATGGCTGCCTTTGAATAAAGAGAATTTACAGCATACCTTAAGAACTTCTTACCTCAATTAACACAGCCATGTTTGCGTTTCATGCCGAGTGAGAGATTAAGCTGTACGGACATTAATAATCAGTGCCGACAGGAATCCATCCTCTTTGCTGAACGCATAAACAGCAATAGCTGTGATGATCTACACGTGATCCTACAAAATCTCCTTTTTTTGGGGCGGGGGGGCGGGGTGACCATTTTGTGTAACGTCACTTCACATTTTTAACATGATGCAACAGGGACTAGCAGCTATCCGTCCATCCACCTTCTGTAACCGCTTATCCTATTGTTTTTTGGACGGTGGAGGAAAACGATTTCCGGTGGAAAGCCAACAATGACACAGGTAGGGCATCTAACTAATGGTAATCACGAATCCCGTGTCTCACATTTCTACAGAAACGATACAGAAAAATACCTCACAATCAGCTGTTCTCAAATAATTTTAATGACTGCTAACAATTCAGGAAGAACAAACTATTCGATAGGAATCACTGAAGCTCAACACGGCCCCGTCATTTTATTGGATGACTGGATAGTTTGATGACTCAACTGTCCTCCACAAGGGAACCATCACCAACTCCACTGTTTCACAGAAACTTTAATCTGAGGTATTTTTAAAAAATGTATTACAATTCCCATTCGGCCTTAAACGTGTACAAGGTTTTCTACTGTGCGGCAAGGAAAAGAAACTTTGTATATTAGCAGGACTTATAAACCGATTTCCTTATACATTGAACTCACATGATACACTTCAATGTTTGCAATTATGAGTTTACTAGCAGTGGAGAAAATTGAAATGTAAATTAATCGCTTTAAATAGTAACTAAAGATGATATGGGTAGAGGAAAAAATTATAAGAACAATATAATGAAATATATGATATAAAAACATTAAAGCAGGAGACACTTACCCATTGTTTATCAGTCTTGGATGCAAAAATGTTGTGCAGAAGACGACGGCGGTACAAAGGAAGAACAGAAAGAAAAGAAACGTAAAGAAAAGCTAAATAAAAGCCACCGATGAAACGTGTGCGATTTATAAGACAATGACGTTGTACATGGCAGTATGACTCTACAGTGGAACAGACTGATTAAAATACCAGATTTTACTGTTTTAATAAAGAGTTTGTTTGCTTCACATACAGTCTTAATGGCCAAAATAAATAGAAACCCACACATCGTAAACTCAACGGTTCCCTAAAGATTCAAGAACGTCTTCGATGTTGTTCCACATCCTGGGGACCGACTCGGCCAAACAGCACAACAGTGACACAGAAATACAGCACATTGTTTTGGATTTATAATATTGACTCTCACACACATAATATTTAATTCAGCAGGGTTTTGGTCTACTTTGTGAAGTAGGAAAAATCTCTTTGACTTCGAAGTGCTCATAAGGAAACACATCTTGAAAAAGATCAGAAGGAACCTCCCTGTCTACATTTATTTGTAATTATCTAGAAGTTTCCACTGAAGGCTAGAAGATTATTAGCTAAAGTTCCAAGGCTATGATAATGGTGAACTGCCCACCAGTCAATGTTTCACAGTTTAAACCTGGATCTCTCTGTCTAGGCACAGAACTGTAAATGCACTGCAATTGTTTAGAAAGAGAACACAGACTGTGCAGCTGCCTGAGAACTGAGACAAGGGCCAAGTTAAGTGAAATTGACCTCCTGGGTCACTGGTAGCAAATGGTCTGCAGTTGGAAATGAGCTCATGAGTGAATAGCCCACAAGCAGGACCAAAGTTCTCCAGCTGAAGGCTGACTGTCACATGATGGAGGATTTCAAAGCCACTTAAAAGGGTTCAGAAGCTATTTGCAGAGTGTCCTGAGCTTTGGGGACGCCGAGGGAATCGTGCTCAGCCCTTCACAAACGTTATCCCCCAGTAAGAGAGGGGTGGGGTCGCAACACAGAGACCTGGATTGTCCTAAGTAAGGGAAAGACGCTATGGTCGAACTGTCTGAAGCGCGGGGCACGATCGTGCTGTGCCAGCGGGACTGTCATATCGAGTTCATTTTCAAAAGACGTCCAGTTCCAGGTGCTCCTTGTTTAAGGAGGTCTTCCCAGATGCTGGGCTGTCTGCAAGGCCCGCCTCATAAGAACCTGCTATATAATCACGCTGGTTCATTTCCTGCAGTCTACGAGATAGCGGGGAATGTTGATCGTCTGTGTGGCTGCCAGTATTAGCAAGCACCGTTTTTTGGAGTAGAGTTTCAACAGGCGAGATGAGCCTCGAAAAACACAGTACCTCCTGGCCGGAGTCCAACACGCAGAGTCTGGAACACTGCTTTTTGGCGTCCATCAGCACATTGAACATGGTGCAGACGGACAGGGACACCCGGAAGTCAGTCGACTTGCCGGCCTTCTGCATCTTGGAATCGAAAGCAGCTTTTGTTCTGGGAGAGACAATAAAAGGGCATGTAAAACGGGTCACCCCCAGGGACCAATTAAAAACAGTCTCACTGTCTCTTCCTCCCCAGACCCTCCGCTTTGCACAGTAAGTCCTTACATGAGCAGCATTACCACGGTTGCAAATGAACATTTGATGAATGTTCAGTCTAGAAGGTTAGTTCTTTCACGCCTCAAAAACAATTGTCACAGTTAGTATAATGTGATTCTCAAACAATGCTTCAGTATAACTAATAATATGTTTCGTCACCCTCCCTGCCTACAGCTTCCAACCTCCCGCCAACCGTGTGATGAAATGTAGCCTGAAGATATGAGCGGAGTGGAACTCTCTACAGTCAAGGGTCAGGATGTGAAGGAAGAGGATACAGGCTGGGGAGGCAAGCTTTGAGGACGGGAGAGGGTCGAGGTCTTCCGTGACCGGGGGACTGGGGAGGGGGGCAGAGACTGAGGGTGAGGCTGAAGCTGACCTCTTGACGCAGGCCTCCACCATGTCACCGGCCATGAGTTTGAGCCTCTGCTCCAGGTGCCTCGCAAACTCGGGCTCTGGCCATCGCAGGTCCAGCACAAACATCTGCAAGGCTTCTAGCTTCCAGAACAGGTCCTCAGACGTTGCTGAGCCGTTACTGGGGGCGAAGGCACCATGACAGGATGTAAGATACACACATACATACATACATACACACCCAAACACAGACACATTCCACTTTCATGAAAGGACCAAAATATTAAAACGCTTCAGCAACAACACAGATAATTGCTGTGATTATTGGGAAGGCTGTGAGAGACGCCTGTGTTTTCACAATAAAAAAAAACATGGAAAACAAATATTGTTTAATAAGGCCATGATATACGAGTATAGCACGTTGATGTAATTAGCTTCCTCTTATTATATACCCTGTTGCGTGTATTAGTAGAAATGAGTACTACGTGACATGTGCCTTTCTTATTTATGCAAATTAAAATATCATAACATTGTCGACACAAACAATCGCTTTTCATTGCCTTATTAAGTGTCGTTCTTGTTCAAAATCTGCGATTTAAAAAATAATAAAACCGCCTTTGTTGCTTGGAAATGGAAACAGCAGTGTTTTGTTGGCTTGGTTCAGGCACGTTAGAGGATCCCGCTTGAAGCCAGCAGGTCTGACTCTGCTCTTGCTATGCAGACAGATGGACGTGCACCGGCAGCCTGCTGCCATGCGTATGACAGGTTACCGCGGGACAAAAAAAAAAAACCCCAGCTCATTCCGCTACCATCCAAATGTACAGCAGCTGCCAGCTAAGGGTGCAATTGCCGCCTTTAAGGGGATTTGCTACCTAAGCAAATGTGCTGGGCAATTAAATGTGTGCTACATTGATTCCCCTCCTGCCTAATTATCTATTGCAGCCTCAGAGCCCACGAAGCCCACCCATCTCCCAATGGCACCGCTCCCAGGGTCCGCAGGAGAGGAGAGACTTCACTAACGACTCACTGGAAAAGGAAAAAAAAAACCACTGGACAACAGGAGTCTCCCCCCCCTCCCCCCCCAAACCAGTTGGGACCCTCACTGTGCTGCCACACTGAAGTACCACAGCCGGGAGGGTGGTGATATCACACAGTCAATTCTCCGGTGCCACTGGGAGACCCCTGGAGTGAACTCGACACTGGATACAATGCAGACCAACGGCACATGCCGATATTTTCCGAATTTAATACGAAGGAAGGGAAAGGCGGCATCACCATACTCACAAAATGTCGGCCAAATTTATTCCTTGCAAGCTAAAAGTTAAAAACGAGATGATTACAAACAATCCACGTTGCCCATCGAGCCCACTCTCCATGCTGGATGGTTTGAGAATTGAGCATGAACACGTGGCAGAAGAATGTGATATTGAGTCGTTAATTCCCAATTCCCGAAAAAGTTAACGCAGCCAAACACAATGGCTGAGTGCTACACGTGGAGTTGCACGGGAAGTTCGCATAACATATCGGCTTTCTGTTAATGACACGATATTCCAGCAACCAGCAAGACAACGGAGGACTTGTAAGAACCACACTAGAACCTCGGGGCATAGGAACATGCTGCTTTTTTACTCGGTGGTACCTCATGGTAAATATTCTTTAAAGTTTGTCAAAATGTGATCATAATGCCATGGAAATCTTCAAGCCACTATAGGCCGAACAGGGCAGAACAGAGCACCGGCAGAACCCGAAAAGAAGAACAGACGGGTCCAATTCCAGTGGTCCTCGCAGATTTGCTGGTAGGGATCCGTGTGTGCAGTGGGATGAATACAGGAAAGGCAATGACAAGCACAGACAGGGTGAAGCTCTATAGCACACTGTACGCCACAGCTAGGGGCTACCAAGGCCTGCTCAGCTCCCCCTCCATAGGCCGGCATCGTCTTACACAGTTGGGATGCGTGTCTAGATCCCCTGCGGGAATCAGAAACATTACAAGTGAGAAATTTCCACAAGGAAAGCAGACAGAGTCATGGGACAGAATCTGCAGAGTCCCAGGTCCTTCGTAATCTAAGCTAAGGCACCATGTCTAGGGTAAGCCTTCAGAAACACTGGTGGACTTTTCTGGTATCTATTGCACCACTGTCCATAAAAGCCCATTGACTGTCCAGCTGTTTGACAGTTTAGATTGTTATCTCTGATGTTCGCATCTCGTTTTTCCTGGTCCTGTGGAGGAGGAGATTCCCAGACGGTGCGACCCTTCCACAGACGGCACGATGCCACCCGCACAGACAAAGCAGGCACACCCTCCCCCCCCCCCCAAGCCATACACACTTGTGGTCACACAGCGGGCCCATCCATGAGGGCGCTGAAAAGCTGGGCAGCTGGGGAAGGATGAGGGGCAGGCCAGGAACTTTAGGCAGAGGGACGCTGGGGAGGTTTTCTGTTATTGTCCTGTGAGGGAAGAACACGCACACGCACACACACACACACACACACACACACACACAAAGGATGCAAGAGACAAAGAGAAGACTGAGATCCACTTTCTCTCTCTCTCTCTCTCTCACACACACACACACACATACACACCCCTGGGAAAATCATTGTACAGCTTACCTCCTAGGCTCTGCTCCAACTGCAGATCCATCTCAAACTAAGCATCACACGTCTCAAAGCAAAACAACAGCAGTGGAAGCGACAACCACCCCGAATCAATTTCGAGATCCCCTTGCATATGACATTCCTCAGGCCCCGTTTACATGCTGTGTGTGCAGCTGCATCCTGTTTCTCTCCTGCAATCAAGAAAGATCACCAAGGCCAAAAGGTGCCTGATGAAGTATAAGGGGGATAAACAGCCTTACTTGACTGACTGCCACGTCTCCTGCTCAAAGCCCCGATGGACGGACTGGGCGATGGAGGACTCCATTAGGTCGATGTAGCGCACGACCAAGGGCATGAAGTGATTCTGCAGGTGCTTGTGAAACGTCCCGTTGCACAGATAAGCTGGAGGGCAAGATGGGGAATGGAGGCGAGTGAGGAAATGGAGAAGAGGACGAAGGGCTCGGCCTCCACTGTCACAGCTAAGGCAGGTGACGCGGTTTAGGGAAAGGAACGGTGCTTTACAACCCTAAAGCTATAAGCTGGAGTTCCGGGAGCCGTCCTGCCACTGAGCCTTTGGGCCTGTCTTTCACATGCTTTCGATAAGTGTGTGTCAATTAATAACAACCATCCTCTTTGCTACTAACTGGAAATGAACACCAAGGGCATTCTTGACAAGGAGAGATGCGGGGTCCCGGAATGAAGAAGGAGCTGACTTACACGGGGTCTTTCTGGGGGGAAGGGGGGGGGGGGGTATGCGGCATGTTTGGTTCACAGCCCAATGGGAGCCTTTACTTCGCAGCTCATAATGATGCTCCAGTAATGAGAGACGGAGATCCAGGTACCATTCTGGGCTTCATTAACCCTAATCCTGATCCTGGGTATGATTCCATACAGTAAACCTCTGCTAGACTTCCACAATGATCGTACAGTTACCACACTGTGTAATTGTGTTGGTATCATTAAACCAAAGTGTGCATTAAATCTCACTACATTTTTGACATGCCTCTTGTTGAGTGGAAAAAAACCCAGGACATAATGCATTTTAACAGTTGGCTAAATGGTTAACAGCTAAAGCAAAAGTTATTTTATCCCTGTAAAAGAATGTCCAATATAAATTATAATATTCCAAAATATTCTTAAATTAGTGGTGAAAATATGCGACTAATTTTTGAACCGACAGTTACTAGACAGTTATCAGAAGCTGGCATTGTCTTCATCAATGTGTAATTATCATTATCCAGGTTGTGGTACAGTAGATGAACACTGACCTTTTGCTTAACGAGACCTCTTGTTTTTTGTTCCATTAATTAGTGTGGTTAGTGGTGCAGGTTTGTGTTCCATTCAGCGACAGCCACTGGGGGGGAGGCTAACGGGGTGGGAGGGGTCCTGCACCCCATGGGGTTACTTACGGTCAGTCCGCAGGAAGTTGTTGAGTAGCTGGAAGAGGGCGAAGCCGTCCCAGGAGTCCGGGGGCTGCACCTGCAGAGCAGTGTCCATGTCTACAGTGTACAGGGACCAGAAGGTCTCCGCATGCTCTGCCATGGCCTCTGGCCACCAGGAGAAGGCCTGGGAGAAACGGAGATGGGGGCTCTGAATGGAGCAAAGCACCGAAAGCAGGGTGTGACAGTGGGGGCCAAAGGGCATGGGGGGGGGCACATGAAGCTGCAGACAAAGGGACTCGGGTCCTATAAGGGAGGCACCTTTACTGATAACAGCCCTAGGAATCCAGGTTATTCCATAAAGTCAATGGCAAAACTGACCATATCTACTCAGAGCAACACAGCAAAATTACATACAGTGACACAGAAACCCAGTAACTTAAGATTTTAGAGTAAAAGAAAAACTAATAAATAATAAATAATAATAATAATAAACTAAACTAATAAATAATAACTTTTTTACAACTACTTTTAGAACATTTTATGGGGAAAAGGCCATACATAGTAAGAATGACCCATTCAACAAAAAATATACAATAAAAAACAAAATATAATCTTAAACTAAATAGAAAATCAAAACAGGAATTCACAACTACAGCAAAAATGACCAAGTACCTTCTGAAACGATTTCCACAAATATTCTCTGCATAAAAACTATAAAGAGAGAGAAAGTCGCCTGTAAATTGACTGGGCCTGAGGTTACTGTAGGTCGTCCAGCAGTTTGAGGTGAAGAGGTCTCTATGTGTCCACCACACCCATCCTTGGGAACCCTAAGTACCAGGTACTTCAGACCCACCTAGGTCCACCATAAATGTCCTTTAGAACCCAAATTACCAGGCACCTCAGTCCTACCTATCTCCAACAAACCTGTCTTAAGAACCCAAATTATCAGGTACCTCAGGTCGGTCTGTCTACACCCTACCATTCCATAAGGACCCTCATTGCCTCCGAACTCGTCCTTGAGAACCGCAATTACCAGCACCTCAGTCCTGTTTCTACTGGACCTGTCCTTGAGAACCCTAGCCCTAATTAACATGTGCATCGATCCCACCTGATCCCACCTGTGCCCACCATAACTGTCCTTGAGAACCATAATTACCAGGCACCTCTAGCACACCCCTCCTTTTAAGGACCAAACTGACACTGCTGCACCGAGCACAATGTTTCATTATTGCCTCACGCGAACAGATTTGTGGTTAATGGAAGCAAACTGTAGGAGCAGACCCTATAGGGGTGGGATGGGGGGGGGGCAGCCTCTTTAAGAGGCGCATCTATCTCTCTCTGCATGAGATGAAAAGCAGCTTCCTGTCCTCCCACACGCTCATGTGCCTCCAGCATGACGGCGGGACGCGTGATTCACCTCAGCTTTGTGTGTCAATGGGGCTCTGAGGCTCACTTCACAATCAAGACAAAAGAGGAAGACCTTATGGCGGCGAATAGTGCGCGGAGCATCTATCATGCAGAACGCCACACGTAGCAGGGATTTTACGAGTCATACAATGTGGCCGCCACTGCATCTCCATGAGACTTATGACACTGATATATTCCATGGACTCCAAGGCGATACGTTCATGGAAACAGGTGAGGCGCGGCAGGGGCACTCAAGGCCAGCTTAAGCGTCGCTCAGCGCGGCGCCGCTCCCTCCCTGCTAAAAGCGTCACCCCGCTGCAACCAGACGCACTAAAAACACAGTCGAGTGAGACTGGGGGGTGCTGTGGGGCGGGGGTGGGGCTGGGATGAATAGCACTGACCTGACAGGGAAGAGGGTAAAAGCTCAGAGATGGGGAAATGGCAGCACAGGGAAATAAATATGCCTTGCAGAGCCGGTGTGTGTAATACCTCTCGTGCCTCAATGAGTGCAGGGGGGAGCCAGGAAAAAAAAAAGAGGGGATTATTTAGGCAAATGCTACTGTAGGTTCACAGCTCTGCTGGTTAAGCTGCAAAATACATGACAGCAACTCACATTAACGGCAAGTAAGGAGAGTGAATGAATGAAAGGGAAAAATATTAATACACAATTAAAGAGTGCATTTGAACACAGAGACAAAACTTAAGAAATATTTTAAATCATAAATATGACATTTTACCCATTTTGACTGCTTTAGATATATAATTTGCTGCAGACAATGGTTAATAAGATGAGAATTTCCCATGATTCCTATCTTCATTTTGTCGTAGCCATATTCCATGGTGTACATTTGACATGTATATGATGAGTCTTCAATACACAAATACCACATACGAGAGGAACATCGTTGCTGGGCCGAGTCTGTTACTCAGCTGGTGATGAACGCGTGTAATGTGGCACGAGTCGCTCTTTACCAAGGTTGCTGCTTACGCTGACAATAGCAACAAGGGATGTAATTACATTCAAATGAAAAGGGAAAGGATATGTAGCTGGATAAAGATAGTTTACATATTATATAATATATGACATGGCATCGAATTTGCAGCAAACAACATACAAATACTTATTATAAGGGACTCTAGTTGAGTATAAAACGGTGTAAGAACATTAGCTTGTTGGAAGGAGGTACCGTAGGACTGTAGAGGTGAGTGCTACATTGTGGTCAAGGTGGGATTTACCTCAGCGTGGTGCTCTTCGTTCTGCTGCAGGACCTCGATGCACAGTTCTCCCAGCCGGATGACGTCCTCCAGGCTCTTCTCTGCGGCGGCATGGACATTCCCTGCAGCATCATCACAGCTTATGACGTCATTGCATTAAAGCACCGGAAAGCGCCTCTTGCGAGCATCACAACCTCAGAGCCATCGGACATCGTGGAGAGACCACACACAGCACAAATGTCTATACAGAACGTATGGAATACTGAAGACTATTAAGAGGGCAATGGAGGGACTGCATACTAGGCCATTCAAAGAATGTTTAGGCTAGTTCCCAGCACACCTTTAGGGTATTTAGAGCTCCTGATTGCTTGGTCAGGTGTTCTGGGAACTAGGATAAAACAGAAATGTGGATTTGTGCCCTGAACACTGGTTTGGGAAACACTGGCCTAGGGTCTCCTTTTGGACAGGACAATAGACCAAGAAGGTCAACATGGCACAGATAGTAATTAAATGGAACCATTTTACTGGGGATTGTACAATGGGGAATAATTATAAAGAAAGTTCTAGAAAACAAAATTGATTTCAAAGGCACCTAGAACTGTTCTCTGGAGGACCATCAACATTTCAAATTGGCCATCTCTCAACATAAAGGCTAATTTCATTCCAAAATTCACTTTAAGTGATCTTAAGAAAGCGGACTAGAGTGTTAGTGGTATGGGGGGGCCCAAGAGAGAGATTAGTGCAGAAAATGTGTGTGTCGCTCCTGCTGAGAGTCTAATGAGCTGAAGGCGGGCAAACGCTGCCTCTGCTGCTTGGGTTTACTCAAAGGGAGAGGGAGGAGGAGGAGGAGGAGGAGGCTTCTCTGTCCACAGTCCAGATAATGAACCCTTTCAGGGTTTTTCTGCGCGCCTCTAATGTGGGGATCACAGCAATCTGAAGACCAACCTTCAATTTTGGCGTAGTCAGTGAGCTGGGAGTAATTGACCAGAGCTGCTTTCTCGAGGCATTTCTGAATCACCTTCCTCAGCTGGTCCGGAGGGACTGGTGTGGAAATGTCCTTCATCAATACCTGATTAAGGTGAGGAGAGTAGAATTACTGATCCACACCGGTGCTCCTTTTTCCACATTTACACACAAAATCAGTGATTGAGAGTTTTAGGGCCAGAATACTGTGTTGGGCATTAGTGTACGGGCACTCATTTTGCTTTCATTATGCAATGGCTTTCTTTGTTTTCCACATTCATGAGACAGAGCCAGAATTCCGTCCCTTGTTTTCCCGCCACGTTCTCTTTCCTGTCAATCTGCGTTCAAGACTTTCTCGCACGCCGTTCAGTCACAAATCTCCAAAAAAAAAGGAAATCACACAATTCCCAGAGTAACAAAGAAGTGCCCGGAATGATGGCCAGACTCACCCTTTCCACCAGGGATAATGTGGCTTTCAATGCACCTTCCGGTCGTCCAAACGGAAAGCAATACCTGCAGAATGTGAATGTACAAGTACCAGTGAATGGAGAACAACCAGTTTAGTTATTTTCACATCTCAGTGGATACACTGTGAGATGCAGCCATTGTGAATCCGTCCATCTTCCACCAGCTTATTCTGGTCAGGGGTGTGCTTAGGTGTTAGTATGGAATAGGTTAGTGACTTTCCACTTCAGGTGCCATCTTTACAACAAGTCAGTTCACCACATTTCTGCCCAGCAAGAGCTGCCCAGGTCAACTGCAAGTGAGGTTGTGAAGGTCAAATTGCATAGGAGCATTTTCAGTTGTGAAGAGGTCGCCACACAAACTTACAGAAAGAGACCCGATTACACAACATCAATACCCAACCTGAATGGCAGCAAATCCCACAGGCAAAGTTCCAACATCTAATGGAAAGCCTTCCCAGAAGAGTACAAGCACCAACCGACCGGCCATCTTCATATTTAATACACTAGGCTTCAGAGTGAGACTAGACTTCGGAGTGGCTATTTAACGTAACATCTACAGTCAGCTGGCTGCCCTTAACAGCAATTTAAGCTGGTTAAAACTGCTGAGGTCCCGCCTAATGACAAGAGTCTGTGAGTTTTACGTGCCTGCAGACGTATATGAAGAGCACCCTAAATTTTCCAAGCCTTTGTCCTCTGCTGGGAGGGTGGCGCATACACAAATCAGCCAAATAGTCCTAATCATCTTCGCTGTGTTACCACTAATCCTCAGTGCCGACGACACACTCATGGACTTTGATTCTTCCCTGTGCTCATTTACATAATCCACATATTGTCACCGCTGTTGTCCTGTTAGTCTGCTGTTGTAGGGTGAGGCTAAATTACTCCTGCTGCTCTCGGCCCCCAAAGTGCCCCCATCCCTTCCACTGGTGACATATAAAGGGAATGAGCAAATAGGGTGACCTCATCCCATCTTCCTAAAGATAAATACACCTGTTGATATTGAATCTAATCCACATATATTGTGCTCAAGCTTCTGTCAGCCTCAGCTGGAATGATGAGACAGCACACTTATTTTTATAGGTTTCATGGATAGAAAGAGGGACAAAATGTATAATAGACATGCTGTTTAACGGGAGTTTTATGCGCCTCCTACAGCATCCATTACCTGAAATGTATGATCTGGTTCTCCAGTAGACTTAGAAGTCTGCTTTTGATGTCTTCAAACTGTTCCCTTTCCTCTTCTGTGACTGTCCCCATACCATCTGGCCTAAAAAAGGTTTTAAAATGATACATTATTGAGAATAAAAAAATTGCCTCGATATTCCTCCCTTAAAATATGTAGTGCTACAGTATCTCTCATCCAGAGGAGGAATGACCTCATGATGAATGGACAACAAAGAGAAAATGCACAAGTTACTTTCTTTCATTATCAGGCATATGGTGAATAGCTAACACTCGCTCAATAATACAACAATTAGCCAAAGAAAACATAAAGATACTTTCATGAAAAGTTAAACCCATTTGGATTATGTTGCAAAATTCAGAAATCATCGCAGTTTCAAATTAAGAAAAAGTTTATATGATTTAAGTACCTTCGTTAGGGTTAGAGGAGAACCTTTCACCTTCACCAAAGGGCTGCTTCATTCCATACCAACACTCAAAACCAATTTGTTGTTTCTCACCCCACTGGACCGTTACCCACCCTTTTTGAAGTGAGCTTTGTTAAGAGACACAACAAGATGGTAGCGGGGTTCCACATTCCCACCCCCACTCTTCACTCTTCGGGGGCTGGTACTTTGTTCTAGGGCCCTAGCGCTGACAACGAAGATCAGATCCCCTTTCATCCTCACATGAAATAGGGCATGTTGTCTTCTACAGTACCTGGACTCTCGGGGTACCTCTAGGGGCACGTTGGGGGCAAAGTATCTGTGCTGAAGATTTGGGGCGAACTGGTCCTCGCTTCAAAGAGCTCCAGGAGAGAAGATCTCTCTGGTAACCTATAGTATATTTGCTGCACTGACATGGTCACAGACCTTCAGTCAGGAAGCAGTGAAGCTGCAAAGATGGACATAGCGTGCATAAGCCGTTGGCCACTGAGAGTTGACAGGATGTGCAACTCTAGGGTGGAAGAAAACAAAGCGTCCAATCAGTCGGAATGTGTGCGGTTTAGAGATTCTCTTGTGTGTGACGGCCAGCCGTTTTTTAAGATGCATGCGTACGCTCGGACACATATGTACTGCGATACACCATCTGCCCAAAACTTAATACAATAAAAGTTACCAGGGAAAAAAGCCCATAGTTTTAACAACTTATAATTGCTGCTCCATGTGTCTGGGGGTGGGTGAAGCAATCCAGTCTGTTTGACCACTTGTGTCGGAGCTGCTGCCCGGACACAGTGCATTATGGGAGGAAATAGAACAAGTGAGTCCAGAAGGAGGCATCATGGAATGAGTCCCTGTTTTAAAGCGGGGCTTTTTAGCGTGGGACACCCGCGCTAACATCACCAGCCGTCGCCAGCAGGAGGCCTAGAGCCTGCCTTTACCAGCGAATGAGTCGGAGGTGTCTGTCACACAGGACCCAGGGCGGAGGGTGACGGGAGGCTCTTTGGCTCTCTGGTGTGGACATGTCAATTCCATGTACAGTATCAGCTGGTGTTTCTCTCCTGTCTCGTGAAGGGAGGCGCAGCAGTGAGCGGGCTTGGCGCTCCGCCATCAGGTGAAAAAAAAACATTTCCGTCCTTAGTAAATTCAACGTAATAAAATTTAGTTCGTTTAATGAATTTATTATAGTACATGATTTTACTAAATAATAAGCTATATCAAAATATATTTAATATGCTTTGATGAAGCTTAGTCAATTTAATTAAAATTAATGGTGAAAAAAATTCATATGGCCATGACTGCACATGCATGTATAGTTACTGCCTTTGTCTGTGTTTTTGCCTGGGAATCAGACTCTTCTGCTGGACAATGGACTCGCCATCTTTTACTCATCACTATCCAGCCAGCGTCTTTTGTAAGTGAACGTTCACGATATTGCATGAGTTGTTTTGTTTGGAAACTATACCATGATACCGCACACACATTAATGCACAAAGCAAACAAAGCAAGCAATATCGCACCGTTGGAATGTACGCGGTATATGAGCAGAAACAAAATGCTGTGAGACATTTTACTACAGAAGAAGGGAACGATATAAGAAAGGGCAGCGTGGTTGGAGAATGTCAGGTGGCTTTTCGCTTTTCCACATAGAACAGTTGATCTCACATTTTTATATTCTCCATAGGTCAGTACCAGCGTGGATTATTTGAAGCCTGTCATTTTCCAAGTTTGCTTATTCACAAACAATATGAATGGCGTAGCTATCCTGAATAGATATCTTTATAATATATTAAGCTGAATGTTTAAATAGGGTAACCATATGTCTTCTTATTCATGTCATCTTTTTTGGGACCTAAAAATGCCAGAAATATCTGGGATTTTTTGTGTCATATTTTGCTGTTTTTTTTTACAGTCAGAATACTTTTTTTGTGCATATTTCATACATTAATGCCTCTCTTTGCGTCCTAACAGCAGTTTCCACTTTTGCGAAGCAAAAAATACTCATGCTAGTTCAAATAAGGTTTAGCTGCACGGGGCTACATTTAGCTAAGTCACATCGCAACACCCCAAACTAACCTTTTGACAGCTGGCATTGTGTAATAACTGCATTGCTCAGTTATTACTAGGGGTGTAATGGTTCAAGGTACATAATCAAACCATTTGGTACGCCCCCTACAGTTCAATACACACATGACATTATCAATTTATCAGGGCAATAATTATTAAAATCATGCCGGTCAAGAAAACATGTTGATCCCAAGGCAAATACATGGTTATCTGGAAAAATAAAGAGTTAGTTGTTTAATTAAAGGGTGATGTGTTTCATTTTTTTTTCTTACATAAAAAGATACTGGGGCTGGCACGGTGGCACAGTGGTTGGCACTGTTGCCTCACACCTCTGCGACCAACGTTTGAGTCTCTGCCAGGGTTCTATGTGTCTGTGGAGTTTGCATGTTCTCCCCGTGTCATTGTGGGATTTCCTCTGGGTTTCCTCCCATAGTCCAAAGACATGCTGAGGTTAATTGGAGTGTGAATGTGCCCTGCGATGGTTTGGCACCCCATCCTGGGCTGTTCCCTGGCTTATGCATATAGGCTCTGGACCCCCCACGACACTGTATAGGACAAAGGATGGATGGACAGATGGAAAGATAAAGACAAAATCATTGTGGCAGAAAACCATGATATATACTGAACTGTGGGCAAACAGTATTTTTACACCCCTGGTTATTATAAAATAAACTATGTCAACCAGAAGTTACACCTTACTAGAAGTTAATAAAAAGCAGAGTGAAATTAGCTTACTGATCGGGTGGGTTTTGTATGCTCCAGAATTATAGCAACTGCCAGCATCCATCATTGAAAGTTTTTTTTTTTAATAATGTACACGTTAATTAGTTATGTTCTTTGGTGAAGCTTATGATTTTGGCCATATTCATTCTTTATTTCCCATAGTACATACGTCTGTTTCTTAGATTATTTTAACAAAAACTTATTTTCATTGTGTTGGTATATCCATTGCTTCAGCAATACATTTATCCAAATTGTCTTTTTCATTTTTGTGGGAGATGGACAATCACTAAACTGAGAGATGAAAATATGAGCATTAGAACTGTGAATTTTGTATTTCTGAAAAAATAAAGCACGTATCAGTGTCATAATAAACCATATATATTTCATTCTCTGCTTTTTCCTGCAGATTTTGAAAGGTTACTAGATTTCAAACAGCTGCATTTTTTTCCTACGAAATTTAAGTGTGGTGATTTAATACACTTTTGAATGATTTGAATGTATATAATTTCAAAGATGCAGCTGTATGCATGTCTAACAGCCAGGAGCTGTTAAAGAATTTTAGATTGCAGCACAGACACCATCCATGTTTATATCTAAGCTGCCCTTGTACTTTACAAAAAAAATGAAATACTTTGCACATTTAAGCAAGTCCACCCTAAATAAGATTCACGGGAGCTGCTTGAACTGTCAACATTCAGTTACCACTTGTGCTCTCTCTACAGAGAGAGATTGTTTTGCTCACATTGGCAGCCACTTGAAGAACAATGAAACAGTTTGAGAGCTGTCATTTTCAAACAAATGTCTATGGAACATTTTCATTCCAACAAGAACAGAAAAAATAAACATGGATTGAAAGATTTTAAGTTTGGTGTCGTTGAACCACCCCAGTGCCACAAGCATGTTCTCATAATCCAGTGGAAGGTACAAGTGGTCATGGCGACGCTGAAGATGACGCCAGCAGCACATGTGCCAGCGGTGATGTGGATGCAATAGAGAACCTGCCTAAATTAATCAAGTTTTTCTGCAGTGTTGCTCAAGTTGGAGTATATAGTTCATGTGCCAGGTGCAACGCTGCCTTTAGTCCCTCAACACACACACACA
>JAODKE010000001.1:30399958-30414243 GCA_026779605.1 Mormyrus hasselquistii | reverse complement strand
CACAACACAGGTTGTGGATATGGCAGTTGAAAACCATCAAGCACAGCAGAAAAATAGGATGACAAGTGAACAGAAAATATACAGGTATTCTTGGGATGGCGTTCTGTTCCAGTAAAGCAGTTTTCTGTAGGGGACGAATTGCGAATTAGTTTAAGCTCATAATTAGATTATACTGAGGTTTGCAATCCTCCTGGAACTTCTTGGAGAAAACAAAAGCTCGGTGCACTGTAGTGACTTTTAACCACTCGCCTCCGGGTTCACATTCTTCACTGCCTTTCATTTAAAAATATGGTTATGACAATGTAGGATCACACATGCGCATATAACAGGCCTGAGATTCCAGGTGGCCTGAGACAAGGCCTAGCTTGGTATGAGAGGTGCTCCTTGACCTAGGCACAAAAGGGGGGTTAGTGACCCCACACACACAAACACACTTACACACACATACTTACACACACACACACAAGGGAGGCCAGCATTCCAACTTTTTAGGGACCTATGGATAACAGAGTGGACCTCAAGGATAGGGGTCCCTCGACTTGTAACACAACCCTGCCCCCCTTTTCTTCCACATTCCTCTGTGGCCCTTATCTGATCTTTGTGGTCCGTTAGCATTTCTTTGTTCTACTATTCTGCATTAAAAGATCTGAATTAATGTGTATACATTATCAATTCTGGAGAGCAGATCAATTGGTATAAGCCTCACCAAACAAAATATGTTGTTCCCAGATGTGCAATTTAAATTGGTATTGCCACACCTATCTAAAGGTAAGATGGGCTGTTTGAATGTGAATATGTAATGTAATCTCTGTACCATTTACCCAAAGTGTAACATCTGTTGAGGTACAACCCAAAACACCTATACCATATACTGATGTGAGTCAGTAACATACACCATGTAAGAAATTGTTAATTAATTAATACAGATGGTACGAGGTGTGAACCGCCAGGCCGGTATAGCATGTTTGGTGTCAAACTAATGGAAAATCACTCCTGATTCCAAATCTGACCACTGCATTTTCATAGAACATTCGGTTTAGTTCTATCCTGTTATTTCATGTTTGTTGTTTATGTTAAGTATAATGTCTGTCTTATGTTAGTTGTAGTATAAGTTAGGAATAAATGCATGTCTTTTATACAACTTCAGTCTCCGTTCATGGAGTGCTCACAATAGTCAATGCCTCTGTGCGATCTGGCTACAAGCTCTGAAACCTCAAACTCGCCTGAAATATTGCAGGACTCACTCTCATCGGCCATGAGGGGAGCTTTGCTACCTATTGTTTACATTACCTGGTGATGCAGCTCGCTGGACAAGCCTTCTAACCCAGGTCACTAAGCGATACTGGTAATTAGTGAATCCCATTTAAGTCTCACATTAACAGACTCACAGGGATTCACGATCCAGCTTGGAGGAACCAACCATTCAGCATAACGATTAGTTAATAAAATCATCATTAAATAATAATTAATTAAAAATGTATTAATTTCAAAACATATAGGTGGAGATATAAAATTTACCTGAGCTAATTATTCCTACAACAATATCTTAGAACCGCTCCTTCAGAATTTGAAAACTTTGGAGTAATGTGGAGTGTTTCTTCCGTTGCTGGGGCAGTGTCTTAAAGGCACAGCTCTGCTGCTTGTAGCAGATTACCTAGTAGCTCATGGCAGAGCTGGGGTTACTGAAAGCTTCTCTGGGGAGTATTTCTGCAGATTCTACACAACACCCTCTGCAGAAATCCAGCAACATCAGATAAAAGTGGGAAACTTTAGTATAGGGACAAAATAACTCCATGAGTATTATGTTAAATCAGCTCAGGAACAGAATATAAACTGTTTTGGAGTGAAAGGACAATGAATTTTCACTAAACGTCTGGTACACTTCAGTGTTCATATACTGTAGGTTATCCCACAGATATTGTTCATGATGTGTTTGAGGGTGTAGTGCCAGTGGAATTGGCATGTTGCTCTGAACTGTCAATCTCAAAAACGCCTCTTGAAAGCCTCAATTGATTGATTGATTGATTGTTTCAACTACAAAAGGTCAGACAAAACAAACTAACAACATGTGATCCCACTTGTTCTTTCATCAACAAAAAAGATAAGCGGAAATGCCCTTGAAGATCGGGACTACTCGCATTTTATAACTGAGCTTCTGGCACCAGAGGAGGAAAGGGAATGGCAGCAGTAAAGACATCGTGAAGCTTGTGGTTCCTGCAGCACATGCAGATGAGTCAATGGCCTACCTTGACATATCACATCCTTATCACAAGGGAAAACCTCTGAGCACAGACAGAAGGTCCTCACGGTATTCCCTGGTATGAAACTCTTACCAAAACACCATTATTTGGAACACTATCCCAAAATCAGGATATCTGGTACTCTTGTGGTACAGTGGTTTGAGGCCAAGCACAGTTTTTTAAACAATGTAGCCAGTTGCTTTAACAATTTGCCTCTTCTACTAGCCAGTAAGCACCAGCTCATCAGCATTGGGGAAGTTACTCACAAAAGATAATTTAGAGACAGAGGTGGAATGTTCAGGTCCAGAAATACAAGGTTTTTGTTTAAACCAACCAGCTGAATGATTTATCAATTTCAAATCGAAATCGCGATTTTACACAACGCCTTTAGCCAATTGCAATGGCTGTGATTATTAAACTAGCAACCTGGCACTTTTTTGGCAAATGAATGATTATAAAGCAGCTCCTGCCAGTTTCACGCGTTTGCTGTTTGTCGACATATACACAGTAGTTACTTCCTCTAGCGATTAATTATTTTCCCCAAATCGTTCAGCCCTACAGTTGAGTATGAAGTGTCACAGTCACAGAGTTCTCACTTTCAAAAAGAAAACTAATGTCCTGCATTTTTGCCATGGTTGGGACTAAAGGTTGCTATAACACATGTTCGTTGTGTAATCTTTTATACTCCTGGCATCCATCCAACAGTGAAACAATGCTAACCACTGCACCACCATGCCACTGCTATTAAATCCAATTACCGGCCCGTAGGAAACCAGTTTGCACCAAATCAACATATTTAAATAAAACAAATGTTACTGAACCATGTTCAAATACAGCTTTACATTTGTTTTTTATACAGCATTGTAAATACAGCTACACCAACTCCACTAAAGCAAATGAAATCTACCATGGTAAATTGTGTTTAGCTAAATGAAGTAAATTAAATTGGACCAAACCATTTAATTCAAATTCAATCAAACTTAGCAAATCGTGGAATATTAAGTTGGAGAGACGATGTTACTTGATGATGAGAAAAATCCATAAAATCATTTGGGAACACTTTCTATGATTTTTAAGTTGATCGAACAGCTAATTTTCTCCAGTGTACTACTGGGGTTCAACCGGCAGAAGAATGTCACATCCGGTCCGTCAGAACACCTGGCGTCCCGCTCTGAGGCATGAGAGGAAAGGGCGCGGAGGGCTTTGGGGGGGGGGGGGTAGCAGGGGCAGAGCAATGCTTTTATCTTGTCACTTAAAATGACCGTTCACTGTGTCATCAAATCCACCACAAATGTTGCATCCTGACAGTGAGACCTTCCTGAAGAGACAAGCACTGGGCAGTCTGGGGCAGCAGACCTGCATGTCGAGAAATCAGCTTGTGTATATCCGGCATTACTTTATTCTGCATGTCTAGAACTCTTGAATCTAATTTAGGATTAATTAACATTAGTACATTAGTACTAATTAGTACAATGTCCTAATTAATTAACATTAGTAATTTATAAATAGACTACATGAAAAAAGAAAGGTGAAGAGATAAACATATAAATTGATTTGGAAGATGCACATTTACACACACACACACACACACACACAGGCTCCATTTCCTCTCATATATAGTTGGGGTACAATCCCAGCACCCCCGTTAGGCCATATGCAGACTGTAAGCAGCCCCCTCCCTCCCCCCCCAGCGTATTTACACGCCCTGTTCACACCCAGCAGAATTTAATTATTCAAATGAGAGCCGACTGACAAAAAGCCAGTTGGAGTAATTGTCCACATTTACAGGTGGTGATTAGGTAGCGGGTCTAATCGTTACTTTCCCTAATTGCTTCAATTACCCAACAGACACAAGCACAGACATCTGAATTTAACACACAAAAAGTCAAAACGAGGCTATTTTAGATAAGTGGCTGCCTGATGACTTAAATGGGAGGCACTTGGGTGACATAAACAGTTATTAGGGGCCCAAAGCTAATCGATCATATTCTGCACGATCTGCACTCACAATGAGTGCTAAAGAAATAGACTATTATTAAATGTGAAACAAACGTCTTATAAATATCTAAAATTACTAAGTATATGTCAATGTGTATTTACTGAAACAGTGATCCGGTCTAGTCTTATTAGACACAGAAACTGCTACATAAAACCCCCAAGACAGCTTTTATAACAACAAATGGATCCAACACAGCAGAATGAATCACAAATAATTAATTCCATTGTGTGGAAATGTCATTTTAATTACCAGGCTGCGGAAATACAGGGGCAGTATTGCCGTCTCCCCCCCTAAAGTGACATTCAGATTGGATGCAATTCGAAGCGTGAGATAAACCAACATGACATGGCTGGTGGCCAGAAAGCTCAAATCACACCTGACACACCTGAAGATTCAAGGGGTGCGTGTAAGCCTGAGGTCCACACACCTCGGGAGTAAACATTTGGAAAGTATCCACAACCTAAAAACTACACCTTTAACTGGGTAAAAACTTCACATAGACATGCAGCTGTTTATTTACTTGTCTGTTCACGTTTTAAAAATACATAAAAGACGTGAAATTCTTTCACCTTTCATCCTAATCATTCCAGAAATCTTCAGAAACAATTCTAATAAATGGTACATTTAATATTTCCCATAAACAATTGCTTACATCCTGCCTCAGTTAACTTGCAGAAAACTGGTTCCTCTGTACAGTCACCAGGCTGTACTGCTCCTGTGAAAAGGTGCTACTTTCAGACAGGTTGTTAATTGCATTGTTTAACTGTGCCATCTGTTACTGGGGTCTTGCTTAAGATGTGAGCTGTGCCAGCCTTCCTGGCTACACGGCCATTACCCACCCTTTGCCAGGGGCCCTACCTGTTGCCGTGGATGTGGGAGGCGCAGAAGGCGTAGCTGTAGTGTAGGAGGGTGGGGTCAATGAGGGTGTTCTTCTCAGAGTACTCCATCAGGTCCCTCAGGTAGCTGAGGTGGCGATGGCAGCCCCTCACGCCGTACCGGGCACAGTACTCATCAAGCACGAAGACCTGCCCGGGGCTGAACCAACCCTGTTGACACGGCACAAAACCGGGGCGGGGGGGGGGGGGAAGGATTACCTTGTTACAATTAATACATTGTTAATAACTTGATCAAATACTTGTTAGTAAAAATATCACATCCTTTCTTTCATAAGTGAAAAAACTGAGGCCAGAAAGTGTACAGTGAAAGGAGGGTAATATCCTAGATGGTACAGCAGCTCTGTGTAATGTCTGCTCACATGTACATGCTGACATCACCTAAGTCATGTGTGTTTGAAGTGTGAGAGAAACCAAAAAAAAAAAAAAGGGAACAGAGGCTTCAAAAAGATCCCAAACCAGCAAACGAACATATATTAAAAATGTATTAAAAACAGCTAATATCAATAATGAACAGACCAGCTGATATCACAACAACTTGTTGCTAAAGACAATATTAATCTATTTTAACCAGCTAAACAAAGGTAGTGTAAGGTTAATTACTAACAATTAATTCAAATCCAGAAATATTACAATACTACAGATGGTGTATAGTAATTTGAAATCTTGTTGCAGTCAATTAGCGTGTTTGTGCATTACATGATATCTAAATTGGGCACGGGTTTTATGGGCCTAATTAAGTCGCCTCCCAAAAGGAACATTCGCAAATTATCACGTCTGTGGGGCCGACTGCCCGGAGCCCCCAGGCAGACCGGCAAAATGGTCCGGCGTGGCAGGCGGAAGTGATCGGGCGAGATCATCTGGGACCGCGACGAGGATCACGCTGTGGAGAAACAGCCCCGATAAAAAGGACAGACAGGAAAGAAGGAAAAAAAAAAAAGCCAGATTCACAATGACAAGACTCTCCAAATCCCCCCCCCCCCATTTGTCCCTCTGTCTCTGTCTCCGATCTATTAATATTGCACTACGCCGCATTCACAAGTACTGCCTGCCGCACAGCAGAAGCCTACAAGATGTTCCACAGTGACAAACAGATGGCCAGAAATGTCTTGGCGATGGCTGCCCCATTAACGAGCCGACTGCCTTGTTATCGCTAACGAACATGCCCCTCCACGTCGACGGGGGCCTCTCCCAAGCAGCACTTTATCGGGGCGCTCCTGAGCGTGCCTGGCAGCACAAAGAAACAGCCGTCAAAAAACGTGAGAAACTGACTGATGTGACAATGCAAAGGGGGAGCGGAGAACAAAAGTCCTTGCCGACGACGCTTTTCTCTCTCTCTCTCTCTGTCCCCTCTCATTTTTAAGAAAGGTCACCCCCAATAGAACAGCAAACCCCGAAGTTAACTGCCTGACAACATTTTTAAACGATTAAAAGTGTTTTGAAAGTCGCGCGGCTCTGACTTCACATGGCTTATTAATTAAACATCTCGCCTCTCCGAGCGCGGACACTATCTGACTCCACTGCAGGAGCCGGCCAAGATATATGATTATTTTTACATTATTTTTGACAGCTTCGCCTCCTGCGCGCGCCGCTTTGTGAAAACAGGCCTCTCCTATTTCCAGCACTCCAGCGTGTTATTTATAAATTAATGGGCTCTTAATCGTAACCTGCGTCGGGGGGAGAAAAGCACGGCCGTGTCTAACAGAGCGATGGCGTTATTAGCAGGCTGAAGGAACAGCGGCGTGACAGTAATTACATCACGGAAGAGCCTGACTCTGCAGGCTAATTCTTTATTTGATGTCAAGCGGGGGACAGGTGATGGGGTGAATTGTGTGACCCCCCTTATGACACAGTGGCCCCCAGCATCCTGGATATACACATATACACGCAGTCTCTCTTAATATATGTAGCATATTTTTCATGATTTATAGGGATGGTAGGAATTTCACTGTCTGGAGAGACTAAATGATGAGGCTGCCATTCAGGAGGCTGAAAACCAGAGACCGGCAAAGTGTGTTAGGCTGGGCGTCCCTGATTGCTCTCCGCTCCGACCGGCCATCTGCACTGGGTGCCGGACCTCATCTGGATCCCCCGGGGGTCCAAAATGATGTTTACGACGGACAGCAGCCTACATAGAATAGATTCAACTTTGGAGTCGCTGAGAAGAGTGTGATTGGTCACAAGTCCGGTGGGTCATGGTTGCGACGGGTCATGATCTCCCCTCACCCTTGCTCTCCGTTCCCTTTTGGGGAGACTGCTGATCCTGCTAGTAGGGAGATATTTCTCTCTAAATGAAATCTGGGACAATATGCATTGGTAGGATCCCCAGAGCAGACAAAGGTGCCACAGCCAAGGAGCATGACGCAGCAGACCAGATTCACTGCAGTACCTAGGTGTTCCTCATCTCTCTTTTAATGCGCAACACGTGTCTGCCCTTGTGCCAGCAGTCTTGTGTCACAAATGGCCCGGGATGGGGCGCGATGGGGGGGGGCTTTGTCTTCAGACTCACCAGGCAGGAGAAGGAGTCACTCATGCGATGCTGCAGTGTGCATTTCTGCAGCACGACGAAGAGAGAGGCGTGATCAGACAGGTGAGGTGCTGCGGAAATCAGCTCGTCCACGGCCTGCCTCTGGGAGCGGTCCACACCTTCCAGAGGGCGAAACGAAACACCAGCGCACACAGTCAGCCCAGGGACGTCCTAACGTTGATCACCCACCGAATGTATGTGTTTGAATACACAAAAAACACTCCTCTCCATGTACATATGAATCTTGTGTTTTGCAGATCATGTGTCCTTTTATAAAGCCATTTTCCATCAAGTGGAGAAACGGTAATCTTCCATGGTAAATTATGTTAGCTAAATGAAGTAAATTAAATTGGACCAAACCATTTAATTCAAATTCAAATTGAGTAAATCATGTATAACCAACCTAGGAATATTAAGTTGGAGCGACAGCGTTAGTTAATGATGAGAAAAATCCATGAAATCATGCGGGAACATTTGATGTGAATGTTTGGAAGGACTTGGGTCTCATTCTGTGCAGCTGAGTGTAAGACTCAGAAATGCAGGGCATGCATGCTCACATGGAAACTGCAACAAAAGACGTGAAATCTTAAGCTGACACCTCTGGCATCATCCATCGCACCCACTCCCTCCGCTCACAAGTCCCCTGAGATTTCTGGCTTTATCGACAAGGCCCCATGCCCTCCCACCAAAAAAAAAAACTACTTACACATATCAACACAAGAAATTAAATGAATCAATAACTCCCTGTGTCCCGCATCCTGGCAAGTTCTCTTTGAAGAGGCAGTAGGTAACTGGCAAACACAGGCAGAACACCACCTCCCCCTGCCCTCCATGGCACCATCACGGCAGGCTGCACCAGGCTCGCTTATCGAGCAAAGGGGAGAGTGTGTGAGAGTGCGACCCTGAGGGGGCGTTAAACAGTGAGTAACAAACCTGTTCCACACAAACTGATAATCGTGGATGTTTCTGCTGTATACAGTGTATCACTCACTGTCTATCACAAGGGAATACCCACAAAGACCGAAATGTAAACATTAGTGAGTGTCTGTGCACACGTTAATGAAAACTCAGGCGAAAGATTCCACCAGTAACTATACATGGCGTGGAACATCTACACCGGTGGCCAAAATTGTGGAAACACTTCAATTTTTAGAGACTGCAGAACTTTATTCAACTGTTGCTCTGGTTACTTATTAAATGGACCAATGTATGATATTTATACCATTATTTGATTGTTTATAAACATTACTGCCAATATTTGTGTAGTAATTTTTAAACCGTAAGGCCAAAAATACTAGGTGTTTCCACAATTTTTGGCCAGTAGTGTAGAACGAGATTTGTTTGTTGACTTGCCATTTCGTACTACTTTTTAAAAAAAAAAAGGGGGGGGGGGGGGCACCGATACAATTGTTGGCTGTCAAGTCACTGTCTGCAGTGCCCGACTCAAGCTCACAAGCGACACCTGGCCGTCTGGTATAAAAGAGTGGGAATCCTTTTCAGGCCATTTTAAGAGACTTGTCAGCTGACATTAGTAATTTAAGAGCAGCATCATATTATGCAACTGTCTTTAAAAAAAGCAGAATGGAGCTGAAGCAGCACTGGGAAGCTGGGAAACAGACCATGACAGTACAGCTTTACATCTGAGGGCTGGGGAGACAGACATTGATCTTGGGGGGGGGCGTGTGATATTCACATTATCCGGCACATAGAGGAATCACATCATTGATCCATGGCATTTCTAACTCCTGGTGAGCAGACAGAAGAGGGTTATTTAATCGGACTGGAAGGAGAGTCGTGTCCTCGTGAGCTGAAGACAGGAGTGCAGGCTCCATCTCCGTCATCACGGCAGCCGTCACATCCATGCGACAGATGCCGGCGAGGTGCACGGTGGGTGTGACAGGCCTCAAATGTGGAGAGAGTGAGACTGGGCTGGGGGGCGTCACAGGTACAGGCAGATTTCACAAGCTGCTGCTCCGGCGAGCATCACGCTCCGAGACACAGATGAGGACAGAAAGGACCTCTGTCTGCTTCAAACTGGAGGAGTCAAACCACACCCCGCTACCACAGCTAGACGCCAGAGGAGGATATTTTAGTATTGGGGTCATACAACGATGGGAAAGTTGGAAGGAAAAAGGTCAATACTTTTAAAATCAAAACAATCACATGAAATTATAACAAAATAGAGTTTGCAAGTCAAAGAATTAAACAGGCTTCCGTGCTAAAACTGGAATAACTGCTCGCATTTCACTACAGTTCATGTTGCATCAATCACACTGCTGCGATATGGAGGCATCACATCTTTTGGGCGGTGATGTCTTTATAAACTTTCCGGAGAGCGGTAAGAAAATGAGACGCTGTCATGTGACACACAACCCGATGTCTGTGTTTTACAGAAGTAAGCTTCAGGTTTATACCTTAGTGGCCAAAATTGTGGAAACACTTCCAATTTTTAAAGACTGCAGAACTTATTTAATGGTCCGATGTATGAGATTTGTAACATTCTTTGATTGTTTATAAAAATTACCGCCAATATTCGTGTAGGACTAGATGTTTCCACAGTTTTGGACACTTGTGTAGCTGTGCTTTGTTACGATAAAAAAAGCCTGCAAAGTGCTCCTTGCTCCGGAAGCTGACAGCAGAGAGCAGGTATGGCCTGTGTGAGAACAGGGATGCACTCATGAATGGCAGACTCTCAGCCCCAGTGACCGGGAGTCACATGATTGACGGGATCCGTGAGGAGGGTGGGGTGTGGCCACCCCGAGAGAAGGAGTCAGGTGACTGGGTTTATTCCTGCTGATTCACTGCACCTGGACCTTGTTTGTGAGACGAGTGGGAGTGTTTCACATATCCTCTCTGCATTGTGTGAGGTTAATCCCATGTCTGCCCAGAACCCGTAAACCCTGAAAAGAGAGACCCCGCCCCCATAAACCTGCCATTCTATGCCCCACCGCCCAGGTCACATGGCACTATTTGCCATTTCCCAGCATCCTTTACCTCTGATCTGTTCAGCTGCTTAGGCAGTTTACAGGGATGAGAGTCTGTGACTGTGAAGGCTTATACCTTTGCAGTCACTACATGCACAGCCTGTGCTCTGTATGCAACATCTGCGCAGTCAGAAAAGCAGTTGCTCAGCAGCATGTCCTGCAGATGCATATATTTTGAATGGACTGTCTGCGCAGCCGGAAACCCAGGCCCCCAGAGAATGGCAGATGCAGGCTCAACAGATTTACACCCTCTCACAAGCTTCATGCTGACAGCCTTCCCTGATTGTGGTTCTGTTCAAATCACGGTCCTCAAGGTCCGAGCACTGCTGACTTTCCAGTGAAGCCTCTGTGGCCAGTTAGAAACAGTAATTATTAAACTAACTATCTGGGAGAACTGAATACAAGGCCTGAGTGGTTCTGGCTCCGTCTTCAGATTTGACAACCATGAACTGAACCCACCAGCTGAATCCAGATTTCAGTATCATAAAAAAATTGTCTTTTATAAATACGTGACAAGGTGGAAACCTACTGAGCAGGTTGGCTGGGGTATCAGGCTGGCAGTTTGCCCCTCTGCAGTTCTGGTTCTGGGAGGGTGGGACCGGCTTGTAGGATTGACCCGTGGCCCGGTACATGGCCTGTACCCACAGTGCACGGTCCTGCTCGTGATCGCTAGCGAACATCACATGATCCCCTTCTTTCACAGCCCTGAAAAATGCCCGTCCACCTTGGAGACCTGGGATAACGAGAAAGAAAGAGAGAAAGGAAATCCATCCCAAGACCCTAGATCGGGGCTGTTCAAATCACGGCCTGAGAACTGCTGATTTTCCAGTGAAGCCTCTGTGGCCAATCACAATCAGTAATTATTAAATTAACTATCTTGGAGAACTGAAAACAAAGCCTGGATTTTGAATCGAGGTCCAGATTTGAAAAGCCTGGATCCCAGACAAAGTCTCCTCATGACTGTAAGAAGAGGTGAGGCATGCAGATGTGGGCGGAAGAGGAAGCCACCAGGGCTGTACCTGGGTGGGGTTCAGCATAGTCCACCGTGTAGCCGTCCAGCTGCATTAGTTCATGGGGCTCTGCCTTTTTCTCCCGGTAGCTACACATGGCAAACGTGTACTGGCTGACCTGCATTACAGTGCACAACAGGACACACCTGACACCTGAATGGGTCTCAAAATGGCAGAAACAATGTATTTCAGGGCTAGGAAAAAAAAGTGGTTTCCTTTCTTTCTCTCTCCCCCTCTCTTTCTCTCTCTCTCTCTCTCTCTCTCTCACACACACACACACCACTTTTTTCTTTGATTGAAAAGAAGCTGTTGAGTATATAGTACTTTTTGGTTTATGAATTACATTTGGTTAGATTTATTTCAAGATCATATAATAATAGAGCTGGAAATTGTTTTAATTAATAAAATTTCAAAATAAGTTTAATGGTAATATTTAAACATAAAAATTTACTAACCTGTACAAGTATAAAATAGCGCCTTTTCCAGCGCTTCCATGTTCTTTGTCCACGAGCATAGAGATACCTTTTATTGAAAAGAAACGAATATTTACATGTCAGAATGTCATGCCACTTATGACTGAATGGCATACTTTAATTACACAAAAACCTTGAAATTAAAATTGTGAAAAATAAAAATTTAAATCTAATCACAGAATAATAGATTGTCACAAAAATGGAAGAAACTGAACCATAAACTTAATCTGGTATATACTGAAGTACATATTTTGCTGTCCAGTGATGCCATTAATCAAGGCTTGTAAACACACCATAAATATGTGTACTAATACTGGACGGTGATCTTGAAGGTTACCTAACCGGGGACGGGGGATACATGGCAGGTGAACCAAGGTAGCAGAGGCCGGGAAAGAAAACGTGCGGATAATCAGGCACAGACACCGACCCAAAGCGGACAACGAGGGCCGGTGGCGCACGATACGGGACACCGCACGCGCGCGTAGAACACTCCCTCGCCCCGCTGACGGATTAATAAACAGATTGAAGAAAATAGATGTAACAAAAAAAGGCAGACAGAATTTACTGTAATTTCATCCTAAAACAGAGTAAGTTAATTTCAAGTATTTATAATAATAATAATTATTATTCTTCTTATTATTATAATTATTAGTAGTAGTAATATTGTTACTGTTGTATGTGTCTTTTTTAAATTAGTTTAAATAGGATAAATAGTTTTTGCCCAGTTTCTCTGTAATGTATTAACCGTAATAATAATAATACACTGTAAAAATCACTAGACTGCTGGCCATTATTAGAGGAGAACTGACGTAAAGCTTTCGAAAAAGAGAACGATGATGAGGGAGAAACTTAAAAAGTTAGACCCGTATTAATATCCTTATTTATCTCTCAGCTTCCCTCTTTCAAGCATCAAAATAGCAAGAACATGTGAAAGATGAAGCAATCTGCCGTGCCATAATCAGTGGGCCATTCTCGCAAATCAAACAATAAAAAATATGTGCGCACATTACAGGAGCGGGAGAGAAATCAATACATGCTGAGACGCTTTATTGAAGGGGCTATGGGGGGAAGCGTGTGGGAGGGTACCCCGTACGATAAAAGCTCCCTGTCAAGGTTGAAAGAGCAATAAATGCCGTCTGTGCAATTTGGACCATTCTGCTGTAGTTGGGTTAACATGTGGCAGAAGTAATCAGCCACTTGTGAAAATGATTTTCAGTTCCTTCTCAAACACCTTTCAGGCACTCATGATCCCATTTAGGTGACAACAATAGACGGCCCTCGGCGGGCCCGACGGCCGTGGACTCGGGAGCCAATGGGACCTCACCGCCGCGGGCACTTTTCAGGCGATGCAGCGCACCTCCGCTACTGGCGGGATAATAGGAGTCGTCGGCGGGGCGCATTCCTTCCGCATTCACTCGCTCTCTGCTTTATGTCGTTTTTAAAAAAAGTCTTCGTTCAAAAGATCAAACCACCAAATTGACATGATTATGTTTTAGAGGCCACCGACACCTGTGACCGTAAATGTCTTTTTTTTTGTTTCGCTTCGCTATTAAATCTAACTATATTAAATGTCACCATACCCTCAATTTCTTACAAATTTCATAATTAGTAGAATATTTCAAAGAAGCATAGAACTGATCGATCAGCCGACTGATAGAACGTTCGGTACATTTTGGTTTTAATCTGATCTTCCACGTTGGAACCATTCATCCGTCCATTTTCTACGCAGTTAACTTAGTTAGTGTCGCGCCGGTTGAGGGGTGTGCTGAAGCTATTTAACTTGCCTTCTAAGTTACTAATTCCAGGACAGTATCTTTCACATCAATCCATCCATCCAATCCAGTACAGAGGTGAATGTGAGTTGCACGTGCACATTTAGTTATTCTCCGAAATTATGCTGCTTTAAAGCACTTCTATTCCAGATAAAACTAGTATAAGATAGCTATATAAACTAGTATAACCTAACAGAAAAAATATTAAAAACATTTTCCCAGTTAATTATAAAAAGCCCGAACTTGAACTTTTAAAAACTTTATTTTAAAATAGCAGTGCCCCCTAGTGGGAACCTCGATTTTTCCCCTAAATTACGTCCTGCCTCACTTAAACTAACTCGATTATTCACGTTTGCCGGCACGTAGCCAACCAGCCCCCCCCCCCCC
>JAODKE010000001.1:30378312-30393126 GCA_026779605.1 Mormyrus hasselquistii | reverse complement strand
GTTTTTTTTTTCTTTTTCTATAGCGGCTCCTGGGAATTAGCATGCTGGCCCTTTCAGATTCATCCCCCTCTACAGTAATGACTGACGAGGTGTTAATGAGACCTAGCCTTTGTGCATTAAAGCATCGATATCTGGCAGTATGCTCTAAACTAACAGCAAGACGTGCATAGACAGCAAGACTTTCCATGATGCTAATTTCTTATTAAAACACGTATTTTGTTTTTGTTATGATAATTGTAATAAAAGAGACTTGCACAAACAAGCTAAAATTAGTGTCTTTTTCTGGTACATAAATGCTACAGGTTTCTCTTATGCAAAGTATCAGTTTACTGGCAAACAGTAAATAGAAATATTTATGTGTATGCATGTATCGTGTTGCATTGATTACAGACATTTTTTTGCTTTGAGGTATTAAGGTGGTTCCAAACTAACAATAAAGATTGTAGGAATATGCATCAGACTGCAAACTTATTTAATAGACCTGCAAAGCTCTCTGGACGCCCCCCCCCCCTCCCCAACCCCACCCACCTGCAGTGTTCTCGCACCACTGGTCTCAAACAGTGAACCCTAAAGGCACCAAGCAGGGAGACCCACTAGGCACACAATTATCTTAATAAGTAAGTAACAAAGCCCAGGCAGTACTGGGAACAGGGGAGCCTATGACTCTAGGTGAGCACTGTCTGTAAACAGGAGACTCAGGCAGGGTAGTCAATAAGTCACTCATTAGAGAAGGGAGACAGTCAGAGATTTGACAACACCAGCAAACCAGATACACAGTATCTTTCTCTATCTGTTCAGTTATCTTCAAGCTGTTTATCTCAGTCTCCCAGTCCGGTCCTTGGGGAAACACAGCTGGTCCACATTTTTGCTCCCTCCCAGCTCCCCGCCAGACAGTCCAGGTACTGGGAGCTGAAAGGGAGCAAATATGTGGACTGGCTGTAGCACCCCGGGGACTGGACTGGGAAACAGTGGTCTATGCAGTACTGGCTTGTAGGGAACCTGGTGCCACTCCTGAGCAGCACAAGGTACGAGACAGAGGAACACATTATGTCCGCTGCTCGCAGGACACACATGCATACGTACAGCATCGGCAATCAGCCAACTAACCTACCTGCACGTCTTCGGAATGGGAGAAAACCAGAGTACCCAGAGGAAATCCAAGAATAACATGCAAACCCCAGTTACCCACACAGTAAGGGAGGGGGGTATTCAAGCCCCAACCCTGCAGGTACGAGGCAACACTGGTACGTACTGAGGCATTTCCACCTGCTCTCACATATACATAGTCATTAAAAAATCTATTTCATATATCAAAGAATGTGCTGGAAAGGTAATCATCAATTGATGTTATTAAACTGATCCATTTGGCTAATTAGGCGGGGAATTGACCAGATTAAGGTATTTTTGTTTATTTTTATACAGTTATATTATTTTTAAACAATATGTGCGCAGGCACATAAAACACGAGAGGGTTTGCTTTTGCTATATTATTTATTTTATTGAAAATTGTGTTTCCTAAGGAGTGTCAAACATACTTCATTCTGCAACCTCTACAGTCATGCTCAAAACCAGCCCTGTGTGTGCAGTTAATCATATGCACCCAGTCCAGCCCATGTACATAGGGTAATCTGAGCCCAAAGAGTCTATGATAATCTTCCTGTGATCTACACCAAACCCAAACCTTGTGTGAAGCTCTTACAGATATTTAAACCAAGCCCAACCCATGTATGAAGATTAAGGTGATGTTGTCAAAGCCTAACCCTTGTGTGGAGATCTTAAGGAAGCCTAACCTATCTACAAAGCTCTTAAAATGATTTGAACCAAGTCCAACCCATGTGTGGAGATCTTACTGTGGTCTGGAGGCCTCTGCCTGGTCCGTCTGCAGTTTTTCCCCTCCTTCTACTTCCATGGTGCAGTACACAATCCGGTTGGGAGCCACTGATTTCAGCCCCTGAACTTCCACTATGACAATCTGCAGACTCGAACACAGCAGAACGTATCTGAGCTCATTCCCAAACACCTCCATAAAACAGACTTCAGAATCACGTCAGTTCATGGATATACACTGAGCCAAAGCCTCATCTCCCCTCTAACGTGCTGCATGAGAGTTGGGAATCTCAAATAAAACGCAATAAAGCTGCATGACGTAGGTAAACTAAACTAGTTGGTTTAAAAAAGATTGGTTTTAAGATTGGTTAAGACCTTCTAATTAAAAGCGGCATGACTCTACTCACCTCTAGAGTGAAAGACAAAACCACTTCAGACTTGGACAGCATGACCTCATTCTCATCCACCATGTCCAGGAAGGAGGAATTTATGGGAGAACGTTTCAGTTTCTGAAGCTTGAAATCCGGCCCCGCTTTGGACACGGGGAGGCTCTCCAGATTAGCCATGAGCAGGTTCACGGAGGCCCTCAGCTCCTCCACGTACATCACCTCCATCTCCTTGGAGATAAACCTGGGATACTTCCTCTCCTGGAAAACAGATTCCATTGGGACGGTTGGTATGAAACTCTCTTCAACTCTTAGCTACTGTAGGTCATATGTGCTTGTAGAGATTGCAGAGCAGGTGTGATGGTCCAAGGGCAGTGTTGGGGACAGAAAGTGGACAGGCTGCTCTCCCAGTTTGTGATCCACTATGATTTGTACATTTATGGCGGTAAAGAACTAAGATGATTATTACAGTAATGTGGAGATAAGAGGGAAATAATATCTACCCGGGCGATTTGCTCTGCCAGCTGCAGCCTGCCGTCGAGCTCCCTGCGGATCTGCGCAGCCTGTTCGTCCACATTGTCCAGCTGCAGAAAGAGCACATGAAGCCTCTCAATCTCTACTGCTGTTGTTTCCATGTCTCTAAGATCACCAGTACAATCAACAAACACAAGACACACAAAATCACACATTCATTGATTTATTTAGATACTCCTGGGTGCTGCAGGCAGATAATCTGAATTATTTTTCAGCCAGTAACACAAGACAAACAAGTCACAATATAAAGATAACATGGGGGTCATTTATTCTGCCCAGCATTTCCCCCACCCCTTGAAGGAAGCAATGATTTTTCCTCAGTAAAAGCCAAGTGATTACTACCCCCCATACAGCAGTGAGGGAAGGGTTTCCATTTTCTTTAGGGCGATATGACAGTGTTGCTTGAAATTATCCCCCCAGTCAAACTTCTAAATCAACGGGATAAAATATTTACGGAATTCTTTTAAAAATAAGCAGGCACTAATAGCCAGAAGACCAGAAGCGGCAGCCTTTGTGCTGGTGTCTGGAAGGCTGGGCGAAGCATCTCCACCTTTCCGCTCCCTATTCACGCTTGATTTTTAATGCCATTCATACATCACCGGTTACTGGTTACGGGTGCAGTACGATAAGCTGGAATATCCCGTGCCTTCAGAAGTCTTGTTTACCCTATTGCCACATTAATTCTTACTAGGAAAAGAGCAGCGGCACTGTCAGCCTCACATGCTGAGTGAGGAGGGCCCTGCTCACACGGCATTTCGGACAGGAGTGCCGCCGCTCTGCCTCCGTGAAGGCGGCTAATTTGATGCGGCACACCAAGCTCTGGCACGTGATTCAGTCCCGAAGGCGTCACAAGGACAGCTGGGTGAAAGGAACAGCAAATCTCACTTGCAGAGTGGCTCCCACACACACACACACACACATACACACACACACACACACACACACATACACACACACAAGGCCAATGTGACATTCAAGGCTTAAATGTGAACTGCAGCTCCTTCACTCCAATCATTTCTCAGATGCTCAAAACTATTATGCCAAAACCATCCCTTTAATGGATCTGTACCATTGATTGAAGTATCATACCTATTTGCTACTTAACCCAAGCATCTCCAGCAAAAGCAATAATGTATTGGATGAATGGATGGATGGATAGATGGATGGATGGATGGATGGATAGATGGATGGATGGATAGGCATGATATGCAGTAACATACAGGAAACCAAACTGAATCATTTTCTCCCCACAGCACTTCCATAATGACAGTTTGTTTACGTCGTGTGCTACTATTGACCGTGCTGTTAAGCCACATATTGGTCAAGAGTCAAACAACATGCTCTCCATTTACTGAAAAACACATCCAGAAGGATCAATAAATGTCATTTAGAGACAAGTACTGAAGTTCCTCATTAAAGCCTAGAGACTGACACCCAGCAATACAAACAGTCAGAGAGGTTCTGGTTCCATTTCCGGTACCAGTCCCAGGACTGTACATTGTCATTAAATACTCAGTGTTCCCTCCTTAAAAACAGCTGCCATCTTCCGTAAGGTAGCGATGCCGGGAATGCATCACAGAGGGGGGGTTCCCAAAGACACCCCCGCCCGGATCAGATGCCAGACAAGTGAAGAACACAAACAGTCATTGTTGTCCCTGTGAAGCCCTGCCTGGTTTCACAATGACCTCCCTAATGGCCACTATACATCACAGCACCTTGTCACCATAATTTGTGCTTAAAACAAAGTGCTACTGCTATCTCCGCTACGCTACTGCCTCCGCACAGCCAGCGGCAGTGATATCTGAGGGAGGCCGCTGATTATGTTACGTGCTTAGCTACATCTGCAATCAGCCCCCACCCCACCCCCAGTGCAGAGAGAAGGAAGTAGAGTAATGCCACAGTTTAGCAGTTGTGAGTTTTTTCCTCCCCCTACACCCACAATCACGTTCCTCCTTGACTAAATGTTGTCTCTGCCGTCTCCCAAGAACAACAACTTATATTACTATAATATAATAAAAATATATAATAATATTAATAACATACATATGTAAAACAGAATGTGTACTTGGAGCCACTTACAACTCATGACAAGAGCTTTATGGATTCTACTCAATCAGCCAGAACTTACTTTGTTGAGCTAGAATAAGAAAAAGGTGTTTTTCTCCTGAGATAAACAGCAACCACAGATTGCTACGGTTTGCTTATAACCATTACGATTTGAAATAATCCGCATATGATGCTGCCCTGGAACATGGTGGCAGTTTTATCCAGTGTGAAAAGACCAGAGGCTCAGTATTACCGGTGTCAAAGTGCACCTGGTCACTAGCCATGTTTAACCATTACTCCAAACCAGCAGGTGATCCAGTACTAACACTTCAGCATGTGGCCTGGCTGGTCGGGCACAGCCAATGCAAAAGCCATCAGATGCTGCCAATCTGAAAGGAGATTGCCTTGGGTAATTATGAAATAAATGTAACCTTAGGATTATCCTTTCCTAATTAAGCCATTAGCAAAAACAGTCTCTAGAAAAAAATACTGTAACATAAAACATTCGGCTGTCTTTTGATTGTCATCTGAGAACATCTTAAAGGCACGTGGTCATGATGGTTCTGGCAATCTGAAAACAAATTTATTTTTGTATAGCGTGTTTTCACAACATTATACTGTCTCAAAGCGCTTTACGGCATCCCCGCCCAAAGCCCCCAGTGAGTGAGCCAGAGGCGACAGTGGCGAGGAAGAACTCCCTAGACGGAAGAAACCTTGGGAGGGACCAGACTCAAAGGGGCCGGCAGGTAAAAAACAAATTCAATGCAGCCCCAGAAGGCCATGGGGACACGGCAAAGCGATGGACCAGACTGCAGCAGAACAGTCTTCATCATCATGTGCCTAATTAAGATGCTCCCAGCCCTAGACAAATCCACCAGCATGTTCTTTTATAGGAAGCATCTCCAATTTCCCGCAGAAAATTACTTGTGATCCTCAGGCCCCGCAGCTTATTTTGGGCTCAGTACTATCTCAGGGCACCTGCCGCAACAAGACTTATTTAACATACCCTAAATGGTATTTGTACATGCTTTGCAATGCAGCGACAGCAGACAAGGCCTAGAAGAGAGCAGCCCTACCAAATATTAAGGTGTCGGTTGAGAAGTCGTCAAATTATCCGAGGAAAACCAAAGCCGTAATTCTCACAGCGTGATTCTGATTAGCGCATTCGCCGACTTGTGAACTCTGCAACACTCTGGAGCAAGACGGTGTGGGCACGGAATCCGGTGACTGCCGGGAGATTTCGCCCTTGCTCTTGAGTACAGGCTCAGTCTGTGTTGCTGTCACACACATGATACAGAGCCTTAAAGTGTCCATGTAACTTAATTTTGCTGGGTGATAATGCACTATTACCCTGCCACTCTCATCACTGCATCTCGCCCCCTCTGTAATGTCTTAATGAAGAATAACCAGACTGTTGAACCTGAAGCTTCACATAAGGGGGGCGAGTGAAGCTCCCATCACGTCTGGATTCACAGAGCTCCTCTCCGGCCGTCGAAGTTGCTGAACCCACCACACACAGCAGGGCTGGGCAGTCTTATCCAGAAAGGGCCGCTTGTCTATGCGGGTTTCCACCACCATTCCCTAATTACATTACTAATTAGAGGACTGATTGGCTGAAGAGTCCTCACACCTGGGTTTGAACAGCTGACCTAAAGGTTATCCCCAAAACCTGCATACACACCGGCCCTTTGAGGATAAGATTGCCCACCCCCGCCTTACACAGACGGAGAAAACAGAGCTGACGCGAATGTCAGCAGGTTGGCATGGCTGCGATAAGGTCTCCGTATGGTGTCTGCAAACCACAAGCACTGTTTCAGTGGGACAGACTGAGGTTTAGGACCAAGGGTATTAACTACTTACACACTTATTATGTCAAAAACCATGCTCAGGCTAACTGTGTCAGTGTGCCCTGCGGTGGGTTGGCGCCCCATCCTGTGTTGCTTCCTGCCTTGTGCCCATAGGCCCCAGACCCCCCATGATCCTGAACAGGATAAGTGGTTTCAAAAAATGGATGGATGGATATATTTCAAGCAAGAAAAGGCAGGAATGGGATTCAAACCCATAACCATTTATTTGGGACCTTTTGGCCACACTACTGTTGGACCAGGCAGCAGGGACCTCTAAACACAGGTATAAATGAGATTCTACCCAGGATCTGCCGTTTTAGAAACTTCCGCACTAGGTAGCCTAAGAAACCACTATCAGGCAAAATTGACTTTTAAAAAAAAACACAAGCACTATTTTGTAAGTTAATACACGACTAATTGGATATTTCTCTCGACGTGGCTGAATTGACCACAGATCAGGATGTCCCACAATGTAAAGTCAGAAAGAGGAGATAAAAAAAATAAAATAAATAACTTAAACTGACTGTAACCCACAGGTACCGGAAACAGGGTGAGGCAGTGCAGTGCATGAAGGCGGAAAATCAGTGATGCAAGATGTGGATATAGGTGGTGCGTTCCAAGAACAGCTCTGGTTGAGGGAGAATTTCTACACCCACCAAGGCTGTACAAGTGCGTTGCTCCCTCTGCTGCTAAACAAACCAGCTCGGTCACAAATCACATCACCATGGCGACGTGGGCACAGCTTCGACGCCCCCCCCCCCCTCCGTAAATGGAAGGCTCCGGTTTACAGGCTAAACCTTGCGGTTCAAAAAGGTTGCTGGCCCCAAACAGTGCCCTGGAGACCAGAATGGACGGGCAGGTCATGTGCGCAGTTCAGGAAATACCATTTGACTCCCCCCCCCCCCCATTTAGCTTTCAGAATGAATATCTAGCCCTTATAAATACCAGCAAAATACTGAAAATACAAGTCAATTTTTTTTTTCAAGCAATCAAACTAACCTTCATAGAGACATCATTTATGTAACAGATCAAATATTTGAAAAAAGAAATTCAAATCTGTAATGCATTATTTAATTTAATATTAACAGACATCAGCGAGTGAGATGCCGAACGGGGCTGGACTCATTTGAAGGCCCCTCACCAGCACCATACCTTCTCTGCAGATATCTGAAGGACATTGAACTGCCAACACCGGCCTCTCAAGGCATTCAGGAGCAAAAGCAAATTAAAATAATTCAGCTTTCTCAAATTGCAAACAATAAATCTTAAAATTAATTCATTTGCTGACTTGTTTCCATCATTCTACATTATCATTGATATTTTTCTTCCTTTTTCTATACAGCGACAAAGGGAAGTGATATACTGTCATTGCTGACACACCACAGCACACAATGCGGAACCTTTGCATTTAATCCATATGTGACATTGTGACATAACAGGGGGCAGCTAATTCAGCACCCAGGGAGCAGTGCTTGGGGGCGGTACCATGCTCACGGTACCTCGGTGGTCTTACTGGTCAGGGATTCAAACCTTTCAATCACAAAGATGCCTCACGAACCATTAGGATACTACCGCCAGACTAGACTTACACTTATCGGTATAATTACGTACATTTGAAAGGGAGGGTCTTATTTACGTTAACAGCAAAGACGGAAGCAGTCACCTGGCACCCATTGTAAAGAAGCTGATGCTCAAGCTTCCTAACGCCAAGGATCTGCTGGAACATCTCCAGCAGCTGCTCTTTGCTTAGGATCAACTCGGACACGCCACAGAAGGGCATTCTGGGAGGCTGTCTCCGCAGGTCCTCGTCGCCCCTGTAGATGGCGTCGTACTTGGCGACCCAGGAGCCGAGCACCGTCTCCTTGCTCAGCCCGTCGATCTCAGGCAGACTACGGACGCGCCTCTCGATGTTCTTCTTGAATACCTCGCGGAAGTCGCTGGCTGAGCAGCCGCCGCTCTGCACCATCCGGGACACACGGTCGCTCTTGAGGAACACCTGAAGAGCAAGATGGTGAGAACAAGATGGTGAGAACAGGCAAGTGTGTAAATAAGGTTCTCCATCCACTGAGTGCTGTATTGAAGGTGTAGGCATAAAAGTGAGGGTATAGATGCTGTAAAGGCAACATGTAGACCTGGGATGGAATGGGTGATACATAATCCTTCGGTTAAGGCCACAGCAAAAAAATATTAAAAATCATGAACAGCAGGGTCTGGAGGCAGATTCATCTGGCTTCCGGCAGGAGCAAAAAAGAAAATGTAGAAGTAAAAATAGACAAGACGACCCACGGAAAGCGTACAGGCAGATGTATCGGAGGACTTGTTTATCGTCCTGTCTATGAGGTAGAAACCATTCTAGCCTGATTGCATTTTCTTGTCTTTGGATACGTGAGTGGGTTGACAATGCAGTGATGTTTGCATAGAAGTCTCCGCGGCGAAATCCATGGTGACTCAGACTGTACTTACTTTTTAGTTCCAGACTTTAATACAAAAATCCGGTATCCGTCGTGATACTAATTAAGACAGCACAGGTATTACAGCACTACTTGGAATCGTCAAGTTGAACATCTAGTCAGAAAATCTCTGGTAGGTGTGTAATAAGAATGACATCTTACATATTTCATATTTCTTTCAACCAATTTTAAAGATCCAGTGACAAGGCACTGTAGTTAATTATTATACTTGTAAATTCATTGTGCAAACACCCTTCCAGCAGATTCCGCCACAGTCGAGCACACATGCATTCTGGCCTTAACATGCTGGCTACATACATCTCAGCTGAACTGCAGAATGATGCCAGCATGCCCGACTGGTTTTAGTGGAGGGAAAAGAGCAACAGATGGGCGACAGTGGTATCTCCATTAGGAGGCTAATGGTGTGGTGCAGAAGTTCTTCACCCAGTGAGCTCAGAAGACTGTGCTCACGTCAGTATGTGGTAACATTCTGCCCCCGGGACAGGCAAAGCTGCATTTAAGGAACGGCACCGCACAAATATACAGACTTTGGCTATGAAATGAGCCGAATTCATCTCAGAATGGGACTGCGAGGCAGTGGTGCCAAACAAAGTCAAATGCTGCTGCACCATCCAACTAATGCCTGGGCTCTTGTGAGCCGTCAACTGAAGACCGAGACGGATGGATCGTCGTGGAGAAGCCAGCTGAATACAAACCAGGGCAAATTCAATGAAGCGGCCATGAAGGATGATTCGGGGTTCCAGGAAAGCTGTCCTGCTCATTGCCTTCATAAAAACATACATATAAGCTGCACTCCAGGAAAAGAAAGAAGCTGGACCCTGAAGGAGATCGCTGCGTGATCGAGGGGTAGGTGGGTGTCCCAGGCCAGCATGCGTTTTGTTTCCCTACTATTTAGTTAAGTCCCTCTCTACTCCTGCATCTAAAGTCCCCCGTTCCTTTTACTCCAACTCTTGTGATTTTTGTTAGATAATCTGCCCTGACCAAATCTTCCAATGGCGACCGCGGAGCTCATGAAGCGTTCACAGGTAACTTTATACGTGATTGGGCGCTGCTCCTGAGTCACTGGGGAGACAGCACTGGTCCATTCTGAAAGAGATCCCATCAGGGTGCAGAACCACGTCCTTGCAATTCATGGGTCTGAACAGAAACTCTAGCTCACAGCACAGATGCTGCGCAGCCAACAAGCCGGCCACGAGGCTATTTGAGGGCACCGGTGATGGCGATCTGAATCATAACCCCTGTGATCACAATAAGACACGTTCATCAGCATTCAGGTGGTATCGCTCACATTCATTCTCTGCCCATTAATAACAGTGAGGGGATTGTATCATGGTTGCATCTCAAAAACATCTATTAAAAATTAAATTTAATAAATGACAATATAATATAGCAATAATACATTTTATATTAAATTAGTGATCAAAGCCAGTTATTTCACTGATATTTAATGAGAAATAACACTGGGCATTTAATTAAAACATCTATTGCACAGGAGCAGGGTTTACCCAGTACACACCGCTATCCATTAGCATATAGCAAAAAACACCTTTGTCATAATTTTGACTATTACTGTCAAACTGTTTGCAGTAAAGCGATTTCACGCAACATTTTTCCCCTCATTATTTTCACCATACTGTGAAATGGTTTTTTTTTTCCTCCCAAATTGAATTATGCTTCTTTATTCTGAAATAATTGCAGTCATAATAATGCTTCAGAGAGAGAGAGAGAGATAAGTAAACGCTTCCATTGGATGGTATTACAAATGTCAGATGTTATTAATAATGAATCTGCCACCTAGGCATTTCCTCTTTGCCTGCTGTTCTACTTAATTGGTGACTTGAAATCTCAAGTCAATTATTTATAAGCAGCAGTGTACTGAGCATCGCCAACTTCTCTGGAGAAAGAGAAAAGGCCGCTGTGCTCCGTTCACGTTCCTCCCGTAATGTAATTAAAGGCAACACCTACAGAGGACCAGTGGACTCCTTCTAAAGAGGAGACGTCATCCCTCATCTGGTAACAGCTTTCAGAGAAATCACTGAACTAATATATGAAACCTCACTTGTATATTGCCTTGGAGATAAGTATCTAGTAAACAAAAAAATATTAATGCATTATTAGCTCTGAGGTCCTTAAGTTGTTCTTTGCAGTGTTTTTTTTTAAATATTAAAGAATCAAATTAATGTGAGAAACTTAACTTTTGTAAGACAGACAAGCATTAACTTTCAACAGCCTTATATATATGATTAGACTCAGTATCAGGCTATTGAAAAGTCAACAGCCGACACGCATTAGAAACGATCGCAATACACACCAGCGGCAAACGTGGCGCTGAAGGCCACCTGTGCACGTCTCCAAACACACGCAGGTCCCAGCTACCTGCTAACGCTAAAACTGCTGCACCCACACACCGAGTCACAGGAGAATCTATTAACATTATGGGAATTATGGGATTCTTTGATCACTGAAAAATAATTATTAGAGCCCTTGAAACCCTGTAGGGGGCCTCAGCGCCCCTCTGCGTAAGAATAACAATACCAGGGCTGGCATCCGAGCATGATTTATGGGCGTCTCTGAAGCACACCCGTTTAGCCAAATCTGGAAATTAACTGGAAATATCTGGAAGGTCCCTCACAAGATCCATACACAAGAAACACAACAGGGTTTTATTCATTTGAACCTGCTCCATATGTAAACCTTACAGCATTCCTGAAAACATGTTTTACCCCAAAGCAGGAAAACAAACAAACCGATGAGCATGATTAAGACTGGGTTTCATTTTGTCTGGTCCTGAGGTAGCTCAGGTGGGGTTCCAGCCATCCAGTGCGTAGAACAGGCCAAAATAAAGACTGATTAATTCACACTGAACGCAAGAAACTATGGCGATTCCATCTCGCAAATGAAATATTTTACGTCACGGTACCAAATATATACCATGTTGCAACAAATATAGAATGTGTTTGAGTTATAATAATTTACAAGACATGTCTCATAAAAATGGGAGGGAGTGATCATGATCACCACTGACTAACGGGAATCCCACACAGGGCAGGAAACAGATACGGTACAAGAAAACTACACTGCCTTTAGATACATTTCTAGTTTTTTTTTCCTGAGTATATGGGATTGTGACAGAAGAGGAAGTTTGAGAGAAGAGCAGATCTCCATGGATACTACACTGGACTGACGCAGACAGGCTCATGTGTGTCATTAACTATTAAACAAAGCCCACCGCCTCTCCGTGACTGCGCATAGGCACGCGGAAGCCCTGCATTCGCTCAGGCATTCTCCAAGAGAGAAGGGGAGAATGGCAGGCACAGTTTTGCCCTTTAAAACCCCGGAGGCTTCGCCTTTCATCGTTTCTGAGGAAAACAAATGCCCTGGTGGCCAGCAGCCTGTAAACAGTGAATAATGAACGTGGAGTGGGTGCTGACAAGTAAAGTATGTTATGTTCACTTTGGAAGGTGATCCCAAAAACACTTCTGTGTGATGCCTGATTTCATACTGACACGAGAAATGTGTCCAAAAAGCCAGATCGCCTCATACTTAAGCAGCATCGGTTGGGTTCATTGAGAGTTTTTCATAAGTTCAGTAAAGCAGAATTTGTGGTAAACCTAATTCCACCCCGTTCGAATGCATTTTGTGACTGAAGGTCTTAAACTGACTGGTCGTTCAGCTTGACATTGAACTGAATCTTATGCCTGGTAATGATGAAAACCTTTTTATTTTATCTAGAGCTTTAAATTTAAAAAGCGTTACTTTACCAAATCACTACATTCAGGCAGAGAGAGCAGTGTTTCTCTCCGCTGGGCAATTCGAATGTCTCACTGCAGTTCCGGATGCGGCCAGGAAAGACGTTCTGGATCACCACACAGTTACTCAATGTTCTGAATGGACACACATGACATTGAGATTACTGCCTCTTGCGTTATCATCTTAAGAGTTTCTGTGAGGCAGGGGGAGACTTCTGCAAAATACTGAGAACACAGTGACACTCGCACTAAACAGCACAGTTCAGAATTATTACTTCCCACAAAGAATGTGCAAACTTGACAAGTGTATGAAACATCTAAGGGGAAAACCTGTTGAGACTACATTCACATTTTCAAAAGTACTTTTTGGAAGTCCACATTCTAGATTCGATACCATGTGACATCTGTAATGATCAAAATGAGAAACTTTATTGACAAATGCAGATTGTGGATGACAGTGAGGACTGACTGAATGACGCTTCCAGGGCAGCGCCCTCACTTGGGATCATCACAGAGCCGATAAGCTCTGAGCAGAGCAGTTATCAGCAGGACTGTCATCTCACTTTCGGATACTGTTAGGAGAAAGATGATAAATAATCCATTTGGCAGTGCTTGGTCTTCCTAAGAGTGCTGCTTATATACAGCCGTACCTTCACACTGTGAGATGTTACATTCTGAGGGGTATTGGTGCCCATAGGGGTGGAATGGAGAGCTATGCTAAAGTCTTTGGTGTTTCCCATTGTGATTACAGGGCATCTCTGTCCACCTGTGTAGGGGAAAGGGGCTGTCCTACCCATCCACACTCACACTCCAGGTGCAGGCTTCTCAGGAATGCTCCCTGAACTTGGGGGGCAGGGGGCAAACAACAAAAAGCTGCTTCAGCCTCTGCACTCCCGGGAGAAAGCCCTAAACAGAACTCTCTTTGTCATAGGGCAATTAAAAATAGCACACCAGCGCAAGCAGGGTGGGGGAGGGGGGAATGATAATCAAGTCGGATGGATTATGAGATGCCGCACGTAGATAGTGGTACAGTGACAGCCCTTTTTAAAAAATAAAAAAAACAACTCAGACATTGAACAGGTCCTATTGATTTTTTTCTCCCACTTGTACCTCGACCGTAATCTTGGAAGTCGTCCGTTCCTGCTTCAGTTTGTATGGGTTGAGACGCATCGTTGGATATGCTCACTCTGCGCTATAGCCCCCATTATTTTAGCACCGATGCCAATTTTCCTACAAGACCAAAAGCAACAAAAAAAAGAAAAAAACAAAAAAAAAAGAAGTCAAGCCCCATGTAAAGTTGAATTAGCCCTGATCTTTTCAATAGCCAGAAAAAGAAAAAAAGAAAAAAGAAAAAAGAAAATTATCGTGAGACTTGAAGGTGGTGCACGTGTGCCTGCTCTCGCTTGAGTATGAAGTGAAGTGAAAATAATTAGTTGTCATTGTTGACACGCCACAGCACACAGTGCACAATAACGAAATGTGTCCTCTGCATTTAACCCATATGTGACATAGCAGGGGGCAGCTAATTCAGCGCCCGGGGAGCAGTGCTTGGGGCGGTACCTCGCTCACGGTACCTCAGTGGTATTTTGCTGGTCAGGCATTTGAACCAGCCATCACATGGGATTGTCATTTATTTCAAGGTTATTTCTTTTGTATGTGTGCTTTTTTTACGTGTGTATTAATTTAATATTGATTGTTAATGCTTTTTGTCGTGAATTAGGTAGGTGGATAAGTTTAAATATGTAATCATTTGGGGGTCTGCAACGGACTAAATTAATTTACATTGTTCCTTCGGGGAAAACTCGATGTGGACCAAATCGCAACTGAACCAGTCTTCGGGAATGAATTGAGTTTGTGTTCGTCCAAGGTACCGCCGCATAATAGATGTGTGTGTGTATATATATATATATGTGTGTGTGTGTGTGTGTGTGTGTGTGTGTGTGTGTGTATATAT
>JAODKE010000001.1:30362017-30377780 GCA_026779605.1 Mormyrus hasselquistii | reverse complement strand
TACACACACATACACACACACACATACACACACACACCATGGCAAGATCATTTTGAGACTAATTTAAGAGATTCATTTAATTTTGTAGTTAAAAGCAAAGCAAACAACGGGGGAAAGTAGAAAGTTCAAATGTCATGATGTGTAAAGGATAATATATAATGATAATTAGGTGACCAGTGATCATTGTTGACATGCCACAGCACACAATGACATGTGTCTTCTGCATTTAACCCATATGTGACATTGTGACATTGCAGGGGGCAGCACCTGGGGGCCAAACCTTGTTCAGGGTACCTCAGTGCTATCTTGCTGGTCAGGGATTCAAACCAGTGATCTTTCAATTATAAGAGCACTTCCTTAACCATCAGGCTACCAATGACACAAGGAATGGTAAGAGGCTAGGTAGGCTAAGTAGTGGTAGGAGGCTACCAAGCTGGCGTGAGAAATTTAACATGTAAAAATTGATAGCATAATGTAGCTAATTATGTAGAGAATCACATCAGTGTAACACAGAGATTTCACTCCTGCATACTATTGCTTGCTGCTCTTTACTGTTCAACACAGACAGTCAGCAGTTTGGTCAATGACCATTTCCACGTGGTGGAACGAGGAAAGTCCTCCAGAGCAGTGAGTGTTAAAGCCAGAGCAGAGATGAACCATGAGACCTGCACAGATGCCCGTGCCTTCACACTCACGACAGAGCCTGGCACCATCTGACAGCCAGGAGATACAGATCTCGGAGTAGGCGGAACAGGTGGGGTAGGAACAGAACAGGTGGAGGAGGCAATAAAATAGGTAGAGTAGGGAACCAAATGGATGAAGGAGTATGAAGATCTAGCCTGGAATTTTGAGCATGGGTATTCATGGCTAAGCTGACAGACAGGCCACTCCTCATTGCATTACCTAAGATGTCGCCTGCATACAGCCTTTAAAGAAGGAGCAGAGATGATGCTGAGGAGAACAGGAAAGGATCTTACACTAGCTGAAACATTCCGTTCTTTTGGGTCCATCCTGTTCCAGCCATACTGTGCCCACGTAGGGCTCTATAAGACCAGCAGCAAATGGCTCTCTCGACCAGCAGAGTCTACTTGCCTCATAATAGCTTCGCACAGCATTGCAGAACGCTTCGTCGGCGGCGATCTGTGTCTCTCCACTGAGGAAGGCCTGGAAGCGTTCCTTCACGGCCTGAAGCTGCTGTCGGTTGAGCTGGAGACAGAGGAGAGGAGTGTACAGTGACCCACTGGCTAAAGAGGCAGGCAGAGCTTTGCCTGAGATGTTAAAAAAACATCATTAGTCAAATACACTACAAGCACTACACAATAAATCATGGTTGCATGGGTTTCAGTGGATCTTCCAGTGGATGAGTAGCAGACAGTACGAGTTACAGATTTGTGCTTTTGGACAGGAATAGGCAGCAGGAACGTGTATAACCTCTGACATGTTGAGAGGGCAGGCCGTATTTTGAAAGGACTGAGAGCGGTTTGTTTAATTACATTGTGTCAACAGCTAACAGCACTAAAAAAAAAAAATAAAAAAATAAAAATCGATACCAAGGTATCCACTGCATCCAGGTTCTTCCAACTCTTCATTTTGACAAAGTTGTACATAACTATTCCTGTGCTAGTTCATGTTGTAGCAAAATTCATAATCAAATCAATTGTTCATGACATAGGGGTCAGACTGGGATCTCACCAGACAGGCATTGTATCTTAGACTAGACGAGGCAGTGGAATGCTGGGAAGTTTGTAGATACCAACTGTATTCATACATACAACTGAATATATTAATTTTTTTTGCAATCCCCCAACAGCCCTCCTATTAGCATCTGAAAAAATGGAAATGGTTAAACTTATACAGCACAAGGGTTTCAGGCAGCATGACAAATTCAAGGCATGCAGAGAGCCCTCTTGATTGGTGGGCTGATTTCATGAGTTTCATATTGTTTAAATGCATTATAAAAAGAACATAATAGCCTGCGAGAGCTGTTCTGAAAGGCCTCAAGCCCTGCAATTTAGCCCAAGTCAGAAAAAATTGGCAGCAATTTTGACTGCATAACTAAAAACTGCCTAATAATTTAAGACCCGGCGCTTGCAAATGACAGGGATGACAAATCCTGAGCCAAGTGGGATGACGATGACATATCACTCCCACAAAACAAGGAGATAGAGTGATTAAAGTTCACATTGTAATGGTATGTAATTCAGACAAATAAATAATACTGTTTTCCACAACAATTCACTCAACACAGGCATCCTTAGTATTTATTCAATGGCTTTAAAAAGAAAATGCTTTGCTGAAGCCATTCGGTGTACAAATAATTGAGGGATAGGTCAGGTAGCCTAGGCCGTATCAATGACCTTAATTAGCCATTATTAGCTACCTGTCAAAGTAATATGCACCAGTTCAACCAAATATAGGATTCATTTTATACCAAATGTGTAATTGATGTGCAATAACTAAGGTCAGGTCAGGTTGGGTAGTATGCATTGGTAGAGCATGTTGCACCCACCACACAACAAAACCCCCAGGTCAACACATGGTCCATTCACACCCTCTGGAAATGGCTGTCTACCTGCCGCAGCTAGGTGTTGCGTGGGTGTCCCCTTGGCCTGGTCCAGCTGCTTGGATCATCAGCAATGGAGATCCTGCAAGCTGGATCACCCAAAGAGAATCATGCCACATGGCTGTAGTGCCGTAACTGACACTCCCTCACAATGCAGGTAACGTGCATCATTCAGGACTCTCTAAGCAACCGCTTGTTCAAAACAAAGTCAAACTTGCTGTACTCAAGAATTCTCTGAAGTGACACAGTACCAAATGAGTTCAGTCTTTGTTTCAAATCAATAGATAGCGTCCATATCTCACAGCCATACAGAAAATAGAGAGTACCAGGACTCTAAAGACTTGGATCTTCATCCTCTTCCAAAAATATCAGGAGATACATCCCTTTCCTGCAAGTGATCACAGATCCTATGGAGGATGACCCTAGCAAGGACCTAACCTGGCACTGAGAGCAATGTTTAATCCCCTATAATACCCACAATCCAGGTGATCACCTTTTCCTTTCCAGATATGGACAACAAGTCCTGTTTTCCAGTCAGTTGGCAAGATGCCAGTCTCCCAAATGGAAGCAAAAATTGCTTGCAATGCTAGTAGAACAGCCTTACTACCAGCCAGAAGAAGCTCAACCCGGATACCACAGATCCTTGTGACCGTCCCTACCCTCAGCTGGTTCACCATTTGTGTAATCTTGGTGAGACTGGGTGGTTCACAGCTAATCGGAAAATCAGCCAGTGGACCCAGAGATATCAAGAGATGGTGTGTCACTTGTTCACAGATCCCTCTAATAAATGCATGCTTATCTGCCCTCAGAGCCCTCACAGCTGTCCTTCTTAGTTCACAGTACCGACCACAGTAGCCATCAAGCCATACACTGCATCTCTTCTCGATAATATCCAGGGAGACCTGTGAAATGAAGCTCCTCCTTCTAGGAACACGGCAACACCAACACTACCCTCAGCAACCTTCAGGGTCTTTTCACAGAAGGACAGTCGCACTCAAGTCCGTACTTCAAGAGTTCCTCACGCAAATTGCATGCAAACTCAACAGAAACACGCTGATGTTGGAGTCTGGCCAGGTCCAGCCTCATTCTCTTAGAAGGTGGTAGCCTACTGATCCTAAGCTAAATATTCAGAGTAGCAACAACAAGTCTCTCATCAGAATTCACAAACTGGGCACTTTTGTAAGAGCCTCCAACGACTCGCCACGAGGATGTGATCAATCTCCTTCACCAAACCACCAGTACTGGAGTACGAAGTCCAACGATGCGACTCTGGGCACTGGAACCAGGATCCAGCGACCCCCAGCCCCAGGCCTTTTGCTAAGTCAAGGAACATGGAGCCACTTTCACCTGTCTCCAGACCCATGGGCACCGACACAATCCTCATAGCCAGCCCTGTCAGTGCCAGTGGTCACACTGAAGTCACCCATGACCAGAGGAGTGTCACCTTGTGGGCACCCATCACCCACTGAGTGAAGTTGGGAAAAAAAATAATAAAAAATGCCTCCCTTATCGAGACATCACTCACCGCAGTCCAAGCATACACTGAGACAACAGACAAGACACCCAAGGAGTGCCTTAGCCTGAGTCTCATAAAACCCTCGTTGAAAGGAGTGACATCAGACGTCATTGGGAGACGCAGATCCGCCAGAGCTACAGCTACTCCCTAAGAATGGCAGCCATCAATGCAACCAGACCTATATTAGGTGTACCAGCCTACAGAGATCTGGCCACTCCACGGTCTGCATAACAGAGAGTGCCGCCACTAAAATGTGGAGTTTTCGAAGCTTATCCAACAGCAGAAGAAAAACATGGAAGGATGAAATACCAGAAAGTATAAAAAAAAAACTTGGTTGCAACATTGTAACTATTTTATTCAACCTCAAAATTGAATACAGTGAATACTGTTTTGATATTGACTTTCAGGAGTTAACATAATAAGAAACATGAATTATTTAAAACTACAAATTCCATTATTCAAGGAAAGATATTTTATTACTCATTAAAACTCGTCTCAATGTTTCATCTCCCATCACTAGTTGCCACCTTTCTGGGCTCTACAACCTGTTCCAGTGCTCCCTTCCAAAAGACTCGGTGTGGAAAGTTGTGGACGACCCCCTTTCCCATGCCTAGAGATAGAAACACTGATTCCTCAAGAGACCACAGGTACACAGTGAGGAAAGTGAAGTCCTTCCACACACATCCATTGCCTCGGCAACGTCTCCTCAGAGCTTTGCTACGTCCAATCAAGATGCAAAAGTGCTTGTTTGGACAGAGCCAAAAGGAAGACTGGCTAATAAAATCCATCGACTTATAGAGCAACAGTTTAAAAAAAAAAATAAAAATTAATGCAGTCCCCCATATGCAAAGACAAGGAGAAAGACAGAAAGAGAAAAAGAGAGAGACAGAGAAAAAGAAGTTACTGCAACCTCTGACTTTGGGGAGGATTTGTCAGTCGTGTCAAGTGGGGGGGGGGGGCACAGTGACATTACAAGCTTACACAAGCATGTATACAGGGATGGTGTATCAAAGCTGTCATGAATAACACATGCAGAGAGCCGATTTCACCAGCACAGACGTTCGACAGATTTATTCTAATATATCCAATCCTTCAGACGTATGTGCTTAGGTGGGTCGCTGTAAAGTGCTATTATGAAACATGAGAGTCCATGATAAAGGCATCTACTCACTGATTTATTCATTAGGGAGCTTTACTGAGACATTTCAAAAGCTGGCATGACACAGCCCTTGAACATAAGACACATTTTAATTTATAGTCCCTTTAATATAATATAATATAACAATAATTAATAATGACTGTGGAGCTGCAAGTCTCATTCTAGCAGGTCACATGACTATGTTTGCTCCTCCATGGAAGGATGAAGGACCATGGGAAATGCCATTGTTTACTGGTGCAAGGGGAAAGGTATTCGGGCTGCTCATGTCTCAGTGCTGCGTAATCCCCATTCAGCACATTGTCCAACTGGCCAGAAAGATCCAGCCACTCTTCTGCACAGATACAGCCTCACTGGCACTGAAGGAACTTTGATTAATTGGATTTCTCGCCTAGAAGAGCTTTAGCACTTTAGCCGCAGAAAAGCAGCAGGCATTCATTTAAATGCCAGTTGATGGCATTTTCACCCCTCCAGCAATATTACTGTTTTTTCCCTATTAGAAACCTTCATATTTCTATAAATGCTTTGTCATCGTGGCTCACAACTGCATCGTGATTTGGGATTGAAAGTATTATTCTTATCAGACATCTTTCCAATTCAGCTTTAGGGTATTTTAATATATTGATGCTATTTATGGTCCATGATATGTTATCAAACTTTATTAAAGCTAGATTAAAAACTATTTATACTGTAAAACAGACAGAGTTGACATGCCGACTGTCAGCTACTGTTTTTCAAAGCAATATTAAGCTGTAAAGAAAAGCTAGTAAACGCCAACACATTTCACTGAGATTGTCTTAAAATGTGAATTTGTCCTGTTTAAAGATACCTGAGTCTGCATAAAACAATGAAAACCTGATTATAAAAATATTTGCCACTAAAAAATAAAAATATTATTTAGGGAAGATACATTACATAATCAGAAATGTATCTGTGGAAGTGTTGATTTTCAAGTCAGCTAGGAAAGTTTTGTAATGAGTATTATTTGAAAGCTTCAGGAATGTAGTTTTCTGCAGGATTTCTGCCTGAACACTGTGGGAAGGAAGAACTGCGGCTATTTCCGGTCATTGTTCAGCTCCGTGTCAGACCTGGGTCACGCAGTGGAGCTCCACCAAACCAAGCATGGGCTTTCCGCCGATAACGTGCTTATCATAAGGCTCGTCTCATAATGCACACCACAGTGGGCCGGAATCGATGCTCCCTTACTGCTCAGTGTCAGGAGACAGGAAAGACAAGCGAGGAAGTGAAGGACGCATTACTAATGCATATGGTGCGTACAATTTCCAAGGAGGCTAGAGAACATGAACTCTGCATGGAACATCATCTTAAAAAGCAACTGAGACCTTTATCAGACAGAACCACATTCCGACATGCATAGTACAGCGAAGGCGAAGGGTGACAGCAGGTACTCAGATCACACGGAAAATACACTCTGGGGACAGGAGCCAGCGTCAGGGCAGATGAGCTTCATTACGCCATCTCCTACTGAGTTCTTTCCAGGCTACGCACCACAGAAACAGCATGGAGTTTTGGGCAAAAGAAATGCGTTGTTTACTAAAGCAATGCTCTTCATTGTGATATCAGATGATCAATCGTGCGGGTCATATGTGAGGCTGCGTGCAATGAATACTGATAAAAGAATCACGGTAGACATCATTCCCTTTGAACGCTCAAGTGTTCAAAACAAACCACTTCATCTCAGACAGTGATTTTGTGAAGAACACAAGGTCAGGGACCCTTGTAGTTTGGATAACAACAAAAGCATCGTGATCTATCAGAGGCAGAGGGAGAACGCTTAGATTCTTCAATAAATGGGAAAGAAAAGGGGGATTAAAAAAATGACAGAGGACTATTTTGGTCTAAAATTTCCCAACAGACAGAAGGGCTTTGAAGAAGGTGCACCAGCACCAGCGAGCTGACAGCAAAACATTCATCAGCTTAAATGTATTAACCTCTAAAATCAGAGCAAGCTTATCGCACTTGTATCCCATTTTTTGAAAAATCTTCAGGTCTCAGATTAATAACGGTTCAAGAAAAATCACAGAGAGACTTCTGTCAACGCATAATTTCCGTGCATAGTCATTAGCCAAATTGCAGCACCTGCAGCAATTAAAGTGTAATTAAAGCACAAGCGGCAGGCAGGAAGAGGTCTCACCATGAAGTGGACAGACGACACTAATCTTCTGAAAAGTCTTTTCTGTTTTAGTTAATATGGATGTTTCATGAATGTTAATCCACTCACGGAGGATTTTCCCCCATATAGAAGTTTTTTGAGCATGAATGGTCTGAAAACTGTCAGTGACACCTCATGAATTCGTCCTCCACAGCTGAGTTGATTCATATTGTTTTACTGGCCCTGTAGGGGGTTCCGGAATCCTTCTAACATCCTAATGAGTAATGCAGGGCTTTGTTTTTCAGGACAGACCTGCTCTGTCACATGGGCCAGTGATTTCCTTGTTCTCCACAACAGGTGGAGCTCTATGATGAAACACCATGCTACTGGAGTGGTGCTCTGCACACCACAGTGACAAATGTCATGCCTCCCACAACAGGCAATTAACCTTTCCTGCCCCCACCCACATTATCAAATGCTGTCAATCACTGCCTGGCTTAATCAGGTTCCCATTGGATGCTTTATTACCAGGCTAAACCAGGAAGTGATTGACACTGACCACCCACCAGGTTTCAAAGGCTTGTTCCTCCCATCACTAACTTGCGTGCTCTTTCTTCTCCCTGCTGTCAAGTACGCGTTCAGCTCCCTGACAATCTCAAGAGCCGATGCCCCAACACACCTATATTTCCTCACCCTGCTGGAAGGCAAATAAACCGTAATACTGACCCACCCAACCCCACCTTCAACTCTCCGTTTTAAAAACACTCGAGCTCCACTTCCGACGGCAGCATAGAAGCACCTCTCGCACGTAAAAAGCCCGACGGCCAAAGGCTTCCTCCTTCAGTGGCATCAGGCCTCAGAACAAGATCTTTAACCTTGACTTGAGCGCAAAAGAAAACAGGCCAGCCTACGCGTCAGCGCAGGCTCACGGCGCATGGCATTCATCAGCGACACGCAGGCAGCCATGGGGATCGGGACACATCAGGAAGGGAAGAAAAATCTCCTGCCTTGTTTTCAATCAGGCAGGCTTTTCCAGTCGCACCACCCTGGGTACTGAATATTTCCTGTCCTGTCTAACATGGGAAAACAGGATGCTAGTTTTTTTTGTATTCTTTATAATAATAATAATAATCATCATCATCATCCATCCACCTATCCATCGATCTTATAACTGAATTTCCCAATCAGGTTTAAATGAGTCTATTATAATAATAATAATAATAATAATAATAATAATAATAACATTAATAATAATAATAATAATCAATCATCCTCAACATCATCAATTCAAGATGGTGCCACGGACGTCAGGCTTGGTACTGTGTCCTTTGGCATTGACTTTGTTTTCAGAAGTCTGTAGATCAGGACCAGTCACCACAGGAACAGTTTCTTCCATCAAGCCATCAGCCTTGCAAACATCTGACCTCCAACACCAACCTATACCTGTTTCCCTCACTGCTACACCAAGGAACTGAATCTAAGGCATCCCATACACTTTACACCTTCTATGCTGTTTGTACTTTATGTACATTGTTCTGTCTGTAAATAAGATTTATTCTATATTGTATTTAATCTGTACTGGTTTGTTCTATTGTATTGTAATGTACCTTTCTGGTGTGTGCCACACACACACGGCCAATAAACCTGATTCTGATTCAGGTCGTCATCATCATCATCATCATCATCATCATCTGAAAGAAAAGAAGACGACTTCTTAATCTATTTAAAGATTTTGTATCAGTGCATTATTTATGTTCAAATGATGGTTGACTAATTTGAATACATAATATTTCAGCACGGCTGTTGTACTTTAATCAGCGAAGGAGTTACACATACATAAATAGCAACACCCTCACCCCCAAAACACTACTGTTACACAGGCTGACCTGCACCTCTCACGCCATTGGTGCCCTTGTTATTCGCTGCGAAAACCTCGACCACAAGCATCATGACAAGTTGTTCCTGATCTAACTACCAAATCGAGGAAAATATTAAGGAACTGTAAAATAAATTCAAATAAAATCAAAAATGCGATGAAGTATGGTAAATGCTAATACACTTTACTGAAAAACAGCATTAAGTTAAACTAACTATTCAAGCTGTAGAACAAAGACTTATAACGCTACCTACATTGAGACCAGACCCTCTAAAGCCAACCGAGTCAAATAAGTAACATGTTCACTCTAAATTATCACTTCATAAAGAGGCAATATTGGGTTACACTTTACTTAAAGCACTCATACTTTACTCTACTGACCATTACAATGTATTATGTAGGTATCTATAGTGCATTATAGATTAGAGCTTCACAGAGGATTAATAATGCATAATAAACATGGTTATAAGGTGTTATGCCTTTTTCTAAATAGTTATAGCCACGTTTATAATACTGTATTATAAATTATGAACATATTTATAAGGCATTATGATGACTGCTTTAAGTGTTACCCATTATCGCTACACAGAGGTGACTTAATACTTATTGGTACAATTGAAAATTTCAGAAGAGCAAGTAATATCAGTGCTGTAAAACCCCCATCACCCACCATAGCATCAGCGTAACTATTTCTATAATTTTATGCTAAATGTCATGCAAATTAGGGACATTATTTTTTTGATTAAAGACACAGGCCAGCCAATTAACTGCTTTAGTACGTGCATCTGGTGTGGTCACTTTAATGTGACAGGAATGGTCAAATAACTAAATTTCAATAGTTGAGCTTATGAGTGGTGCCCAATCGAATTCAGCCCTCATTAGCTAAGCATTCCCCAATGCCACAGCTCTCCATGGCAACGGAAAACAACGCGACTCTGCACATTAAAATGTACCGTGAAAGGACTGACCACATATTAATCTTTAACCTCTAATGCTGAAAATATTCTTTTAAGCGGCCAATGAGTAATATCACCAAACAGCAGCTAGGGTCAGGCAAATGCTATTTTTAGAGTCTTTTTCTTTACTTGGTGACCTCAAATTTATTTCCAGACCCTCACTGCTGGGTACAATCCATAGGGACCGATGAAGCTACCATTTAGATTTGTACAATAACAAAACTAAAAAAAAAAAACCACACAAAACATGTGCAGCACATTTGTGTTTTTGCTACATTCCTCCATTGCTTACATTTCCTGAGTTAAGCACCAAAAAATTTAAAAGACCCATAAATCAAATCCTTTAAATAAACTCAAAATAGAGAGCATTCTGCACTAGTGACTCCAAAATAAGGCACAGGTTAATGAACAAGCTTGCCGGATTTTTAGCATCGCAAACCCTTTACAAAGCTGAACCGATGTGAGGGGTGTGTGACCAAACCGCAATGCACCATGGGATTCAAAACAATCTGCAAAGATAGGGGCCACCAGCACAGGGACCATATATTTTTATTCCATTCTCCATAAAGAAAGGCCTCCCTTAATGGGGACACTGACTGGGCAGTGCATTCAGACAAAGTGGGAGGACCGTGTCTACATGTCTGGCCGCATGAACACCCGCTCAAGACACAAAGACTCCTAGGCCGAGACTGAGGAGAAAATCACCACCCTGACATCCTGAACATCATCATGCCAAGCTTTAGATATGATTAGAGGAGGATTTCCTCCAACCAAGTTTTTATCTCTACTACCACTCAGTCTAAATATACAGCACTGCGATTTTACAGCGTGGCAAAAATTTTGGTTATATACAAAGAAAAAAAATAATGATAGGGTGACAACAGATGAATTAATAGGAACAAGATGTGTGGGATGCATTTCGAAGTCATTTCCTTCAATATTTGGGAGTGGGCAAATTTAAAAAACGTTTGTCTGACAGTGATTTCCTGAAATAAGGTACTATTCAAAGAGTTAGACTGCTGCGATTGGGGGGGCTCAATGTGCAACCAACCTGCAGCTCAGGTTGATGTCCAGGAGAACCAGAATGGACTCCACTCAAGTGCCAATGTGAAACAAGAGCAATGTGACAGTCTGCTGTCACTCAATAGCATGATAACATCTGTCCAAACAGCTGCTACATTCTGGCTGCCTTGCCTACACACGGCTGGTATTTTTCCAGGAGCGAGAGAGACCCAAGGATAAAAATGACCTGCCGTGGAAAATGGCCACTTTGCTAGCCCAGAAAATTAAAATGTGTTCGGCTTACACCTGTGCAGAAGAGACAAATTCGCCATATGGCAAGCCAACTGGGCAGACATTAAACAAAATTATTAAGTTCTTAATGCTGTAAGGCGAAAGGAGGGCAAGACAGAATTATCTGGATTTAAATTTGTAAATACGCCCAAAAAGATCTTTATCGGCTTTAGGTAGCCTACATTAAACCTTGAAGATCGTATGGTGCAGGTGAATGCAAAGCTGAAAATTGGCGTCTAAAATTACCAATATAATTAATTACACATACAGAAACCATATTTCTGTTATGATCGGGCGATCACAAATAAACATTAAATGTACATTAAAATATGCGTTTTAATTACACATAAATACACATACGTTTATTCTATTGGATATGATCACGCGAATTAGTTAAATATAATGGATTTACCACTGCTTTGACTGGAAAACAGATGTAAACGTTTTTATTGCTTTACTTAAATTTTCAGGATCCCCCCGCCCCCCAGTTTTCCTCACGCTTCATACGAATCATGCAGCTGATCAACATAGCTAGACCAGTGACATAACAGTCCACCTGGGATATTTTCTGTTCGTAACACCTTATGCCAGGGATTTTAATTAGGAACATCTGTTATCAACAAGTTGCCAGGTCCAACTTTTGCTTGGATTTTCTGCGCGCTATGAAATAACTGTTGATATTGACAATTGCAGAAGATCGCAACTTGTTCGAAGTTCACGTTTCCTTTAAAAACAATCTGGCTTCTCAAGTGCGCAGAGGAGCAACGGCATTTAACAGCCTGAACACACCGTCCGGTTAACCGATTCAGTAACATACAGAAGTTTTTGAGGTTTACTTAAAGTTAAGATATTGATCTGGAAAAGCAAAATACTTGCAACAGGAAGCAGGCTGCTGTTTACGCTTACCTTTTGCTGCCTGCGTGCCATGTCCGTGGGCTGTTTGGCATTAAATGGGTACGCGATACACCTCAGCACAAAGACGTAGATCTGCAATTTAGTTTTCCTCTCTTCTTTTTCTTTTTGCAGCCTTTCTTCTTCATGTTTATCCCTCTCACTGGAGACCGAGGGGCTGGGACTAGCAGATCGCGGCCGCCCGGCACCCGATCGCTTTTCATTCCGACAATCTCGCTCTTGGGCAGGCAAACACCTCTGGGAACCCACCGCAGCCGGAGCCTCCCGAGGCTCCTCTTCCAACACTTCTTCGCCCGATTCCTCGCTGGAGGATGGATCCAGCATTATTCAAGTCGGTGAGAACCCAGTGCCGCTCACAGGGAAGCTCGATCGCAGCCCAGCCGTTCCTTTTCGGTATCCTTCAATGCAGACGAAGTTTGAGAGAAGTGCTGCCTGGTACGATCAGCAGGGCGGAGTTTCTGCGAGCCTGTGTCACCTGGTTCGCCGCATTCATCCGGGACGGACATCCAACCAGGCTGTAAGCGAAGCGCCAGCAGGCAGGTAGACAACCTGTAGCACCTGCAGCAGGTGGGAGGAGCTCTCTTCACCACAGGAATCCATGCCAGCGCTGCTCCTGCTCCTACCGCTTCCACGTGAACCCTGGCAGAAAGTTTTGTGTTAAGGTGCTGCTTTCAACCCCTATATGCTTCTTCCATTATACTGATGTGATATTTTAATGCAACTTGGTCAGGGTGTCCTCTTGCCTTGTACCCTATGTTTCCTGGGAAGGACTCCAAATAGACCATGACTTTGTATGGGGTATGCAGTTACAGAACATGGACTAGTTTCATTACATATAATATTTTTATTACATACATTTGTCACTTACTGTAATTTCATCTTTTAAATACTGTAAATACTGTTGCATTTTACGTCATTGTGTCCTTTGTTCCTGTGTGCCTTTAAATTGCCCCTCGGGGACAAATAAAATTTATAGAATTTAACTCATAAAATGTGATTTGCATCTGGTCTTGGAAAGCAAGACATGCCATCTTTTCGCTCACATCAATGAGACAACAGACCAACAAATGCAGTGCTCCTCCACGGTCACATCACTGAGAGCTGAGATACAGCCCTCCATTACAGCCATCTCTGAGGTCAAGGACGGCCGAAGTAGGCAGTGTAGTTTTGGTGATTATGCTGTCTCTCAAAGCCGCTTGCTGGAGCGTGAAGTAGACAGGAGAACAATCAGGTTTCACTTCAGATCATTAGTGCAAAATAAACACTGAAAGAAGTGGTTCCACTAGATTGCTGGATTAACAGTAGCTGGTAACCGAATCCTGCAAATGTCATGCAGCATAATATTTACTAAGACAGTGCTTTAAACAAATAGTGTTAATATTATTCCCAATTATAAGAGTATCAGAACCATAATTTTCACAAGTAGTGTACAGCACATATATTTATAGTGTGTTAGTGTATAATTTTAAAACAGATAATGATATTGGCAAAAACAATTTGATTTTGGATGGATTATTACGGGTATGATATATGCCTCCCTTTTAGGTTTTTCATGTGACTGAACCAAGATGCATCATGGGTAACTGCCCTCTGTCCCCAGGCACCATAAAGCTCTTAATCAGGCATTTCCTACAGCCCGTTGGTGTCTCATTCATCTAACTACATTAAGCAATGACCGAAATTAGTTACAGCTGTGTTATCCATAATGGCATTGGTGCCCGAGCTCACTCATCCCCCTCTACAATGCCGCATCTGCAAGACACACGGTGTCCAGCATGAGATGCCAGCCACACTGGTAGCATTGGCGCCATCCTCTGAGGCTCATTGGTCTTCTGTTCTGGCTGCAGGTCTGGAGCCATCAGCATATTCTGTCTGCTCGCGCCACCATTGAAGTTTATGTAGTCTGAGGTGAGTAAACACTGGCAGTTTTTCTCGATACTCATCCCAGCTGCGAATATGTGTTTGCCGACACCTTGAACTTGCCAGAACTGTGTCTATGCAGAAGCGCGGTACATAGAAACCAATTTTACCTCATGCAAGAAAAATTCTCTGGAGACAACCAATTTAGCATCCTCTGTAAGGAAGCACTTCACCTCCTACACTGTTTTTTAATTTGCACAGGAAATGTTTTTTTCTGTTTAACTAGTGGGTACTGTGAGTTTATTTTTGTCACTGAAGCTACATGAACCACAAATACTGAAATACTCAAGTCCTGATGTGTGAAAGACTTACAGCATTTTCTATATTAAATAGACAATTTATGTATATATTTTCATCCACCTTCCATTACCACTTTACCATTACAAAGTCAGTTAGTCTGAAGACTATGCCAGGAATGGATGGGCTGAAGATGCCTCCAGTAGGATGCCAGTGCATCACAGGACACTCACGCCGTCCCTCTGGGATATTCAGCGCAATTACTTGACATAGAGGCAAATATATTGAAGAACAAGCAAACTGCACACAGCGAGGCTATTTACACGTTTATACATTTGGAACCATGCAATTTACATAAAAGGCAGTCTTGTGTTCATCATGACCAGAAGACACGTCTGACTGAGAAGATGTGAGCTGACACTAACATGCACGTGCTGACACAACTGTGGAAGTGCTGAGGAACACATGCTGCAGCTTTCATTCACCCCTGGCAGGGTGTCACGTCTCCCAAAGTGAACAAAGCTTGGTGGAAGGCAAACGAGGGCTTCCAGAAGGAGCCATGGATGAGGCAGTGGAACTGGGAGACTCAGCTACACCCTTAAGTGTTGCATTTATTCATGCTAAGTGCGCCACGCCACATGTTTTTGCCAAGATGTAGGTGCTGAAATTGCATTGGAGTCAGGAAAGAGGGTGTGTGGGAAGGTATTGTACAGCCCCAGGGTTAGGAGAAGCGTGGGGTGATCCATCTCAGCCTTCGGATGTTCCTCAGCTTGGAAGGGAGACCAACATTATCTCTGCGGCTACATTCTGAAAATAAGCCTTCACACACCTTCAGTCACTCTGCCTCAGCACAGACACTAGTAAAGTGGTGGCTCAAAAAGATTAAAGTTAAAAGTTTGTTAAAGCCTCTTTGCCGTCATTGTTGCTAAGATTCTATCTCTCTCATCCATCTCCTATACCTGATTGTCCTGGGCAGAGTCACAGGGCTCCGGAGCCTAAACCAGAAGGCTGGGAGCAACTCAGGAGGGGCCCCAACTCATAGCAGGGTATGCACACACTCACACACATTCACACACACATACACACTCACACACACACACACACACTCACACACACATACACACTCACACACACACACACACACTCACACACACATACACACTCACACACACACACACACACTCACACACACATACACACTCACACACACACACACACACT
>JAODKE010000001.1:30336000-30350156 GCA_026779605.1 Mormyrus hasselquistii | reverse complement strand
TGGTTGCTGGCTGCGCCCGGTGGGGGGGTGGGGTGGGGGGTGTGCCTGGGGGGGGGGGGGGGGGGGGGGGGGGGGGGGGGGGGGGGGGGGGGGGGGGGGGCAGGGACGAGTTTTACCTTCCAGATTTATTTACAAAAAATGAAAGGCAGTGACTGAAGATATGCATACTTTCAGGAGTCTGGAAACCTCAGGGTTGAAGGCAGGAGTTTTAATATACTGGAGGAAGAGTGTTGAGATCCTCTTTCTTAGACCACCTAGGTTGGCCTCCTTAACGCCTCTCGTCAGGAGATCCATTTCCCTGTCAATCAGCTCCACGATGTCCCTGGTCAGCTTACAGTCATGCTCCTAACACAAAAAACAAGATCATGTTTATCTTCTGCGATGTAAATGTGTTTCTCATGAGATACATGTGTGTTAATCTCACCTCTGCTCTGTGTATGTGGAGTTTTGCTCATGCTGCACAGGTCTACTCTGCCAGTAGAGTATGATTGTGAGCCTGTTAGCGCCTTGTGATCTCATTCAGGCCGACCCCCCCCCGTGCCCTGTGCTGCCTGTGATAGGCTCCAGGTTTCCCCATGAAGGTTTAAACAAACTTAAGGAGTCTACGACCTTATTACAGTACCTTGACTGTGTGTTTGACAGCCAGCAGTGCTTTCAGCCTCTCCTCTTTTTTCACATTCTGTACACTGACAGCGTTGTACAGGTCTCTCAGCTCCTGGGCCCTGATGGTGTGCTGCGTGTCCATGAGGGTCATCCGTCCATCAAACGCCTGCCACCTCTTGGGGGCAGCGCACTGGCACATTTGAAATTAAAAAACAGCAGTTGACCTACTCTCTCAATAAAAAATAAGAATAAAAGCCTACAAAGTTTATGGAAGTTTATGGGAGAAAATTGACAGAAAGGCTTTTAAGATGAAGTAGGGTCACATTCCCTCTCATCCCTCAACAAATGCTTTAGTACCTCTACTAGACTGTACCACTCTATAGCTGGAATCTCACACGCTCTTGTCATGTTCAAAAAGTGATGTGTAGCTCCTGCTCCATACTGCTTACACTTGTACCCAGGCATCACTGGAAGCTCAGCCTAGCTGCACTTATGCCTAGTTGACTCCTTAACTCTTGCATGTTTGCAGACAAGTACACATGTAGTAAAATGACAAAAATCGTAAAAATAATTTCTGGTTTCCAGCTTGTATGTTTGTGATGTGCAATTTGCATAACTTGCACATCCTTTTGGAGAAAAGTGCCCCCTGGGCTTTTTACACTATAATTAATGGCAGAGCTACAGGCAGCACTGGCAAACCTTGTCCAAGAGGTCCTGCACAGCCTTCTGCTGATTCCTCTGTCTGGCGGCCGTGCGATGCTGCTCAACTGAAAAGAGGAATTGGGTCTCCTGGTCGAGGAGCGCACAGAGGGCCGCCTTGCGCTCCGGCCCTGAGAGCATGGCATCGATGTGCTCCACCTCCTGCTGCCTCCACCCTATCCACAGAGACATGGGGAATGAGGTCACAAAGGTGCATCTTTCTCAGGGACATCTTCGCCCATTCGGAAGTGAGAAACGTACTTTCCACAGAGTAGTACAGCAGTTCAAAGTCTTCAGCAGTGATGGGATTCATCCTCCTCTGATACTCATCCTTTATCTTCTCCTCCTTCTCTAGCTTTTGCCTCACTTCCTCTTTCTTCACCCAGTCCTGATGGTGTTCCTTTTCACGTCGGAGCTGGTCTGTGAAACGCTTCGCCTGCCAGCGTCTCACGTGCTTCTGAAGAACCAAAACCTGAGAAATGAGATGCAGGCAAATCGGGAAGTTTTAGCGGGAATAGAGTGACATTTGCACACTTTCAGGGAGCAGTACGCAAGTTCACGTTACCGCTTTCAGTCTCCTGCTGTGGTATTCATCGGCAGTGATGTAAACTCCAGGCGAAATGAGTTTGTCCTCCATGTTAGACACATAGTAGCCAATTTTGGTCATTTGTGTTGATGTGTTGTTGAAGCATTGCTGAGACTGACTCTTTGTCTCCACTGTCTGAATTTGGGGGAAAAAAAACAAGATTTGTTGCATATACTCTGAAGAAATAGCTCTTAAATACTAAATACTGAAAAAGTCAGAATACAAATTTAACATAATCTCTCTAATAGCATGTTTGCTTTGCACACCCATCAGATGAAGCTAATTCCTTTTCCTGGGATGTGACCCAGGAAGTACTGATGTCCAAAGCCTGGCATTCACTCTCACTCTTCTGCATCTGGATACATGCTGCTCTTAGGTACCTGTGTGTCGCGACAGAAGGTCTCCACCCCCCGGTCCGGTCTTTTCCTGGGCAGAGTCTGCACTGCAGCGTGATGGAAGACTGTCCCCGTGACGCGATGCCGGTACCCACCCAGAAACGCCTTCCTGTGTGGGGCTCGCACTATTTCCACCACAACATCCTGGTAGGCCACCGGGTCTGTGTCTGCATGTGGATGGCCAACAGGTCAAAACTCAGCGTGTTGCAGAGGTACCAGAACTTCCCTTTATGGATCCTGGAAAGCATTTTTTTACCCTTACATGAAATCCTACATCTTATTCAGTGTTTATTTTTTTAACTCAGGAGTCAATCCAAGGACCTCAGCATCCTAACAAACATACAGTTCCCACTCTCAAAACACACACACACAGTTGGGGCAGGATTCAAACCCCCAACACTGGAGTAAATCCACTGAACCACTGTGAGATAGGGCAAGTTTGACAGTATTTATATCTCAGCTGACCTTTTTGGACCCTGACGGTAATGACATCTGACATGCTGTACTCTGGCTGGGGTTTGATAGGCCGTATTGGGTGTTTTTCAGGGTCAATGGAAGACATCTCCAGCTGAATAGTACCATGAGGCTGGGCACCCAAGTTAATGAGAGTTTTGTTATTTTCAGTGATGCCACCTGCAACCAATACAACCGATACAACCAATTTTAGCACAATACCAAATGCCAGTCCGATTAAATGAGTCAATTTGGCATGAAAAATCACTGAGGACTTACAAAAGACTTACCATTAAGTAAAATTTGGATGACATCAGGTGGCACTTTAAGTTCATTTGAAAAATGCTCTTTGAGATCCTGAATGGTGAGCCCAATAGCAAAAGCTATGGTCATCATATGCCCATCTGGCAGGAACATTATCTTCACTTGATGAACAAGACAAAATACACTATTACAAACACTTTTAAGAGCTCTTAAACGTCAGTAAATGAACACTAATATAAAACTTCATATAGATGTTCTGAACAATTTACTATATTGTCATTCAGCTATTGGAATAAAAAAAATACTCCGTCTTACGTCAGCTTAAAAATTCTTCTAGTACATATTCACCGGCTAGACTTTAACATAAACTCCACCTGGTTATGTGGTGACTATGAAAAGGGGTTTGCCAACCAATTACCCGTGGCGGTTGTGTTTCCCACATCAGTAAACAGAACGGCCTCCTCATCCAGCATACGGTCTTGCTGATCGGGATCGAGCCGTTCTTTCTGATCCTCTTCCAGCGTTTGGGATGGTTTGTCCACAACACTGTCCACCTCAACAGACGCCAAAACACAAGCCGATACCTGCATACATTGCAAAGGATCCTCGTCCCCTGCTTTATCATTAAAGTCTGCCGCGGACTCGACCGTCTCTTTTTGTATCTGCGAAGTCACCTTTATTTTATCTTGATCTTCCCTTCTCTCGGGATTTTCCATGTTTTCATCCATGTTAATTTCACTATCTTGTCCGAACATGATTGATATTTCAGTATATTAGCTGCGGTTTAAAATCACAAAGGAACCAAAAACAAATTGCGTTTTATGTAAATGCATTTACTGCAAATGCAATATATTCACACACTGCATATGATACGGACTTATACTCTCCGTGTTGTATATTAAGCTTTGCTTTCCCATTAGAACTAATCCACAGAATGTTTGGCCGTTGCCATGGAAACAAGCAGCTGACCGGAAGAGCCCGCGCGATTCGAGGAACCAGAGTCCAAGGCAGCCTGAATCAATCCACCCTGTACTCTACGCATCTTCATCGGACGTGTTTTTACAACTTTTTAGTAGCACCTGTCAAACTTGTATTTCAAATAAGATTACAAAATTCAAAAGTTAATCAAATCTGCACAAAAGAGTAACATATGTCAGGTAGAAGTGTGTCTCATTACACATTTTAATGGTACATAAGCAAACAATATAAAGGAAGACCAGCAAGACAAGGTACAGGTACAGTCTTTAAATCTTTATTAATATTTACATACTTTGATGCACGTGAAAACTGGAATACACTTGCATCAAGACAAAACAAACCTGACCAATATGAATAGTTGGTTTAGATATTTAACAATATCAGTAATGCATGTTTTAAATGGGCCACTTCCATTGGTTGGCAGGAGGTTCCTCAATCAGTGGCTCCCATGGTTTCCATTCTGTCATCTTTCTGGAGAGAGCCAACTCACTCTCTGCCTGCAAATGAACACGTTTATGTAGACTAGCACTAGGGTTAGCACACCGACAGGCAAACGGTAGTTAAAATAGAAGCTTTTTAAGCAAGAGGTTGCCAAGTTGTACATGGGTGGTTTAACTTACACTTAACAAAACTCAATTTGCTGAGTAAGAAATAGTGATTAATCGACATCTTGCACAGAAACAATAAAGGCTCTAATGAGTGCAGAATTAATTCTAAACATCTTACCACATTGCTTTTAATTACTGTTTGTTTAATTGTATATCATTCATATGCATTCATTTTTTATGTATGTGCAGAATCCTGTAAATGCAAAGTGCCGGTTAATGGGAGATCAAATTACCACCACACCTGCAAAATGACTTCTTCAATTTGTCCACAGTTGATTTTCTTTTCTAGCTTCTCTACATCGGGCTCCTACAGTAATGGACACGTGTGAAATTAAGTACATATGCTCTGATAAGGCTTTACGTTTTCCAGTTCTCATAGTCCTACACAGTACAGAATGCATGTTATGCTCTACAGCCACATGGCAAAAAAAAGAGTAAATGTCCTATCTGTAGATATTACCATCTTGACAAGGTTGAACCTTTCATTGATTATCGGCTCCGTGTATCGTCTGTATGCAGCGTCCTGAGGCATTGTCTGAAGTGACCCCAGAATCTTGGTGTACAGAATCCGAAGCCGCTAGAACAAGACAGGTATACTGTATACATGCAAAATTATATATAATGGAGAAAAAACGTATAAAACTGCCACAACACAACTGCTGAAATAAATTCAACAGTATATTTCTCCATTAAGCAGCATTGCGTAATTTATTCATTGTTCCTCATGTGAATTACAAATGAACGATTGTAAAGGATACTTAAAGAACAGCCAGTCAATGACTGATAGAACTTGGCCAGTCCAATTCAATACGCAAGCAAGAGCGCAAGCGGCCACTGAGAAATGAAATACCTAACATTTACAGAAGACAAAACTAACTTCACTGAATCCGTTTAGAGAACAATTTCGCATTAATCGGTAATGTATGTAACCTACCTCATGTGGATTTTGAGATACAGCCAGTCCCACCAAGCCAGTGGTCTGTGAAATCAAATTACTACCGTCATTTGCTACGTTTTATTAGAAGTTATGGTAACCGTTAACAACATTTATATTTTTAGAAAACATACAACACCGCATTAAGTCAACGACTAATACCTAGGTTCATCTATATATGCGTTACGTCCCCTAAAATTCAAATAATATTTTTTTACAATATCTTGAGCAGCTGCTTAGCTCGGAACCAAAATAAGAAAAACAAAAAGGAACGTTAAAGTCGTAGCAAAAAGTACTAACCTTATTGTGAAGAAAGGTGACTATGAACAGTTAACAGATTTTTATTCCATAACGATCAGATAGATTGACAAATACATTTTACAGATCTAGCCTGATAGCTAATTGTAGTTACAGTCACCACGCTAAATTACCTATACAAAAATAATAGCAGTCACTTTGAAAATAGCAAATAAAACATCAATGTACCTGCATGCATTTGATTAACACAAAGAAACCCATTACATGTAAAATTATGACAAAATATGACCTCCAACATTACCTTTTTCAACAAGCCAGCCATGATTACACGCAAAGCCCGCTGGTACCGCGAGACATAATAGATCGGAGATTCATCGAACATGCTGCACATTCAAGCCCAATTAATCGAGCAACGTATTAATCGAACGTCTGATTTGGTTTTGGATTCCGAAGTTACTCGCGTGGCTTCAAGCAGTGCATTCAAATATATAATAAACTTAACGTAATTCACTTTAGTTATTTAAAAGTCTACCTGCTGAAAGAAACAATTATGTTTTTGAATTTGATGTTTTTTTTTCTATTTGAATGTCTCCATTTGAACGGATGTTCACAACGAGAAGTATTTGCTAGACAACGCCATGTGTTTTCGGTTTTGGATTTGAAGTTATTGCACGTATAACCGAACACCTGTAAAACACAATATACTGTTATGATTTAAACATTACATATTTTCGATTACAAAAACTGGATCATTAGAGTCAATATACTTCCGCATGCAGTTCATGCACGAGCAGTATTGCCCGGACTGCGTTTTAAATTCCAACTCCAGCTCGAATGAAATAAGGTCACGTTTAAAAATAACCACAGAGCCGAAAACGCTGCCCCGGCGTAAGACCCTGTGACACACGTTGCAGAGGTGAGACAGCTGTTCATTTTTTCTAAACATTTTAAACAAATACACAAATTAAAATATGGATTTTTAAAATTATGCATTGCACTGCGTTCAGCTATATATATTGTTAATATTATGCTTATATATTTTCCCTTCAAGTTATGGATGCCGATGAAGATGTAGATAACCAGCTCATGGACTATGTAATTCAAATGAGCGTTCAAGACTGTAACAGACATCTAAGTTCATTAGAAAGGTATAGACACGAGTGAGAGTTGGGTGTACAACATATTTTCTTATTTACTCTTGAAATTTTATATATAGCTTCTTTGTGAAATTTCTCTTTCGAATGGCATGTTTCTCTTTCCCATTATTTTAACAGTTTAGAACTTGCCAGTCACGAATATCTAAAGGTCTTGGCAGCCATTGAACATGGTACTTATTTTCATATATAAAATTATAATTTTTATGTATTTACTTTATGAAGTTCTGTACAGTTACTGTTTCAAAATACCACAGGCTGACTTTCAGCTTCACTTCAGAGTTTCATAAAACCAGATAATGGTTGATAACACACTTAATGTCATTGGTCTACCCTCAGAGTACACTACACGTATGAATCATTAATCACGTAACACGTTATAACCCCCTCCGTTGACTCATTGATCCAGGAGATCTGCTCTCTCTTGAGCGACTCTCGGAGTGCACAGCTGTGTTCAGGCAGCTGGACAGCGTCGGTTGGCTCCCTCTTCACAAGGCCGCCGTACAGCCCAGGTTGGAGGTTCTGGAGATGGTGCTGTTTGGTGAGTCTCCTATGCGCTTCAGCTTAGTACGACTTAAAAGCAATCATGTAATGGAACCATTTGACAATATGGAGGGCTAAGTATGGTGCCTGTTTGTGGCCTGACAGCTTCCTATGAGTTAACTCTTGAGGTGAAAACAGCAGAGGGGGAGACAGCGGTGACACTGGCGGTTCAGGCGGGACAGGTGGAGAATGTCAGATTCCTTCTGAAGCAGGGAGCATCTCCAAATAATGCCAACAGCAGGAATGAGACTCCACTCCTGCTAGTTAACAGTAGTTATACTGTATAACACCAAATCACTCCGTAACTCCCTGATGACACATCAGCACTGAAATGCTCACAACAGTAAATTTTCGGAACATGACTGAGTTGAACCTGATTAAGTTAAATGAAATGTTCTGTTCTATGTAGCTGTGAGAACACGCTCATATGAAATGGTGTCTGCTCTCATCATGGCTGGGGCCTTTGTGGAACAGACCTGCCTAAAGAACTGGACTGCCGTGCACGAAGCTGCCAAGGTGGGCTGCAGCGGCATCATGCAGCTGTTGCTAAGAAACGGGGGCAGTGTTACAGAGAGAGATCGACATGGAGTGACCCCACTTGGCATTGCAGCAGAATATGCCAAAGTGGAGGTTCTAGAGGTTCTTATTAAAAATGGTAAGAATCAGTGCTTTTGGAATGTTTGGCTTTCGTGTGCATGACAACACACAAGATGAAACAAAATCCCTCGTTTCCCAAAAGGTGGCGATGTGAACGCACAGGCTGCGAATGGGGACAGTGTGCTGTACGATGCAGCTGGCTCTGGAAATCCTAACTGCATTGATCTTCTCTTGCAATACGGGGCAAACCCCAACGTAGCCAGTCTGTGCGGCCACCTTCCCATTCACCGAGCAGCTTACGAGGGCCACTATCCGTGAGTGTTAGTGCCTTTTTCATGACGCCACTAATATACAAAACTGTGCAAGTCTTAGGCAGTCTATTTTAGTCTAGTTTAAAGCTATTTATCTGGGTAGTAACTGTATATTTGCTCAGGAAAAAAATGTTTAACATTAGAAAATATGCTAAATAAGAGTAACAGGACAGTCAGGAACACTTACTACCTAGTACAGGTTCACTGGGAGATGAGAGGAAGCAAAAATATTGACTGTCCAGGGTTCCCTGAGGACTGGCTTGGGAAACACTGCCTTATACTGTATTGACTAAAGGAAAGCTGATATTTTCTGACTGCTCTGTTAATGGGGAATATTTATGCTTACTGACCGAAAGTTGTTAAGATTTCATTTATGTCACAACATCAGGGCTCTGAAGAAGTTTATTCCGATCACCACCAAAAGAGCCATTCGTCTGTCTGGACAAAGTCCTGTTCACTCAGCAGCAGATGGGGGCCACCCAGAGTGCCTGCAGTTACTCATTGACCATGGCTTCAACGTCAACGCGCTCCTGGAGAAACACATCTCGGAGAACTATGGGGACTTGAGGAGAACCCCCCTGTACTATGCCGTCTCTAACGGGGATATCACCTGCACAGAGATGCTGCTCAATGCTGGCGCAAACCCTGACAGTGATCCTCTGCGTTGCCTCCTAGTGGCCGTCAGGGCTGGGAGGTACGAGGTAGTGAGGCTGCTCCTGGCCAATCAGGCGGACGTGAACTGCTTTTTCACGGTGGTCAGCGATACGGTGTTCCCCACGGCGTTGCAGTACTGCCTGAGGGACGAGATGATGATGCGTTTGCTCCTGAACAATGGCTATGACGCCTACAGGTGCTTCTACTGTAACCATGACTGCAGTTGGGAATCACGCTTGCCGTGGCAAGATGACCAGCCGTGTGATATATCACAACTGCAAGAGAAGATTCCTGTGAGTTGTCTGGTTCAATGCAATGTTAGTTGTTAACACATCCATCCATCCATAACATGTTAAACAACTAATTTGGCTAGTGTTTCTAAGCCATTTTTGGGTTTCTCTTGGCTGCTGGTTTCTGTGTTCTGTAGTTCTGTGACTTCATCAACTCATCCTGGTTGAAGGACGTGGCAGGAAAAGTGGTCAGGATTCTTGTGGACTACGTCAGTCATGTGACGATCTGTTCAAAACTGAAACTGATCCTGGAAAAGCAAGTGGAGTGGCCTGAAATCTGTGACATACTGGGTGAGTTACAACAGAGTAATCAGCCAAACTGGTTACACCTGTTGAAATAACAGCTATATGCCCACTCATTCTCAACCCATACACAGGGAACCCACGACCGCTGACGCACTTGTGTAGACTGGTGATCCGACGACAAGTGACCCTGAGGAGACTCTGTCACCTGGACAGCTCGAATGATGTACCATTTCCACTGCGAGTCACAGACTACCTGCTGTACAAGGAACATGATCTCTACAGCACAATCATTGGCCAAAAAGAATGAAGAATCTGCATTAAAAGTGTTTGTGTCTTGAAATCTGGTTGGTTGACCTGGTTGGTAGTCTCTCCCATCTGTAAATATTTTCCCTGTTTTATAAATTATGTTTACCATCTATTTCTATAATTTATTTTTACTTGGAAATTTGCATTCATTTTGTTGTTTCAATTATGTGAGACTCTATTCAGAATATGACCTGCCCCACAATGTTGTATTTGGTCTCTAATGCAAATAAAGAAAACAAATTATTGCTTTCCATTCGCTTAAAAAAATATTTTGAGTCAGTACTATTGTGTATGGTCAACTATGCTCATTTGACACCAAAGCAAACTGCAAGATTATGAGCTGTGTTCACAGTCTGCGGCTGCACGACAAACAGGTCACATCTAAATATAAATGAGTTCAGTTTACAAACAGCACAACACCAGATCCAGCCTGACTGTGTAAGAGCTGCGTCTGCACTGTGAGACTCCACAACACCTGACATTACACAACGCAGTTAGCGGATCATGAAAGTTTCTGGTGCATAAGCTTAGTGAACCAAGTCAGTTGAAAAGGGTAAGTTTTTAAAGATCTACTCAAAGTATGTTCCTTATTCTCTCATAAACTTTGAATAAGTACCTAATTTAGCAGGATGCTTTATGTTTTCCTCTTCAAATCGTTTGAGACTCAAACTGGCAGTTTGGGTTACTTTCAGAGTAAACAAAACGCATTTGTCATGGTTAAATGTTTCACTAGCAAGATATTTCATATGTTCTCTGACGTACTAGTTTCTGTATATCTGTGCTCTGCTGTGTATAGCTGAGGCATATTGATTTTTTTTCTATAATTCATTTTAAGGTCATGGATAGTATTGATGAAATGGATGAAGACCAACTCATTGAATATGCAATTCAGTTGAGTGTACAGGAGACGTGCAAACAGCCAGCCTCAGTACAAACACCATGGTATGTCCATGCATCCCTCAATCCAATTAGTCTTTTCATTCATCTTCCATAACTTCATCAAATGCAAGGTCACAATGACTGTTGTATATGTTTGAATTATGATGCACTGTTTAAATTCAAATGCTAAATAGTAATTTCATGACACTCTGTGTTCTAAATTCCATGGGTTTTTCAATATTTTAATAATATTGATATCCTCTTGATCAGTGCTCAGTACTATTAAACATCTCATATTTTCCTTTCAAAAGCTTACAGACAACCAGTGACAAATATTTCAGAATCATAACTGCCATTGAGAAAGGTGAGATTTGCATTTTTCTTGCCACGTTATCACTGTTAGATGTGAATGCAGCTCATTCTGAATCAGGGCTCTTCAAATCACGGTCCTCAAGGGCCGAGCACTGATTATTTGACAGCCTTCCTTTACCCAGGAACCAGGTGTGAAGCCACTGTGGCCAGTCGGAAACAGTAATTATTAAACTATCTAGCTGGGAGAACTGAAAACAAGGCCTGGATTTGGAATCGAGGTCCAGATTTGAAGATCCCTACTCTGAATGAACACACAGGGTAATTATCCGAGTTATGAATCCTGGAAGGGCATTCATACCACCAGACTGCCCTTTATCTACAGGTGACGAATTCACCCTGCAGGAGCTCTCCAACTTCACAGCTGCCTTCAGCGAGGTGGATGGGGCTGGGTGCTTGCCTCTTCACAAGGCCGCAGTCCAGCCCAATCTCCGGGTTCTGTGGACTGTGCTGAATGGTGAGACTAGTGCATTCCTACATTGTAAAAAATCTGTCATAGTCATCAGTACCACAAATGAGGGAGAACCGGACAGAGTAAGGAGGCCTGAGCAGCACACGCTCAGGTTCTCATGAACTTTAAGTGAAGGAGCTCCAGCGCCATATGGTTCACCCTGCCGCTCTGCTTTTGGGGGCTGACAGCTTCATACAAGCTGACCTTGGAGGAGATGACGGTGGAGGGGGAGACGGCTCTGACACTGGCCATCCAGGCAGGACTCTTGGAGAACATGACAGTCCTACTAGAACACGGAGCATCACCACACAACACCAACAGCAAGAATGAGTCTCCACTGCTGTTAGGTGATGATGGCAACCTCACGGATTTCTGCCCACGAACGACGTCCTTACTATAAGCTCTGTTTTGCGTGTGCCTGGGCTGGGATGGTGGTTTAGAACAAACTATGGTTCTCATTGAAATACACACAGTGGTATGAGTAGTTGTGTGTTTCCCACATTTATGAGTCAGTTTTTTATGTAAATAGAACTGTAATTAATGTTTGAAGATATAGCTGCTAATTAAACTCGCCGCGTCACATTACGGCAGCCAATCGTGGACAGTGGATGGGATCACTGCTAGAAGAACGTCGATTCCGTCGATTACATTTGAAGGACTAAAATAATTTTTTTTAAAAATTGAAAGACAGTGTTCCGCCACCTTTAACCTGGAGGCTGATAAATTGCGCCATCTACTGGTGTATGTCTATAATGGCTTTTAAATTCTAGTCCCCGAATTTATGATGACCCCAGTTTTTAGATCTCATTGTTGTGGGAAAGAAACACCGCCTTATATTCGGGGCAATACGGTAATTACTGGTCAATGAAAAATTTAAGACTATAGGCAAATGAAGAGACATATTCTGTTCCATACAGCTGTGAGAATCGGGTCCTACGAAATGGTTTCCACCCTACTCAGAAACAATGCCCTTGTGGATCAGATCTGCCTGAAGAAGTGGACTGCCATGCATGAAGCAGCCAAGGTGGGCTGCAGCGATATCATGATGCTGTTGATTAGGAACGGGGCCAACATCATGCAAACTAATGGCCATGGGGTGAGCCCACTGGGGGTAGCAGCAGAGTACGGCCATGCTGAGGTGCTGGAGATCCTCATCCACAAAGGTAACCACCCGATCACCAGACTCATTCTCAGACGCTTGCCTCTTATGGCATCATCAAAAATGCTGTGCTCACTGATTCAGGTGCACATAAATGTCAGCTTGCAGCTCTTGACTTCATCCCTTCACCTCCTTTGTGGTTGAATGCAAGACGATTTAAACCCAGTTGTTGGGTCATGGGCTGCTGTTTCTCTACATGAAAAATGAGGCACATGTATGCAGGCCATAAAACAGATCTTTAAGGGACGGCCATTGTTTTTACTAAACTCCAACAGGGGCTGATGTCAATGCACGGGCCTACAACGGAGAGACTGTGCTGTATGATGCTGCTGGGTCAGGGAATCCAGACTGCATCAGGCTTCTCGTGCAGTATGGAGCTGATCCCGATGCAGCTAGTGTGAGCGGACATCTCCCTATCCACCGGGCAGCTTACCAGGGACACTACCTGTGAGTTTTTATGGCAGTAGATCCCTACATATGTCAAATTCTGGTAAACTCTAGTTTTTGGGGGTCCATTGCTTTGTGGTCACCTAAATAATTTAAAGAGTATTATTTGGAGTATTATTATAAATACTTTGTAGTATAAATATTTTAAAGGGTATTGTTTAGATTCAAGATTCAATTCAACTAACAAGCGAACTCTGGATTAGCAACAATCCTTCCTGGGGAATTGTTAACAAATCACCAAACTGTTTATTATTGAATTCACAGGGCTCTGCAGATTCTGATTCAAATAACCTCTAGATTCGCTATTATGGACTGCGGTCAAAGTCCTGTTCATTCAGCAGCAGATGGAGGCCATGTCCAATGTCTTCAGCTGCTCATTGAGAATGGTTTCAACGTCAACACACTCCTGGAAAAACATGTGTCAGAGTACTATGGGGACATGAGGAGAAGTCCACTGTACTATGCAGTCTCTAACGGGGACGTTACCTGCATTGAGATGCTGCTCAATGCTGGTGCAAAACCTGACCATGACCCCCTGCGCTGCCTCCTAGTGGCTGTCCGGGCTGGGAGGTACGAGATTGTGAAGCTGCTCCTAGCCAATCAGGCGGACGTGAACTGCTACTTCACGGTGGTCAGCAACACAGTTTTCCCCACGGCGTTGCAGTACTGCCTGAGGGACGAGATGATGATGCGTCTGCTCCTGAACAATGGCTACGACGCCTACAGATGCTTCTGCTGTAACCATGATCACAGCTGGGATATGTACATTCCCTGGAGCTATATCTCTTCGTATCAGATATACCACTCCAAAGAAAAAATGCCTGTGAGTGTTTAATATTATGTTGAAAGAGCTTTTACAATGATTCAGTTCAATTCAATTTTATTTATATAGCGCTTTTAACAACAGTCCTTGTCACGAAGCACTTTACATATAACCGGCCCGAACCCCACCAAGCAAGCCTGAGGCGACAG
>JAODKE010000001.1:30306579-30335736 GCA_026779605.1 Mormyrus hasselquistii | reverse complement strand
GGCAAGGAAAAACTCCCTCTGGCAGGAAGAAACCTTGAGAGGAACTTAGACTCGGAAGGGGACCCCATCCTCCTCTGGGCGACCGTGACCGTTCAGGGTAGTAGAGGCAGTTTCCAGGTTACAAACCAGATACGTTCCCTAAGTATGTCGAAATAGTAGGTAAGACAGAAAAATAATAATACAGTACATAATAACAGTAATAATAATTATTATACAGTAATATTAAACGTAACTACACTGTACCTCAAGCCAACGAACTGTTTTCAAATATGTCACCAAGCTGTGCCTGCATTCCGTGAACCATTGTATTTATCCTGAATTTTTAGTAGAATTGGCTTTCTGGCAGTTCATCCGTTAGTATGAGTTGTCCTGTAATTTGGATGTTCGTAACCCGGGGACTGCCTGTACTGTTGCTTTATGTTGCTATTTACCAAATCTGTAATCATCAGCAAGTGTGCTTAGGTTCTGTCCCAGCAGTGTACACATGCCCAGCCACCCTACCCCTCTCAAAGCTGAGGGCACCTTTAGACACAGGAGGAGCCTGAAAAGATGACTGGGCCATTTTATAGGGGATTTACACTATATGGTTTACAGAAAGACCTGGACTGATGGAACATGAGAAACATGATTCAATCCTTTATTTGCCATTTGCACACGCACATTGGAAATGCTTCCCGTTGCCCCACCTCATCTTGCTCTCCATGAAACACGCAGGCAGATATGCAGGTGAGCGCAAGCCTGGGGGTCACAGGGCACGGCGCCCCTGAAGCTGGGGGTTAAGGGCTTTGGTCAAGGGCTCATGCGCATGTGACCGTTTTTCCAACGGTGGGGCGATTTTTCCTGGTACAGGTAGCCCATCCATGTGTTTATAAGACATTCTCTGGCTTCTAGTGACTATAGACCTAATGAGCAATAATTTTATACATCCATGTCTTATTATCAAAGACAAAACATCTGAATGTTGGGAATTAGAATTCAGTGATTAACTGTCATTGTTGGCACACAACGAAATGTGTTCTCAGCATTTAACCCATATGTGCCAATGTGACATACCAGAGGGCAGCTAATTTAGCAGTCCAGGGAACAGTGCTTGGGGGCAGTACCTTGCTCAGGGTACCTCAGTGGTGCCTTGTTGGTCAGGGATTCAAACCCACAAGCTTTCAATTCCTTATCCAGCAAGCCACCACTGCCCACAGTGAAAGACGATCATGTTTCCACTCAGAGTGTGGATCTTTTCCACCTTCAGTGGAGTCAAAAACAAATTTTGCATAATACATGCAAAAATTTGGAGCGCATGACAGAATCTTGCTGTAATAGCATTGAGAAACTTAAATATCTTCATGAAGTTTCCACTGGATTAAGTAACATGTTTGTCTTAATGGTTTTCTAGTTCTGTGACTTCATCAGCTCAGCCTGGCTGAAGGACGTGGCAGGAAAAGTGGTCAGGATTCTTGTGGACTATGTCAGTCATGTGACCATCTGCTCAAAACTGAAACTGTTCCTGGAAAAGCAAAGGGAGTGGCCTGAAATCTGTGACATACTGGGTGAGTTAAATCCGCAATACTGCAGCTGTGTGTGCTTGGAGCTTGAAATGTGAAATGTTGCACTTTTTCCACACCTTCCTCCAGGGAACCCGCGATCGCTGAAGCACCTATGCAGACTGCTGATCCGTAAGCAGATGACCCTGACGAGGTTGTGCGATCCCAGCATCATGAATGCTGCCCCATTTCCGCCCAGACTCAAGGACTACCTGCTGTACAATGAGTATGATCTCTACAGCAGAATCTCCAGCTCAAACACTTGAATGAAACTTGCACAAAGAACTAGGCTAAATTTGAAGCTTGCACTGCATGTTGATGTAGACTGCACGGTTTATCACTAGCAAAATTATAGCAATATTCTTTAATGTTTCTTGTTTTTAAACAGCCCTTTTTGCATCCTTATTTCTGTATGAGAAATTTTACTTTCAATTTTACTGAAAACCAGATAGGTGGATTGTGAGGATGATGAATGTGAACTTTAAGTTATGTTTTGTTTCAGCCAAAAATAAACCCAGACCTGGTTCCACTAGCTACTTTTGTTATCAGTCATCAGCCCATTTAAATCTGCAACCATTTTTGGTTCAGAAATGAAAGACTTCAAATCAAAGTTCACAAGGTTCGGAATATGCATACAAGATAATAACGTATGTGTCCTAATTTTGATATTTTTGTCTGATATCTTGAATATATTCTTTGGCTCCTCCCAACCAAATTTCCCCTCTCCTTTGGGCAAAGAGCTCAATAATAGGTATAAAATTTGGGGGATTCTCAACTCTGGGGTAGTAAAAAGCATTAAGTGCTTCATTAAACATCCCCTCCATACTGTAATAGATTGCAGCAAGTCAACAACTGTCATAGGTTGCATGTAAAAGACTCTTGGTCTGAGTGGAGCATCATGGGCACCATTTCAGGTGTCGGGCCCCATGAAAGCATGTTGTATCATATCAGGACCCCAAATCAGACCAATCCTGCCCTGTGCGATTGTCATAACCAGCCCCCGCCCACCCCGAAATCCGTAGGGGCCATTTAAAGATTTAATAACTATGATTATTTTATTAACTTAACCTTTGTAGCTTGGTAGCTCTGGTATATACTTGATGTATATATATATATATATTCGATATTACAGACTAAGAGCTATGAAAGTGTGTTTATCACTGTTGAAACATACATTGTGTCCCATTAATATTTTGCAGTCCAGGGCAGAACTGATTTTGATAGCAAGCATGAATGATATCAGCTTTCGCAAAGTTTAAGTAAATTTTCTGACAAAGCAGCAAAATTGTGAACTGTTTTTTTTTTCCATGAGGAGATAAGTTAGGAAATGCATTTTATTATATAATTATTTCTTGGACTAGCAAGCTAATTTAAGTAATCTTACTGTAGCTATAGAATTAGCAGTGACTGACTCATTTGCAACACATGGAGACGAAATATGGACAAACAGTAACGTAAATAAACAGATCTTTTGCCAAGAAAACCTGAGTCAGCAATTGTTAGCCTCTCTTTTCTCTTTCAGCTGTTTAGTAGTCTTAATTTCCTTTTCTGAGAAGCAGATTTGAACTTTGGCATTTCATTCGCGCACTGCGAATCGCACACTGGCGAAGCAGTACGTCATGAGGGGAAAGGCAGGAAGGGCAGAATCATTCCAGCTACAACTGGGGCGTACAGAGGATGTCTGATTTGCTTCTTTTTTGCCAAAATAGGAAAACAAAACAATTACTAAAACGTAATTAGCAATTAACAAAACAACATTTTGTGAACTGTAATTTCATTGTATAATAGAAGGTCATAAAATAATGTTCCAGATTTTTAGGGTCCCTGTAACTCAGGGGTCCTTGGAATCACCCTAACTGTCCCATCCCCCTCCCCCCTCCCCCCTTTCTTAGTCAAAATCAAAGTGTCCTAGTTCCTCCCATCCCCACCCCGAGGCTGACAGGCTGGACCAAGGACACAAAGTGAGCTCATATTATTTTAGTAAAGTACATCTTGTTAATTCTTGCTTCCCAAAAACATTAGATATGTTTTTGTCTGTCTGTCCACTCATTTCCTCTAAGGCTACATGGGGCTTCCACTGTGCACTGCGATTCAATGCATGGGGCATCCACTGTGCACTGCGATTCAAAGGGGTGTAACTGGTGAGTGGACGGGCAGCTAAAGCAAAGATCTGGAGATATGTGAATGTGGATGATCTGCTGGCTTCATTGACCTCTGAGAAACTCCCGCAGATTTATAGTAGTGCAGGAAAACAATTAACACTTAGACCTTAGATTAAAATTTTAAAATTGATTTACATCTCACAAAAAAACTGTGGTATACAGCATTTTCTTTTAATTTTTTGCTGCCACTTAATTTTCTGCACACACACGCACAAATTAGTCCATTCTAGATTCCCTAAGGAAACGTCTGTAAAACTGTAATTATAGCATTCCATTAGGTTTGAACGTGGAGTAGACACAGAATTAACTGCTGTAAAGGTTATAATATGAAACATTGCACTAATTCTAAAATGGCATGTAAACTTCCATCTTTAGATGAATATAAATTAAATCTAAATTTACTCCTAAAGTCCTTGCATATGATGCATCTTCATTCATATTGTAAGAAAAAACACAAATGCATAGAACTTGGGGAAAAAAGCAAACTCAAGTGCCCGTTTCTCAAAAACATAAGCAAGGGTTGAGCTTACTTCTACATCTAGTTCAGTTCATGCAGTGGACTCTTCAAACACATTAATAGAAAATAAACTATTAGTTTCTTCTCACTTCATTGCGCTTCAAGTGTGTTGTGTTTCCCTCATTATTGCTGATCCAAATGGCACAGAACCAGCATCAGAAACACTTTCACAGGGTTCCCACTCATCATGGAAAACCTGGAAAAGTCAACCAACTGAATATTCAACACTTCAAGTGGTAATATTATTCATTTGTTCTAATATTTTTTCAGGACGGTATAAGAATTTCCTGGATATTTTACTTTTCTCTCAATTTCCATGTGTTTTCCATGACTGGAAACTGGTTGACACATGAGAAATGACTCACCTTGTGACTATTTATAGTATAGCTATCACATATGCAGTAGTTCTAAGGGTCACCTATCAGTCAGATACCACAATTGCATTACCAACATTCCATCCATCTGCCAGGTATGGAGGGGGGCAGAGATCCTACCCAAGAGGCTACAGGCACAAGGCAGGGAACAACCCAGGATGCCCATTCACTGACACACACACACCTATAGGCAATCTGGTAACTTTACTTAGCCTCGGCATGTTTTTGGACGGTGGGGAGGAAACCCCACGACAACACAGGGAGAACATGCAAACTGCACACACATTGAATCCTGGCAGACCCAGGTCCCAGGAGTGTAAGGCCACAAGGCTAACCACTGTACCACCATGCCGCCCCTTACCACTGTTAAAAAAGCAAATTAAATTCAACTAAAACAGACAGGAATTGTTTCCAGGGGAAAGAAGACATTGAGTGGCGAAACTTTGGACTAACAGAGCAGAAAGTCACCCTAATTTGTACTGCTCCTAATGCACATTTCTCACGAAGGTAAAATCATTTCAGCAGAAATCCAAAATCTAAAGAACTATTTCTGGCAAAACAACCAGCTGTTAGCAAACAGGTGGAATCTTCAATGAACGTGAGACACAATAGAGGCAAAGCATCATCCTCCGTCAATAAAAGCACTCTGCCATGATGGGGTCTGATCATCAAGGCACCGTTGCTTGATTAGCCAAGCGGAAGAGTCAAAAGAGTCAAGCAGAAGAACTCATTAAGACCTCGCTGTGGAAACCTGTTCTCCTGACAAAGATCTCCCACTAAGTCCAGCTATAGACAGACACACTGATAAGGAAGCACAGCCCCAAACATGGATTCACATAGCAGTGCACAATAAGCTTTGTTTGGGAGTTACATACTGGACTCCTAGGAATACTAATAGAGTATTGAGGGATTTCTCTCGGCAGGACATGAAGTTCCAGTTCCATACAGACAATTCTGGGGAAGGAAAAAATACTCAGGTCTTATTTTTTTGGGTATACTTTGGTTCCATCGCATGTCATGTAACCTACATATTGAAAAACACATTCAATATAATCCATTAAAATCTATCTTTTTCCTCATTTGACCATAGAGAAATATACATAAAATACGAATCTTTTTCGGCATTCTGGAAAAACCAGTTGAAATATTTTTGCAAGGAGTTCTGTTTTTTTTCTTCAAATTTCCATCTACAATAGTTACACTGAGCAAAATAAAAAATTGCTAGCTTTTACAGGGCAAATACCATGCATCTGTCTATTGCAAGTATTATGAATTTTTTTTTATTTTTTAATATATATATATACGAACACGCCAATCCTGCTAAATCTAGGTTCAAATCAAGGTTAGCCCAATACTTACGGTAAGAACTCAAATTAGAAAGTGCAAGTAAAACACAAGAGAATAACTTTTAGTCCTGTCCACAGGAGGTATGTGTATCTTGGAAGAGGTCACCACATGGGCCTACCAAAGCAAAACACACCCAGAATTAGTATAGCCCAATAGTGACTGTTTACAAGCCCCAAATGCCTGAAAGCGCCATGTATGTGTAACTTGGCCATTTTTATAGTTAAGAGAAGACACACTTTTGGGGGGGGGGGGGGGAGCATTTTGCCTTTTTTCAGACATCTCCATTTAGGATTCACTTCTCTCCGCATTAATTTCAGAGGGGCAATTCCAGTCAGAATACCATTTACGGCCAGATGCAGTAGGTTCCCAAGTGCCACCTTGGCGACTAGCATCAGAGGAGATGAAGTAAAGTTTGGCCTTACTGGGACAGCAATAAGCAGTTAAATTTTACTAAATAGGGCAGAAGAGTAACATATTATATTTTAGGAAGCAGCAAAACTGAAGAAAAACCTGCATGCACTGACTGATCACACTGATGCCCATGGGACACCACATCAGTGACCGTACACTAAAACCACAAGACAGAAAAGGTCTAAATACTAACATTTATTTAAGTGTACAATTTAGTGTTTCTTTTCCAACCTTTTCATACTGTTTAATGTTGATAACCTGGCTTCTTATTGCAGCACAATCCTCAGGAGAAAGCACAAGATTGTAAAATTCATACATACAACACTGTTAAAAACAGCATTTGTCACTACAGAGGTTTATGACAACGGGGTTTTGTAACAGGCATCACCATCAATAAGTTGAGAACCAAGCCTCTTGTAAGCATCTTGCAAACTGTTAATTTACTGTTATTGTACTGTAGCCTTTAGCAATAAACGCTATATGACAGTAAATTGCACATTTTTAAATTAATGACGTAATTATATAGTTTTCTCCCTTTACATGAACACTGACCTGATTTCTCTCTTCTGACACCTCGGTAAAAAGTGAATAAAAGATGTATGTGAGCGATCTTAAAATAAACACTGTGACTAAAGGAAAGCAAGACTGTAAATTGATCTCAGGAGGCATCTGGCCAGAGTAACATACACCCACACTCACACCATTCGTGGCTGGTCACCTTCGTGGTGACTTTTTAAACATGTCTGAGAATAATCAGTCCCGCGCCATTTTCTTCGTGTGAATTTCGATTCTGGTTCGTGCAAAAATATAACAGCCTCAAAACTCTGTGGAAATTTACAGAGAAAACAATGGGGCTAAATATTCCAATAGCTGATTCTTAAGAAAATAATAAAGCTAAACTAATTTGAATAAGAAAAATTTAAGGTACAGAAAAGTACAGTATGAAAATAGTGTTATTTTGCATTAACTAGCAATTACAACATTAAAGATTTGTCAGTTTGTTCCTTTGATCTCCCTTTACTGTGGAAAGAACAAAACATTCAAAATCTACAAAATCAAGAAAAATTCTCCCAATGTAAAATTGCACATGTTAATTGAAAAGAAACTTTACAGAAGATACATGACAAACCTTTACAGATTAAATGAGGTATTGCACAGATCGATAAAAAAAGCAAAAAAAAAAAAAACAAAAAGGCAACAAAAATATACAGCAAAATTGATAGAACATTTACATAATTTGAATAAGATTCAGAAGGAACATTTTAGTGAATTATGTCAGGGTGTTGGGGCAGACTACTAATCATCCCATTCGTCATCATCCTCAAAGTCCTCCTCGTCATCATCGTCATCATCTTCATCTGGGAGAAATAAATTAATGTATTCTAAGCAAAGTAAGATCTTTGCTGTACACATAACCGCAAAACGAGAGCACCCTGGTTACAGGGTGAGAATCCAGACCATCATGGATTCCCAGGGTTACTGAATCAATATTAATATACCCAGCAGACTGGGACTATAAAGATTATAGATTATCTGGGCTCGGTAAGTATTGACTTTTCTTACCCCTGTTTTCTCCCATTCTTTCATACGAATTTATGATCATTTACTTATTCATTTTTATTTTATTTTTTTTACAGAATCCATACAGTTGCTATATCCATATCCAGCCTCACACTAAAGTCTGTTGATATTTGACTAAACTGCCTTTAAACAATCCACTCTTCTTAAATCTCAAGCCACTGTAAGATCATCAGCTTTCATGGCACTGAGGGCTTCAACAACAAGGTGTATGTGGGTTTTTAGGGCATACGTACCGGACGAGTGGATGACTTTGCTTCTTTTCTGCATCACTTCCATGAGCGCCCCCACAATGCCAGTTGAGGGTGCTGGGGTGGGGGGTCCTGAGTCTGGCCCATCAGACACCTGAGTCACAAAGAAAGGCAAAGGAACAGATTTAGAGAATAGCATCACCACAGCCAGGATCCATTAAAATGGCTTGTTCATGTTCTCCTACCCCACCCATCACAGGGACCCCTGCAGCACCATAATCTCATGGAGAATAAGCCCGTTGTTGGCATGCAACAGAAGGCAGTGATAACTCACAGTCTTGAGCTGGATGCCCTGCCGTATTTGGTCTAGGAGTGCGTCTCTGCCCGTGCTGGATACCGGCTTGTTGCTTGGCTCCACCTTCTTAAGCTGCGCTCCCTCGCGGATCTGCTCCAGGAGCGCCGACTTGCCCCCGATGGGCGATGGCAACGCATCGCCCGTATCTGTGTCAGGGGGCGGAGGGGGGCCTGGTGGGGGGGGACCCGGTGGAGGGGGAGGAGGGGGAGGAGGGGGGGGGGCGGCGGAGACGGTGGAGCGTGGGGAGGAAGGGGGAGGGGGGGGGGGGGGGGGAGGAGAAAGCTGAGGGGTGGTGGGGGTGGGGGGGTTAGAAGAAGAAAAATGAACTTCTGATGCCTTTACCTCCAAAATTCAATTATTTTATCCGTATTTGTNNNCGGCCGTGGGGGCTCTAGATGGTGGAGGCGGGGGAGGCGCCCCTCTTCCCCTGGCAGGAGGTGGAGGGGGAGCTCCGGAATTGTGAGGAGGTGGAGGGGGTGGTGGTGGTCCTCCTCTGGAAGGTGGAGGTGGGGGGGCTTTGGAGGGGGGAAAAAAGATAGTAAGAGCAAAAAAATGACAACATCTCCAATTTACCTGCATGGGTGACAGTTCGTTCTACGAAAATAAAGACCAAGCAGTGAAGTAATTCAACTCAGTTTACTGTACTGCACTCAAGAAAAGATTCAGTAGCACTGTTTTTCTGAACTGTTAACATAAGTAAAGATACTTTACATGACACATCATACACTGCAAACACACATATCCAAGTCAGACAGACGTAATGTCAAATTGACTGGACTGGGGGGCAGAACACATGCCCTTGGGCCACACGCTCAGCCCAACAGGGGCCACACACTCAGCCCAACAGGGGCCACACACTCAGCCCAACAGGGGCCACACACTCAGCCCAACAGGGGCCACACGCTCAGCGTATTCACTCTAAGTACTAGGCTCTAACGGACATCCTGATCCTGAAGAAAACATGCATCACAGCAGCCCATGCTGTGCGAGAGACCATTACCTACCACTCCACCTGGGTGGACCTGAGGACAGACCACAGGGTTAGACCACACACCCCAACCACTTTATCAACACTCCAGGCTATTCAGAACATACTAAACTCCCTGGTCCAAAGGACCATAACAGAAGGAACCAACAGTGGGTGAAGTGACCAGGAATCTGGCACCACGCAGAGGCAGACAGACAGACCTTGTCTCCGGAGCTCATTCTTAACAGCCTCCACACCACCCTTCTTCTCAATGAAGTCATAAATGACCTTGGACGTCTCTTTGTCCTTCAGCTGGGCCTCGGAGATGCCGCACATGTCGAATAGGTTCTTCAGCTCTGGGTCCAGATTGTTGAGCTGGATGAAGAGGGTGATAAACCAGAGGCATTATAAATAAGGCCAAGTGTTTCACAGGTGACTGCATACCAAGGACATTTAGAATGAAAACTCATACCTCAGCTGGACTGAAGGTATAAAGCCTAGTATTTTGGGATTTAAGCAGATGTTCTGCTTGTCTCCTTAACCAGTACTCAAACAGCCTGGGTTACATGAGCACATCTATTTTTTTAGCACAACAGGCATTTTCTGAACTCTGCCACCTGGTGGAAATCCAAGGAAATCAGAAACGCATATTAATAGTACTATGTGCTGAGAAGTGTCATTCCCAAGCATGGTCATATGGCAAATAATAAATACTGATCAGATTTTTTTTTAAACAGACAAATAAAAACTTAGGCAAATTAATTTTGTGATTCATGGGCTCGGCAAAACGAGGAACTGAGTTTGAAACCCAAGGTGATAAAGCTCAGATTGCAGAAAGTGGTTCATGTTTCCGTGAATGGGCTCCACATTCTACAGCAGTACCTACTGGACGTGGGAGTGAGGGGGCATTGAGTGAACAGCCCCCTTTTCTTTGTGTCTTACATTACTCAAAGTTCAGAGAGCCAAGCCAAGAGGGGGGCTGATGCCCAAAACAAAGAAGGTAATCATTCATTTCCCAGCCAGAGAGCGCTTGGGGTCATAATTGGCACCAAACCTAGGATGAGATTAACTGGGCATTTCAATTACTGATATACAGAATCTGCTCTGGGACCATAGAGATACAGTTCGTGGGATGGGGAAAAAAAATGTAACGCTTTATTTGCTACACAGCAGACTGAATGTGTATACCGACAGTTATGAAAAATCAGCGCATTAAACTTGATCTTGACTAGGTTTCAAAATTACGTCAAATCTGGGATAAATCTCAGACATTTCTATCACATACAGACAATCTTAAATACAAATTCATTCATGTTCTGCGAGACATTCATCAGCTGTAAACCAGAGGGTGAACTGTTATCTGGTGATTCATCGTCCCCAATCAGTGCCGATATGAACGTGCCAATACTGACAGACAGGGAGGAACTGTACTCACATCAAAGCCTGTGTTTGGATCCCACCCAACATGTCCAATGTGCCTGTGACACACGAGAAAAGATACCTGAGCAGTGAAGGTACCAGCGAGACAGTCAAGAGTGTCGGAGGGCAGAATGGTAGAAAAACACACTCAGCTGGATCCGATCAGCAGGCCGGTCGCTCAGAGACAAACTCAAACCCGTCATGGAAATGCACAGGAACACGGGATGGATGTAAACATCGTTAACTCGTAAAGATACAGGAGCACACCTGGCTGCTTTGCTACCATTAAAACTCCAGTATAACTCCATTTTAAATTAGTCTCCAGTGTATGACAATGGCAACCATGTTTTTAAGAGCTCAAAAGACGGATCCCCCCCCCCCCCCCCCCATAGGACGGGTGGCTCAGCACTCACTGGAAGTTGCTTGGGGTCCCGATGTCAGCTTTGGTCAGCTTCTTGCGCTTGCCTTTCGCCTTCTTCTTGTTCAGGCTGCTATGAACCATGTTGTTGACGGGTACACTGTTTTGAAACCGCATGCTGTTGATCTCTGGGTTCTTGATGTCCACTGTGGCCATGGGCAGAGCGGGCCCTGAGGAATGGGCAGAAGAGAAGGACTTATGAGCCTTATGGTCGGGAACCTGCCTTAGCTAGTATCGGAGATGCAATGAACACAATAGGCGCTTTCACACTTAAGTTCCAGAACCTGGTCCTGGTTCACAAGTCCCGGGGCTGTCTACACCTGGAACTTTTGTAGCTCCTGGCCACTTTCATTTGTTGCTTTCACACCGTACAACAGGAATTTGGATCTTTATGTTACATAAGCATGGGAGACAAAACATTTTGTAGGTTACACTATAAACACAAACTTCATACAAAACTATTGCGCCATGCCAAAACAATTTAGGATAAATAAGCTGTTTTGTTGGTTATTTGATAGTTACTGGGGGAATCACAACACACAGCCTTTTGTTTATATTTTACTTAAGACCTGCGAAATGTTCATAATTCTTATTAAATCTGGCCAGAAGATCGATCTTTTGTCTTCCACGGAATATGATGTAACGTTATCCTGCTAATAAGCACTCGCAAGTTTCGCTGGGACCGTTTATATTAAAAGTAACCGAATTGCCCGATGCAGAAATATGGAGATGGTTCTGGTTTCAGAAAAAGTGCTAGTAGTATGAAAGCTTCTAAAGTTCTCTGAAGCAATGTTTCCTCAACCTTGTCCTCGGATACCTCCAGGAGGTTGAAGATTTTGCTCCATCCCAGCTGCCTGCTAGACAGCCCACATTTTTGCTCCCCCCAGCTCCCTACCTTAAGGTGCTTTAGTGTAGTGTTTCTCAACCCAGTCCTCAGACGGTCCCTGTATTTTGCTCCTACCTAGACCGTCTGAAGGTCCCCGAAAACCAGGATGAGAAACACTGCTCTGAAGCACCTTGAGGATTTAAGCAAACTTTCAGAATCATTATCTTGCACATGACAAAGGCAAATGAAGTAGAACTGCATGTTTACGTTTCACTCCACCTTCAAACATTAACTGGCAGTGATACCTGTGGCTATGACTTGCCTGAAACCTTTAACACTATGGATGGGGCAAGCCACATTTTTTTCCAGTTTGAATCCGATTCCAATACACAACTGTCGATGCCGATATGTATACATAAATATTTATAGTTTATATATCATTAGTTTTTAAACTAGTAAATTCAGGTTTTTACACACTTGGCGTGTAAGTATCGGACATGAATTAGTCACATATGGCTGACACCCGATCCGTCAAATACTTATGGATTGTACCGATACCGGTGCACCTCCATTTAACTTAGCCTTGTTTACAGTTTAAAATTGTTTAAACCAGGTTGACATTACTCAAAATGCCAGCAGCAAAAGACTACAAACTCATAGAAAACAGACCCTCAGTTCAACATCGCATGTCCCAGCAGACTGTCACACGACACACAGCACCTGCCCTGCACACATTCGAGGCCCACAAGCTGTTGATGCCAGAACCACCCACGTAGACTCCGTAGTTGTCATCAAGAAGGCTGCCCATCCCAATACCAAACAGGTCCCCTCCCAGCAGGATGGAGGTGCAAACGCTGTGGGGCAGCACGGGCCTTGACTGGGCCCCACGTAGACCGTCCTGTGGCAGGCCCGGCCACTGGAAGGCCGCCAGACAGCCGCTGGGTTTGCCCTCCTCAGACAGAGCCAAGAGGACGCACAGAACACCCTCAGCAGAGTCCAAACAGAGCATAACTTCCACTGAGCACAGCAGAAGAGAACAGAGGATTTTCCTCACCGCCATTCCTTTTCACTTCCTTACTGATCCTGTCCAACACATTATTGCTACAAACATCCACTAACCCACACAAACCCCACTGAACAAGTCGAATCTCCACCATCACAGCACTGACTGTGCGAGCTGGCCCTGAACACAAGGAACCCACCTCAACATACACACAAGCAAGCAAGCAACATACCCTCAGTCTGTCGCTGTTGGCCAACCAAATCTCAGTTCTCTTTGCCAGCAGACCACTTCAGCCTAAAGGCCAGCAGAGATCATGTCTGTGTCAGACCATACAGGGACTCACAAGTCACACTCTCTGCCTCTCAACATGTCAGTTCTGATGCTGGGAAACCCAAATGCCGACGGTCTCAGTTAGAATGACGCCACACAGACAGCAGTAGTAGTGCCTCTGGGCAGGTACCTACTATACGCTTTGAAACCCACAAGTGTCCTCGAGGAGATGAAAAACAGGCCCAGTCATAGCAGTGGATCATAATCAGGCAGCTCCTCGGAGTGCGGGTACGAGCAAATCTATGCTGGTGAAAACCAGCCTCAAAGTGAAACCAACAGAGCAGAAAAAGCCACGCCCACCAGGGTTTCCCATTAAAAGAACACTGGACTTTCCAGAATTAGATTGGGTTTGAAGAATGAACACTCCAGGGGAACTGGGATTTTTATCTTAGATGTCACCTTACGATAAAAACAGTCATGAGTGCAGTATCAGTCTTGAGACCAAAATTTGAGTTGAGACCTTAATATTACGTGGCTTTAAGTTGAACTGGTGACTACTTTTTAAGATAGGTGCTGGTACTCAAAGTATATTTTATGATTGTGTTAATGGTAGTGTGGGGGATTATTTATTGGGACTAAATTGAGCAAGTTATATGAAGTGTTTTAGGAAAATAGGACATATGAATAGGGTCGTTCAAAACCTAATTACTAATTGTAGAAAAAAAGCCAGATCAGACAGCTAAAAGTGACTGCCAAACAGTGACTGCATAATCAAATAACCTACCATTTGGAGGGTCACGTCTTTTTTCTGCAAAACAAAAATTAAAGTAATTAACACAAAAAAAGTATAGGTAAGTGGTGCACTGCAGTGAATCTGCGTAATAGTTGAGCAGAAGGGAAAAGGACACAGGTTATGTATAGGCTGTGTTTTAGGTAAGATGCGAGGAAAGAATCAGACCAAGTAGAGGCTTTCGGCCCACAGCACGCGCCCAACGCAGGGAAACAGCACTCACTCTGCCCCGGCACACTCGCACGACCGCAGTCAGGCGACAGTTAGCTGAGCGTGAAAACGGGCCGTGGCACTGGGAGCAATATGAGCCCTTTGAGACCCGGCTGAAGGAGCAGCAGGAGGCGGAAAGACAGACGGCGCTTGTTAGCTAAGCCCGAGGAAAGACAGATGAAGAGGCAGAGCCAGAGAGTAGGCCGAGGGGTTTGTTCACCAGTCTTCCTTTGCCGTCTGATAAGCAGGTCGCTGGTCGCCCCCCGGAATCGCTTGGCCTCCTCCTCGCTGGCGAAGTTCAGGCCCACCTGGCAGCTCTGTAGAGAATCGCAGGGAGGTGGGTCAGTCTCCTTTCACAAACAGGGAGCATTTTTAATTGGACACCCTTGACTGTTAACGAGCAGGTAAGCCCTCCTCCCAGGGGCTGATAGATCAATAAAAACAACACCTTTGCTACAGGTCTACGCATGAAGAAAGTGAAGCACAGGTGTGAACAAACCTCTACTTGTGTGTGTGTGTGTGTGTGTGTGTGTGTGTGTGTGTGTACGCATGCGCTAGATAAAGCACACAGGATCATGATCATTAAACCACTCTGAGTGACTAAGAAATGCAGTCAGAAAGCACAATTATGTTACTAGGGGACGTAACCTGCATTTCCAAATGCCACCAGCTAGTTTATGTGGTTAACAATGGTTGTTTCTTTCTCTCTACACAATATGGCTCCTTCATACCCCATCAAGTTTCTATTCCCTAACCCTCTCTCTGGGTGCCCATATTCTTACCAGGAACAGGTTACCAGGTTCTCTTAACAGAGAACAACAACAACATTAGCTGGGAATCAACACAACAAAGAAAAGTGATAGTACTGCTCAGAGGTTCTGTGTAAATTCCTTTAGTAAACATGGGGCTATCCATTAGAAAAAGGGTTTTCCCTGGTGAAACCAAAAACAGGAACAGCATATAAACCTAGAGTGAACAATTCTGATCTATAGTGATTTATTGGATCCCAGGAAAAGGGGGAAGAGGGAAAAAAAGACCAGACCGATCTGACGACACTTACATCTCCGGCGAACGAAATAAAGTATGACCTTGAACAATTTATTGAAAAGTTGTTGTAGAGTTCTTGTTCAAACATCAGTTTTCCTTCCTGGAATGACAAGGAGAAAGAGTGGTAAACCAGCGGCACCCACGCGGCACTGAAAGGTAATGCTAAGACAGCAGGAGTATGGAAGAACACGTTCTCTCCCTCACAATTCTGGCTTCCCACGAACAGAACTATCCCACCACCTCCTTGTGCCCAACTCAAATAGTCCAGCGGAGCTCAGTCACATGCATCCTTGTCCTCCTGCTCATAGCACCACTTCACCACACAAGTAATTATAATTCTAGTCAAAGTAGGCTGTTAATGCTGAACAGGACCTTTTTTTTTTTTTAAAGAGTCAACCCCACCCCACGGCCAACGGGCATTCCCTCTGTCGGCGCAGTGTCACCTTGATGTCGAGGACTCGGATGAAGTAGGACCTTTGGGGGTTGTCCTTCACCAGGCACGCCACACCACAGCACTTCTTCACCCACATGGAGCTCCGCTCGGCGGCAAAAACCTGGACCACGGCTGAACACAAAGCCTTTCGGCAGGGGGAAGGGGGAAGACGACCAGTCAAACATGCATTTAAAAGGTAAGGTATGCAGCAGACAACTTTTAAACTTTTGGTTTCAACCTTTAAACCATTTCCTTCGGAGCTGGCTAGGACAATCGAAGAGCAAATTTCCCACAAATTTTTGTTGCTTTCAGGCGAAACAGTCAATGACCTATAGTCAGGCTTCCTCATCACATGTTACAATACTGGGAACCAAAACTCACTCAGCCCTCATGCAAACAAAGACATTTCATAAAATATCCCAAAAAAGTCCATAAAAACTGTCTTAAAAGTGTATCCCATGAGCGAGAGTGAGTGAGTTCTGGAGATTTGCTCTTCAAATATTTTCTGTGGAGGGCCAAATATTACCTTCACCATTTTGGCAAGGGATATTCATATCCAAATTTTCCAATGAAAACAACAACAGACAATGTTATTTTGTGGAGAGGTTCATTTTTTGCATGCAGGTATAGACGTAGCAGCTGTATTTGAGATTTTATATTAAGTCCCCTAAATCTTTACCTGTCCCGCCCCCCTTTCCAATTTTAATGACAACACAGGGCAGTATTAAAAAAAATGCTCAGCAGGCTAGCCAGGCACTACTGCCCAAGTCCGTTTCAGCAGAATTAAACAGTTAAAAATAGATTTAAAAATAGAACAATCAATACATAAAAACAGAATGATTCTATGCATTTACACATACTATTAGGTCGACTGACCAAGATAAACTATGAGAAAAGGCTTAAGGTACATACAGGGCACACAATACGTACCATCTTAGTGTCATAGCAAATCATCTTAAATCGCATTCCTGTTCATAGCGGGGAATGATCATTTTAATTCAATTTCTGTCAACTGCATTCTGGGAACAACCTTTATTTTGGCACAGGTCCCAGGCTTTGATGGGTAACAGCAACCATGACTGGGATGGTCTCAGCCTACCTCAGCAGCTCCCCCCCCCCCGGAGCAGAATGCCTCGGCACCATCCACATTATCAGAAACAATGAGCATTGCTCAGATGTCCACTACAGCCAGAGTCCAAGTGGCAGGACTTTTATCCTGTTTCAGCAGCATGTCAATAATTCCACACTACAGCATCTAAAAGTTAGCAGGAATTTTTCCTCCGTCACAAAACAGGCAGTATTCGCAGACGCAAGTTTCCATGATTCATGTTAAATTAGAAGCCATCAGCACACTTAAGAACGGGGTGTTAATCTTGGCAGTCTTGTTAGACATGCATCTGCGGGCCCATACAAAGGGGAAGTCTGATTCAGCGTGGATTTGCCGAACTATCCCTGCCCACGTTGCCTCAAAGTGCAAAGAGCTGCTGTAAAAGCACTGAAGAACTGAAAATACACAAGGCCACAGATGTTACTTCCAAAGATCCCATTTCCATGAAATATAAAACTGAGTCATGATAGCAGCAATTCAGAGATTGTTTGACTATAAATAGTGGCAGAGCACACAGGGGAGGGTTCCGGAGCCACGACGACCCCGACGAACCTGTGGGAAAAATGGAAGAACCTGACGGTTTGCGCACCCTTCGTGCAGCCTGTGCAGCTTGATCTGGCCTTAAGAAACATCTGCTAAACTCACTACTGCTCTGCTTAGCGACGCGGTGGAGTGAAGGTTTGAACAGCAATGCCTCCTTCTGCTTTGTGCCAGGGGACGTCTGCCATTTGCATTTTGTCACACTGCTATATCACGTTTTCATTTTCTCACCTGCAAAGTGGATTATGTACAACATTAGATTAAATACCTGTCACTGCTTATAGTTTCTGCTTAAATACATACTAAGATCAGAAAATCTAAAGCATTTTGGTCACTGTCTGCTACATCGTAGCATAGAAAGTTTCCTCAAGTAAAAATAACTGGTATACAAACAAGAATAATGAAGAAATCAGAAACAAACAATGTAAAGAATTAAGATTTGCTGCTTTTGAGGCATGTAGCAAATTACAGGCCCAGACCTGCAAAAGGCTGCAGGAGGAAGTCATGTAAACGACTACCTAGACTCCCTGACAGTGCCATTACACCCCCCCACCTCCCCCCCTACACACACTAGTGAAAAAAAACAGGAGGCAAGCAAGTCAGAGCACCCAGTCAGAAGCCAGAAAGCTCCTGTAGGCCAAGTGCAACCTTTCCTGCTGATTCAGCATTACTATGAACAGACATCTAGGCCACCCCCCCCCCCCCCCACCACACACACACACACACACACACACTACAACACTGTTGTGTGGACAGGATGCTCTCCCAGAGAGCTAGTGAAGAAAAAAAAAAAAAAAAAAGTCTTGGGACTTCAGTTTCATGGGAAGGTTGTGGAATTCCCTGCAAAACCACAATTCCTACAATGTTAGCTTGACTCAGTCACACAGGGGATTCACGTTACTTTCACTGCATAAAATTATCATCCACTGGCATTTTGGTTTTGATATAAAGTGTTCTCTGATTCTCTGTGTCTCTTGTCACTGACCGTGCTGAATCGGAGACGTACGAGGGTCAGCTGGTGGTTAACCACATATGTGAACCGCGTAAGCCCAAAGCTGAAGAATTTGATGTAGTCCAGATGTCATGCAGTCACAAAAAGACAGATCATATGCAATATGTTAACAGTTCTAAGCAAATATACACATATTTTACAATAATATGGGGAAGTCTTGAACTCAAGCACCACCGATATTAGGCAAACATCTTATTGGAAAATAGACATTAAAATATTAAGACAAAAAGGGAGAGACTGTAATCCTAAACACAACAGCAACGATCACCCTCTATACACTACAAAGAAAATTACTTTGACTTACTTTTAATAAGATGTACTTTATTTATGCATGATGGGATTTTTAAAAAACTTTTACATGCAATTGCTTATAACGATTTAACCCCAACCTCTAACGTATGGTTTCCACGTAATCTGTATTGCAAAAGAGTGACATGCCCTTTGCAAGTAAAGCGAAGGTTCAGATGTCAGTGAATTAAAGTGAATTAAACTATAGCCGCACCATATCAACTCCGGGAATAATACGATCGGCCGACAGGAAGCAGGGGGGGCATTCAGTGCGTGACGCAAAAGCCTGTCCATCAATTCAGTGCTGCAATCACTGAATTTCAAATAACTACTTAAGTACATTTCAACAAAATGGGTGAATCTCTTAAAAACCTTTAAGTACGAATTTATTGTAGAGTACCATGCCAATGTATGCAACGTGGTTGTGTGGATGTATGTTCAGGACCGCATGCACAGATCCATTACATAATGCCTGCCAAATAAATATCTGCAGATGCTTTCTGCACCCTTCTTGAACAATTAAAGTTTGAGTCATCAGCAGGACCTGCTTTTATGAAGGCCAATTCAGACTGGCACTGCGACACTGTTGCAGCTCCCCTTGTAACGGAGTCATTACACTGCAGCAACGTAAACACCTGGGGGGGCACCGTTTGCCGTTAAAATGACATTGATTGATACAGTTATAAAGCAAAAAAAAAAAAAAAGATCCAAAAGCATAAGAAAGTGGATTATTAAATAGCAGCTGCAAAGACTGCACATATGTTCATTACAAGGAGTCCTGTCCTTCTATTTTTAATGCAGTGGTAACTCCCAGCTCGGTGCCTTGTTAACAAGCTCTGCAGATGCATCCTTAAAATAAAGTAAAAATTAAACCGCAGCCGTCAGGGATATTTCCATGACGCGGTAGAAACGAGAGCGATCTTTCCTTTTTTCTCTCTCGCTCTCGTAAATTGTATTTTTCAGGATGACATTGACTCTGGAGACAAATGCACAAGCGACGAATGATTTGGGAATCATATGATACCTCGGAATAACAGCGGGAAATGACACAATGCCAGTATTATTATACTCAACTTTTAACTTCCCAATGGCGATCAGACAGAAACAACGGACCGTAAAATTACATAGCATCAAATTGCACGCTACCAGTGCTTGGTGCTTCTAAACGGAAGCGCCAAAATCCGAAAGAGCATTAATCGAAAAGTAAATAAGCAGCCGGCCTGGCAGACAGGCAACAAACTTACGATGCATTTCCTCCCGAGGTACCCGAAGAGGCACTCGTTCTCCTGGGGTGTTAGGACGATAGATCCGACGTTTGCGACCCGCCGCTGCGGCTGATGGCCACTCATGTCTGACAAAGATCAACCCGACAAACACAAAATGCGTGTATCTATCCCTTAAGGTGCTTTACGTGCAAATGTATGCAGTCATTGGTCACCGTGGCCTGCAGCCCGACTCCCTCATCGGTGCACTGTTGTTTTGGACCGGGTAGCAAAAAAAAAAAAAAAACACACAAAAAACTTGGGATTCTGTCTTGTGTTTTAAAATTCCTCTTCTGCCCAGTTATAACTGCAAATATCCCAAATCCTTCGAAAAATTAACCGTAACCCCCAGAATCGCAGAGACTACAGAACCTAAACTTTTATCGGAACTCCCAACTGCAACATCATTAGGACTATCCAACATGGCAGCAGGAAGAAACAACCATCGGTGGACCAATAGGGGAGGAGAAAAACGCTGCTTATTCTCTCCAAAAGAATTACGGCTGTCTTTCGTTCTTTAAGAAGCTAGTCAGATCCTATGTAGAATGACAGCTTTACCGGCACAAACGAGGAATTTAAAACTGAAAACACGCGGTTATATCAGAGATTAACTCCGGAAACACATCCTCGATGAAGAGAATGGTCCGGCCCTGTTTTCCCAAGGATTTTGTAACAGGAATGCAGCGTACGGGCGGTGTGCATACTGGCGAGGGCGGAGTTTGGGGAATCTTACGCCCGGGAGGCACAACGGCATTCACGCTTCAAGTCACACCGTTACACACAGTTTGCTTAGTAATGATTATTGACCAGATGAGTGGATAAAGTGACGGGTGAAATATTCTGATTAAGCGTTTTTGTATTATTTAACATCAGGACGCGCGATCGCTGCCTAAATCCAACGGGAACACACTGCTGTACTTCTGTCAACCACGTAGTTCTGTGGTTACTGGAAACAAATGCCAGGTTAACCCTACTGACCACATAACGGTTTCCCGATGTTAAGATGTGAGCGACATGTAAAATAATTATTTGGTTTTTGTGAGCATCCTATGCGGCAAGGATGCAGGTGGAGTTAAGCGATAAGATAGAAAAGATGGTGTCGGAAAGACAACAATTATTCCCTGAACTGCTCCATCACCCCCCTCCCATCTAATTTGTACTCCTCCCAAACATCTAAACACCTACAGTTTCTAGAAATACTGGATTTATTAGCTGAAACTAACTCAGAAACTACACCTGTTCATTGATTTCACACAATCTTTCCCTGCCAATTCAGTTAACTGCGTTTCTTTGTGTATATCTTTCTGTCTGTGTCTTATATTGTTTACATTTATATATTTTTCATTTGCACTATGACCAACATTTTTTGTACACAACAGTAAGACATGTAAAACACACATGATGTAGTGTCCTGCATACCCAGACACAATGTTAATAATGGAGACGTAGGCAGGTTTACCACAAAGCAATTGCTCCTTTATTAAGAGGACTCTGTTCAACCACAAAGAAGACTGAATCCAGTTCCCACTTCTCTTACGTTGGGGTAGCCGTGGGAGGCCACATGCTAGACACAGGGTTGCATACATGGTAGGTAATTACAAAAAGGGCAGAAATACATGAGGAGTGGGAAATAGACACATGATACAGCTTAGTACAACACAATCATGAAAATACGGCACATCATTGTCACGGTTTGTGCGCAGACAAAGAAGCGAGAGTCGCAGGGCAGACGGAGAAAGGGGTTTATTTGGGACGAGAGGGCAGACAGGCACGAACATCTAGCAACGATACAATGACGGATCTAACGGGACTGAACTCAGACAGGGACTAAATACACAAGACAAGCTGGCAGTAACAAGAAACGGGTGAGAACGATCCGGGAATCACACAAGGTAACGAGGTGGGCGTGGCACACAGGAGGATCGGACAGGAGGATCGGACGAGCTGGGTGTGACAATCGTATATACGATACGATACAATTACGCACAGAAGGCCTATTTACAGTTCCATTCCAGTATGTCAGGGTATGCAAAATAGTTTGATAGACCATGGAGTATGGTTGAAGGTCGAGCTGCCCATTGCCCTGGGGGTACAGAGGGGTAGGACACGTCTTCCATATGCCCAGCATCCGGCAGACCTCCCCGAACCGAATGAAGAATTCCTCCACCAACTTGGGCGCTGTCACAGTGGTGATTCGGTCTGGGACCGTGTACACCTCGGACCACTTAGTAAAACAGTTTATCACCACAAGAATGTAGCGGTTCCCAGTGGCAGTGGTCAGAAAGGAGCCCAAAATGTCCATGCCAACAGGCTTCTTTGGGCTGCCACACTGCATGGACAGGAGGGGGCCTGGGAGTGTTTGTGGGGGCTGGTGCTGTCACGATACCAAACTTCATTATTATACTGAGAAAAGATTGGAAATTTGATACTGTTTTCGATACTCAACATAATACATACTGTAAGTCAATTAAAAATATATATCTTTAAATACATTTTTTGCAATAAAACCTTTTGTAAACTCATGTCACTATATCTAAAAAAAACCTTCACATTGCATTTTTAGTCAAAGCAAAATTATATTACAGTAAGTACAGTAGCAGCCTTAGTAATCACACTGTAATCATGTTCAGAGATATTCACAAGCAATAATTAACTGCTATTAAAAATGATGCATTACTTTATTATTATTACAATGTATAACTGTAACATACAGGAAAGGAGGACAGCAGAGATCCAGAGATGCAGGGTTCAGGAAGGTTCATTGTAGCTAGCGGGTAACCAGCACAGAAGGGGAACAGCCCTGTAGCAGAAGGGGAGACCGGTGCCTCTGCCCAGATGGGTTAGAGTTAGGGCAGGGGACACGAGTGGGTTCTCCCACTCGGGGTGAAGGTACAGGAGCGGCGCGCTGTAATCGGGGTCTTGGTGTGTGATCTAGGGTCGATGCCAGGGAGATCCGTCCGACTATGAAACACTGGAACAAGAGACACGAGGCAGCAGACGTCGGAAGTGGCAGGACGGGTAGGTCACAGACGGGAGCTGGTCTAAGGAGGGAAGGTAATGAGGCAAGGATCACACGAAGGGTTGACAGGCAAGGCAGGGTGAAGCGGGTAAACGATAAACAGGAAAAACACTCAGTAAGGCTCAGATACATCGGCTCAATACTTCGCGATGAGCAGGGTTATAAACTGGGTTAATTGGCTGTTGATGTGGTGCACCTGTCGAACTCCGTCCTGATGGGCGTGACGGTATCCCCCCCGATGGCCGCTTCCCGGAGGCCGACGATGTTTGTGGGGTCGATCCCACGGGGCGGGGGGCTGGCTTGCTGGGGTGCGCTTTGTGGAATGCCGCTTTCATGGCCAGATCTGTCACGGTAGAAGCAGGAGCCCAAGAGCATTCGTCCGGGCCGTCCCCTGTCCAGTCGACAAGATATTGTAACTTTCCCTGACGTCACCAGGAGTCCAGAAGGGAGTGGATCTGAGACGAGGGACCCTCCTCAATGACAGGGGAAAGCGTCTCATCGATGATCTCCGAGGTAGGACGTAAATCGCTGTATTTGACAGGCTTGAGCAGGGAAATATGGAAGGTAGGGCAGATTCTGTAAATGCGGGGTAGTTGCAGCCTTACCGTTACTGGCCCTACTCTCCGTAAGACTTTGAAGGGTCCGAAGTAGCGAGCCGTAAGCTTGCGACAGTCTGGGATTTGGAGGTTCTTCGTGGACAACCACACCATCTGTCCTGCTTGATACAGGAATCCCGGCCGCCGGTGTTTGTCAGCTTGGATCTTGTAGCACTTTGATTGATTACAGAGGGCATTCTGAACCTGATGCCAAGCCTGTCTACTTTCCTGGTACCAGGCTTCCACGTGAGGTATGGGTCCCAGAGGGGCATCCCAGGGGAACAGGGGAGGCTGAAAGCCTAGCACACACTGAAAGGGAGTTAACTTGGTGGTTGGACTCACCCGAGAGTTCAGGGAATACTCTACCCACACCAGATGGGAAGACCAGCTAGAGGGATCGGTTCGACTCAGGAGCCGTAGCGCCTTGGACACTTCTCTGTTCGTACGCTCCGCCAGAACGTTCAACTGGGGGTGATAGGCTGAGGTAAGACTGAGGGATATCAGTAGTTTGGAACAGAACTCTCAAAACACCCTGGATGCGAACTGAGGTCCTCGGTCGGACACAATGTCTTCTGGTATACCTGTAAAACGGAAGAGCTCACTGATCAAAACATCAGCAAGTTTAATTGCGGTGGGCAGCTTTGAGAGCGTGACCAGACGACACATCTTAGAGAAGCGATTGACGATGGTAAGAATTACGGTCTTGTCCGAGGAACGAGGAAGGTCTGTGATGAAATCCATCGCTACGTGTGACCACGGTCTTGAGGGAACAGGTAGAGGTTGTAGAAGGCCAGTGGGACTCAGGGAGGAAGATTTACACCTTGCACAATCCGGGCAGCAGTCTACGAAGGCTTAAACTTGTTGGCGCCACCCAGGCCATCAATACCTGCGAGTCACGAGAAGCTGGGTCGCAGATACACCGGGATGCCCAGTCCTGGGTCACGCGTGAATCCACTTCAACAGTTTTAGTCGGTGGTGTCGAGATACATACAGTAACCTGGTGGACAGCCAAATGGGATGGTGCGATTCTCATTCTCTAACTTTATAGTTTCCTCCAATTCCAAAGTGATGGAGGAGATGAAACAAGAGGAATTGAGGACGGGATAAGTGCGGTCTTCACTTTCGGGGGGATCGAGCTGCCTGGACAGAGCGTCTGCTTTGACATTCTTTTTTCCTGGAAGATAACTGACTCGAAAAGTGAAGCGCGCAAACCACTGAGCCTGGCCAGAGATGAGTCGTTTAGCAGACTGGAGGTATTTTAAATTATGGTGGTCAATTAATACCAAAAAGGGGTGTCGAGCCCCCTCCAACCAGTGCCGCCACTCTTCCAGAGCTAGTTTCATAGCGAGCAGTTCTCAATTACCCACCTCATAATTCTGTTCTGCAGCCATCAGTTTCCATGAGTAGTAGGCGCAAGGGTGTCTACGCCCCGGTTTCCGGGTTGCGTTGAATTAGGACGGCTCCAACCCCAGCTTCGGACACATATACTTCCACTTTGAAAGGGAGTTCAGGATCTGGCTGTCTGAGAACCAGGGCTGTGCAGAAAGCTTGTTTCAGACGAGCGAAAGCTTAGTCCGCGTCCGGGGTCCAGTGAAGCCTGTTAGCAGCTCCGCGAGTTAGGGATGTAAGAGGTGTGGCTATCCGGCTATAATCGTGTATAAACCTCCTGTAAAACTTAGCGAAGCCCAAAAAACGTTGCAGGTCTTTGAGAGTACGGGGCTGTGGCCAGCTTTGGATAGCTGCGATCTTCTGATCATCCATGGCCACAGCTCCTGGTTGAATAACATATCCCAAAAACCTCACCTGGCGTTGATGGAACACACATTTTTCTCCTTTCACATAGAGGTGGTGCTCTCAGAGCCTCTGCAATACCTACCGCACATGTTGTAAGTGAGCCTGCTCAGAGGGTGAGTAAATCAAGATGTCATCTATATGCATAATAACATACTTGTACAACATATCATGGAATACCTGATTCATAAACGATTGAAAAATCATGGGACTATTACCCAAACCATAGGGCATGAAATGATACTCGTATTGTCCCCTGCTAGTGATGAAGGAAGTTTTCCACTTGTCACCGGCTCGGATTCTAACCAGGTTATATGCACTGCGTAAATCAAGCTTGGTGAAAATGACTGCGTTTCGGAGCTGCTTTAAGGAGGATGGGATTAAAGGGAGCGGTTCTTGGCATTTCACAGTAATGGCGTTCAAAGCCCGATAGTCCACCACAGGACGCAATTCACCATCCTTTATAAAGAAAAATCCTGCTGTTACAGGCGAGATGGAGGGCTGGATGATACCTTGTTTTAAACCTTCCCAGATGTACGTCTCCAGGGACTCCTCTTCTTGCAGCGAGATGGGGTACAACCTGCCTCGTGGTAAAGTGGCTCCCTCCAGGAGCTCGATGGAGCAATCACAATTCCTGTGTGGAGGAAGGCCGAACGCTTTCTCCTTACTGAACACCTCTTTGAAGTCTAGGTACTCCTTCGGAATGGCGTCCAGGTTCTCCGGCTCTGGGCTCTCCACTCCTGTAGCCTTACAAGGGACAGACATACAATCACGAAGACATCACTCCGACTAAGTGACGATCTCCCCTTTTTGCCACTCTAGCTGGGGATTATGTTTACGTAGCCATGGGAGTCCTAGTATCAAAAGATCTTTAGCTTGGGGCAGTACAAAGACTTCTAGTGACTCAGTATGCAGAACCCCCACCTGCAGCATGAAGGGTTGAGTATGATGGAGAATAGTCCCCTCCTCCATCCGTTCACCGGTCACCCCTTGTACGGAGATAGGGTAGGCTAACTTCTGGAGAGATAGATTCATCTGCTTAGCCAGGTTAGCATCAATAAAGTTTCCCGCTGCCTTGCTGTGAATGAGAGCCCTCCCCCTATCTTGCTTACCTCCCCATTCCAAGTACACAACTACCGTGAACTGAGATAGCGATGCCATAGATAAGGAGGATACACCTACCGGAAGCGGGGTCTTCTCGCGAGTAGGTCGAATGGGACATGATGAGATGGTATGGCTGGATCCTCCGCAATACAAACTTAACCCTTCTTGGCGCCGTCGTCATCGTTCGGAAGGTGTTAATGGGGATCGGCTAATCTGCATGGGTTCAGCAGCTTCGATCACTGTCAGAGGGAACCCGTGAGGGGTTTCCGCCTGGTGACGTCGGCAACGGCGATCCCTCACAGTATTATCCAGCCTTATCGCTTGTTGGACCAGGTCGTCGAAGGATGGGGCTTCTCCCTTATGCGACAGTTTGTCCTGCAGATCGGGGTTTAAGGCTCAAAGAAAGATAGTTTGAAGGCAGTCATCTGGCCACCTTAGGTTAACAGCGATGGTTTGGAGTTCCAAAGAGAATTCGGCTGCCATACGGTTGTTTTGCCGACAGTCCAAGAGCCGAAACCCTGGTCCTCTACCAACCACAGGATGATCAAACACTTCCATCAAGGCACGATGGAATTCTCTACCGACAGCAAAAGTGGACTGCTGTCTGCCCATAGAGCCATCGCCCACTCCCGAGCTCATCTGGTTAACAAGGAGATGGTAAAACGTACTTCTGCGTCGGGACTACAGAACATCTCCGGGGGTTCCTCGACGTAGATTCCGCACTGCATAAGAAATCCCTTGCACTGGTCAGGGTTCCCGTCATAGCATTCAGGGAGCGCGATCGGCAGGGAGGCAGAAGGACAAGGGGGAGATTCGGGCAAAGGTACCTGGGCTGCATGGGATTGGAGGAGCTGTTCCATGTTGGCCACACGGCTCTCTAGAGTCCCTGCTGGATCCATCTCTTGGCAAAGTATTCTGTAACATACAGGAAAGGAGGACAGCGGAGATCCAGAGATGCTGGGTAAAGGAGGGTTTATTGTAGCTAGCGGGTAACCAGCACAGAAGGGGAACAGCCCCGTAACAGGAGGGGAGATTGGTGCCTCTGTCCAGATGGGTAGAGTTAGGGTGGGAGACACAAGTGGGTTCTCCCACTCGGGGAGTCGGGGCGAAGGTACAGGAGCGGCGCGCTGTAATCGGGATCTTGGTGCGTAATCTAGGGTCGATGCCAGGGAGGTCCGTCCGACGATGAAACACAGAAACAAGAGACACGAGGCAGGGGAGGCAGGTGACGTTGGAAGTGGCAGGACGGGTAGGTCACAGATGGGAGCTGGTCTAAGGAGGGAAGGTAATGAGGCAAGGATCACACGAAGGGTTGACAGGCATGGCAGGGTGAAACGGGTAAACAATAGACAGGAAAAACACTCAGTAAGGCTCGGATACATCGGCTCAATACTTTGCGATGAGCAGTGGTGCTTATAAACTGGGTTAATTGGCTGTTGATGTGGTGCACCTGTCGGACTCTGCCCCGATGGGCGTGACAATAACAACAGATATGCACTACTTTTACATGCCTTCTTTATCTTGTCTCTCAAAGCACAAACACTTGTAACAACTGCACAACTTTAGATGTTTGTATTCCAGTGAGCAAAACTAATTAACATGATCTCATAAGATCATATGGAGCCGGTCACAACCCCCAGGTAATAATTGCAAACTGTTGTCTTAATGCAGAAATATTTAACTGACAAAGATGTTTTAATGCATAGAAAAACTGTCGCATCTCTACTTCAGCTGCAACAGGCAGATTAATATTTCATTCATTAAGAAATGGCATACCTGTCTCTTGAAACTCATATTGTGTTCAATGTCGGTTCGTCATTTGTGAAATGTTTAGATGATTCGTATTTGCTTCCTTTGTCAGTGTCCTGTGCTATATTGTTTTCCTTTGTCACAAAGCCACAATATTTCCAGATGCCAACACATCCAGACTGAAGGCCAGGTGCTCCTCAAGCTGCTAGGGTACGGTGGTCCAGTCTGGAGTGACACCCTTCATCTCTGCTGACTCCAGGTCAAATTCCAACACCTCTGGACCCTGGTGGACAGCTGTGGTTTGGTCTGGCACTGCCCCTGTCATCTCCGCCAACTCCGATTTCTCTGTCTGCTGACCCACCTTCAGCTGCCGCCAATGTCCACAACCCACCCTGTGATGCCATGCAGCCAGCCCACCACGTGCTGGACATTGAAGTCATCAGTCTGCAGCTTCTCCAGCCACTTTACCGCCTGACCCACTGGCCCCTTGAAATTCAGGACCCCAGGTTAACAAGATGTGGTCAGTCCACAGGAGGAATCGGCTACCATAGACATACAGACGAAAGTGGGAAGTGCCACAAATTCAACTCAATTCTAAAGTGAAATCAAGACGTTCTACATTTGGTCATGCATCATTTATACAGAATAAATGAAATGTAAGAAAGAAAGCCTCAGAACCTCTCGTCGTTACAGTCCAGTTCACCTGCACCATTCCTGCTCTTTTCTCCACGTCCCTGTTTCCAGTTACTACCTTCCATCCATCCATCCATCCATTAACTCCCGCTTATCCGAGGTCGGGTCGCGGGGGCAGCAGTCTCAGCAGGGAAACCCA
>JAODKE010000001.1:30242648-30270204 GCA_026779605.1 Mormyrus hasselquistii | reverse complement strand
TATCTGTATTTAAGCATCTTTTCATTGTGTTAATTGTGTGTGTGTGTGTGTTTGTGTATGCGTTTTTAATTCAATAATTTGAAGTGTTCCAATTAATTGTCACTATACAAAGGCACACAAGTCCTAAGTCATTACAGGAAAAACACTTCAAAGATGTTAACATTATTTATTAATTGAATTGTGTTTTAGTTACTAATTTAAAACTTAGATGTTTATATAAAAATGAAGGTATATGACAAATTATTATCAGAATTTGTAAATTATTTTGAAGTACTGCAATATAGACCACATAGGTGAAAAACTGAGCTATTCTTTGAAGCTGATTATGATCATTAAAATAATAAACTCAGATAGTTGTTTGAGTAAAAGTAAAATGTATAGCATGAACCTACGCTGGATAGGCATTATAGATGGATTAATAAATAAAAAGATAAAAATCGTGAAATCCATGGTCACCTTTTGGTGAATGATAACAGAAAATAATAAATAAGACAGAAATCTGACAATTGACTGTGGACTTCAGAAACAAGAAAAACAGAAAGATAAATGCAGAAATAGAAAGACAGGACAGTAAAGAGTAATAAAGGTCACTGTCAGATATTCTAGGTGATATTATAATTAGTATTCAAATTAAGCAGAGAATAGCCAGAGAAGTGAGTGGAGGTTTGCGGTGTAATTTCCGACTCTGTGTCCCATGCAGTTATTTTATTTTGTCCACGCTTGGTGTTACCCCGGCAAAGCTGCAGTGTCGCCGGCTATCACGGCAGGGCCGGCTATCCGCGGCAGGGCCGGCTATCCGCGGCAGGGCCGGTTATCTGTGACAGGGTCGGCTATCACGGCAGGGCAGGCTATCCGCGGCAGGGTCGTCTATCACGGCAAGGCAGGCTATCCGTGGCAAGGCCGCTTATCCCCAGCAGGGCTGGCTATCGTGGCAGGGCCGGCTATCCGCGGCAGTGTCGGCTATCACGGGAGGGCAGGCTATCCGTGGCAGGGTCGGTTATCCGCGGCAGGGTCGGCTATTGTGGCAGGGTTGGTTATCCGTGGCAGGGCTGGCTATTCACTGACTCTGCTTCCCCTGGGGTAGTCTTGGCCTTTTTAGGCCATGCTGCCAGGAAGTGGTTTCCGGTGGCCTCGCAGCTTAGCCGTCACAGCCCCCGTGCCGAACGGGCACTGAGAGCCACCTGGCCCTCAGGCAAAAAAAAAATGGCCTTCCCCCCTTCAAGAGGGACGAGAGGAATGCTGGTTGGCCATTTGCAATGAGGGCTTTTTTCATCCGTTTTACATCTTCGTGTGAACATTTGCTGGTGTTCTGCACATACGGTGTCATCTGGGGATATCTGTTTTTCTCCCGCTGAATCTTACTGATGCGAGGGAGCATGTGCAGTGAATATCCAATAGTTCTCTACTGGAGGGGGGGAGGTTACCTTTAAAAAGCCAACACTTCACACACTGTTGTAAATAATCCTGTTTTTGAAGATGTCTGATATTTGCTGTGCATTCTGTATCAGCATGACTGGATATGGACGCCTCTAAATGCATATTCAGTGCTGTCTCCTACTGAACGGACTCAACTACAGATTTATGAGTCCAATTATGTTTTTCATGGTCTTTTAATTTTTAACATCTGGACCCATAACTTTTTTTTGTGGCTCCAAAATAATTCTGTTGTTGGAGTATCTGTTCCCGTATGATGTTTATGAAGACCTTCTACACTCTTATTTTTGCTAAATTATTTCTGGATGCACCCAGTGCGTAGATTGATTAACGCTGATGTATGACTCATTGTGGAAATGTACAGACGAGCACGATGGAGATGGTGTTTAAATATTGTCATAAACTGTCAGAATTAGGGATCACATAGATACTTTGTGTTTCATACAAGGATATAATGTTAAACCTGAACACACCAAGGGTGTGTGTGTGTGTGTGTGTGTGTGTGTGGTCCCGGTATACATTATCCGACAATATGATAAAAATCTGCCATTTTGACTTTCTTTTTTTTTTTTCTTCAATTTTATTAAAATCTGTGACTGCAATCAAAAAACTAAAAAGACTTGTATTTTCTTTGGTCACTTATGTTTAAGGTTAGGGCTGGGTAGGGATTAAGGTTGTCATTGTCAGGAATAGAGTTTTGCCCATAGAAATGAATGGACGGTCCCCTCAAAGATATGAGTACAGGTTTGTCTGTGTTTGTGTGTGTGTCCTTGTTCTGCATTGTGTTAAAACAGGGACATCTTGATCCTACACAGGATTCACCATAAACATCTCAAACTTTTTCAGTTCAGTTCAATTTTATTTATATGGCGTTTTTTCACAATATTACACTGTCATATCAAAGCGCTTTACATTGTCCTTGCCCAAAGCCCCCAGTGAGCAAGAAACCTTGGGAGCAAGCAGACTTAAAGGGGGAACCCATCCTCCAGGGGCCGTCAGAGGAAGTCAAATGAACAAGATAGCAAAATTCTAGTTTGCACCGTCCAAATTTTGAGATTTGAGTCTCTGTGCGGGAGGCAGGCAGGTGATGGCACACAGGGGCTGGTGCTGCTTGTGATAGCAGGATGAACAGTTGTACAGCAGCAGGGAGGGAAGGAGAGACGTCACAGGAATGAGAGTGGGCAGGCCGGAAGGACGTCACGAGTAGCAGAGACGCCGTAGGCAGTAGCTTTTGCTTGTACGGTGTGATGCTGTGTTGCCTCGTCTGCTGTTTTGTACCATAAACCAAGCCACCCGGTAAAGAGATTCAAATTGGTTTGGAAAATGGGGCTGCACCCAAGCAGGGACCGGCATGTTTGGGGCAGTCCTGCTCACAGGTGCGATCTGGAGACTCCTTCGCTTGGACGGCGTAATCAAGAAGTAATTTTTCCTTCTGTCCAGGCTCGTTGTGAGAAGGTTATACATGCATCACCTATTTATTCATATCCTGCACCATATCGACAGCAGAAGAGAGATGGATGGTGGGGGTCGGGGGGGGGTTGAAGCTGTAAATAAGCAGTCGCCTTGCTGTGTGAAAGGACACCATGCATGTGTGTGTATTTATTTACGCACCCATTGGTTGGCTGGTGCTGGCCCAGTATGTTACAGTGGCGGGGGGGGGGGGGGTTAACCATGCACAGATGTGCCAAGCAGATGGGTGTAATGACCAGGGATATCTAGCGCAGGAAAGAGACTGTGATGAGTTGGATGGCGTAAGAAGGACAGAAAGAAAGAAAGCAGAAAGGAAATGTAAACTTAGCTTGGATTAAAGGACAAATACAAATGCTTGGGTTGAAGGGAGCGTGTCCTGGGAGTGAATGGTTTGACTGCACGACAAGCACAATTTTGGGGACCTTGATATTTCACTTTTTAGCCAACATAGTTTTGTTTCAAGCACCGTTTTCTTCAAACAGCTTGCTGATTAACGGACTCTTGGTATATGTTTTAAGCTGCACACCTCCATCAGGTGTTACTGGGAGTTGCTGTGATGTAAACAATTTAACATACACATCTCAGAGGTGATCCTTGGATTACATTTGTTTTAATGTGGCACATTCTTGAACAGCGTCTGTCCGCTGCTGGTATTGACTACAATCACACACCAGGGATAACTGTTGGAGCCCCTCCCAGAAAAGGTCTCTGTCAACGTTAAATAGCAGCCAGACGCAGAAAAGGCTCAGCTGGAGTTGACCCCTGACCTCCTCAGCTGACTTATAAGGGCAGTCCATTTGGCCAAGGTATGGCTCCCTGTCTTCTGGGGCTGGAAGCTGAGTTCGGCCAGCAGCTTACAGGATGGTGATGGTGAGGGAGGGGGGGGCGTGTTTTGTTTTAATGTCATGAGGGAGGAGTTAACCTTTTTGGATAAGCCATTGTATAGCGCCGCTTGCATCTGTCCGTCAGTGTGAAGAAGGTGAAGAGGGGGGACTATGGGAAGGATTAGTGGTAGTATAACTACTCCTATTGTCTTTTTGTTTTGGGTTCAGAAACAGGGCTCAGGTTCACAAACGGAGATCAAAGCTTGACGACAAAGATAGAACTCTGGTATCCGGGGAAACCACCTTTGCTGAAATTTGACTGAGCCTTTTTGAAATTTGACTGAGCCTGTACTGAAATTTGATGATTTGATTAAAAACGTAGAAGGTGCTTTAAATGAAGTGGTCAGGGTGGCCTGGCAGTGAGCTGCAGTGCTGCTTCACATGTTTCTATTTCTTGTTGTCTTCGCCACTCGGCAGTGCTTGTACACACTGACAGCACACCAGTAAAACCAGTAATACCCACTTTAATATCCTCTTTCTGGACACTTCAGAATAACTGGGCAAAACAACTATGCCTTGTCTAATGCCAGTTTAAGACAAATTTTATTGATCCCAAGGGGAAATGTTTTTGCGTATAGCAGCATGGTACATAAAGTACAGTGATACAAGCATGTAATACAAAATGAAGGGAAAGTACAAAGATGATGTCTATAGTGGAAAGAGTACAAATAGTGCAAACAGTATAAAGTACACAAACAGAATATTATGCAAACAGAGTATTGTGATGGGAGTAAATATATGTAAATAAATTAACAGGTGGCATATGTACAATTAATGTAGTGAAATTCCAGTGCTATATTTTAAAGATGAAATGCTATCCTGACATGTGTTATGGCTGGGGGTGGGGGCTGGCATGTCAGGAGGAGGTAGCAGCTAGAAAGCTCCTGGGAGTTTTACTTGCACAAAAATGTTCTGAGGGCAGAATGAGAAATGATTGGTTTAGAGAGATAAAGATTAAAGATAAAGATCAGATTGTAGAGGAGATGGGTCCAAGCAACTAGAGGAGGCAGAACCAAGACATCTGATTGGTTGCCTCCTCTAGTTGCTTGGACCCACCTCCTCTACAATCTGATTGGTTATGTCTCTGAACCAATCATTTCTCATTCTGCCCTCAGAACATTTTTGCACAAGTAAAACTCCTGTGAGCAGGCAGAAAGGATCACCAGTAGTGCTTCACAGCATACCATGGGGAGGGACAGAATTGTTGATGATATTCTCAAATTTCGCCACCATCTTCTTCTCTGCAATTGCCTCCTGTGGGCCCAGGGTCAGTCATGAGACAAAGCTGGCCTTCCTGAAGTGGGATGTGGCGTCACCTTATGCTGTTTCTCATGTCTCTTACAGCCCATAATGAGGCTGTTTTATTTCAGGATCTCCCTAATCTTGCTTACGCTCATGGATTGCTATTTGTATTGGTGGCTCCAGGTCGCCATCCGCTGACATGGCGGTAAAATTGGCCACCGCTGGTGAATTTCCCCACATCCTGATGAGATTCCCAAGACGCTTCATTAGCGGAGCTGGCCAGTGTGGTTATGTGGCAGAACTGGAGAGTGTTTTCCTGCTCACGTGTCCTCGCCTTTTGGGTGCAAGATTAACTCAAGGGGCCAGCCATCTTTCCTCTGATCTGCTGGCTCATTTAGGTCTGAAAACAGAGAACATTTCTTTATTAAAGAGATAAAAAACTCTGCCCTCTTTTTGGTTGTCATTGGACACTACTGAGAAAGCATGTCTGAATACAGGTAGGCCCTAAACGCAGTCATACAGCTTTTTTGTATTTAGTGTGCGAGTTTCTTTCTCTGCAATTCACGGTTAAATATTGTAATCAGACAGAAAAACACACTGAGTGCAGCAACAGAAGTTCTATGAAGGTGTATTTTACCTTAGTTCTCTCAGGCTGCTGTCTGTCATTTCCATAGGAGCATTTCATTAGTGAACTGAAAATGCAGACGTCTGTTTTCACTGGCCGTGTTAGCCGGCAGGAAGCAAATATCCTTTTAGCCTCGTGAATCTGAGCTGGCAGTGATATTCATCGCTTCTGATCCTGCTCTCTCAGTCTTAACATAATTAAATCTCTGAACAATTGGCCAGTACGCTTCAAGTAAACTGTAGAAGGTTTCTCACAAAAATGAGCATTGATTGTGGCTGCTGCCAAGTCATTCATCTTAATACCTCTGAACGTTGAAGCTTATGGATATTTTTATTTAGCTGTATAACTGGTAGGCCTGCACAGCTGTCTGTGCGACATTCAGTTGTGTCTGCGTCTGTGTGTGCCTGCTTTGCTTTCCCTGCTCTCATTCCAGCGACTGCTTCCTCCTCTGCCGGGATTGCGAGCCTATTTCCAAGCCTGCTGCCCACTCACAAAGTGCAGCTCCCAGGCCTGTCAGAAAGCCTGGGTCTGTAGTCACCAGGGCCCTCAGGGTGGGAGGTGAGCAAACATGGCCAAGTTGCATGACGATGGTCCAGGCTGTAACACGGGCCTCCGGGGCTCATGGTGAGGGGCACGGGGACATGAGCGGGGACGAGTAGAGGGCATCTGTGCATCACCAGAGAGTGATTGAGTCTCCTCCCATTGTTACTCTGAGCTTCAAGCCATGTGTGTCATCTTTTGTTTGCAGAATCCTTTTAAACAGTACCGGAAGGCAGTTTAAACGTCCACATTTAATTAAGAAGGCCGTTTCATGGCTCTTGCAATGGCTTCCTCAAGGGGATCACTGTGCTAACACTCTCAGGGTGACAGAGGCCTGAAACAATGAAGAAAACAGGCCGCTGAGTGTACCCTTGACAGCAACACTAACAGTAACTCTGACCGCAAGATTGACTGTAAAATGTCATTGTAACACTCACTGTAACCCTGAATGTAACCATGACTGTAACCCAGACTGTATCACTTACTGTGATCCTGACTGTGACACTCACTGTAACTCTGATTGTAACACTGACTGTTAGTCTGACTTGATTCTGGGCAGTATGACCAAAAATTTGTATTGTGGTATTTTTAAAAATTCTGGTGATTTCAGAGTATATCACAGTATTTTTTCGAGTTCACCCTGCAACAATAAGTGTTTACATCAATAAAATAAGTTTACAAATGTTTTTTAAAAGGTTTTTATTAATTATTGTTAAAAAATCTTTTACATTTAGCTTGATAGTATAACTGACATATTTTATCATTTTATGTATATGTATTCAGCTTGACAGAGACATGTTTTATTGATTATAACCATGTATTTAACTCAATAAGAATTGTTTCACTTACACGTTTTATTAGATTTATAATGCATATTTAGTAAGATAGCAACGTTTTATTGATTATAACTATATATGTAGCTCCATACAGACATATTTTATTTATTATTACTGTATATTTAGCTTGGTAACAACATGTTTGCTTCACTGCCATGATTTTAATAATCATTACTGTGATAAATCGATAATATTAGGGATCTTGCTTTACCGATATGAATTTAATTGCAGACCAAATTATATTACATTTAATACAAAGTGTCAGACTCAATCAGTACATACAAATAACATAATGCTGAATGGAGAATTGATATGTTATAAAGTTTTAACTGTTAGTTAGATGGGTTTGCACAGCTAACAGAGGTCCCGTCTCAATACACGCTGCCCTGCAAGCTATAGCGCTTCTGGCAGTGACCAGTATTATATAATTTGCTGCTTATTGAAGAGTCACAGCTGTTGTTTCAGCTGTGCTATAATATGGCATTGTATGTAACACTGTAACACTGACTGTAAGACTTGACTGTAACCCTGACAGCTAATCCGACTGTAACACTGACCTTGTTAATGCCAAGAATGCAATGATTGTACTTCTGGCCTTGGCAAGACTGGTCTTGGTAATTTGAGGAGAGTAACAGTTCATCTATTCTAATCAATGTATAGATTGTTAAAGCCATGATACAGTTCAATCGTCTCAATTAATAAATATTGACTCATATTATTAAATTTTGATGATACGCTGTGAAAAAATCTCACACACAAATCAATCTAGAGACTCACCTTAGTAGAGTAGATACCAAATACATTACAGTGCATCTATGCAGTTTAGTACACCTATGTTCCTATGTTTTCAGAAAGTATCCTACACATATCCAGAAATATCCATTTGTAAAGCACTTTTTCAACATATTCTCCTGTTAAAATGCAAAATTTAACATTGATGTATTGAAATGTATTGAAAATATTGATTATGTATTACTGAATCGAATTGAATCACATCGCAGTAACATTTCAAATATCTGCAGATATCGAATCAGCGCCATGCAAAACTGAGATCGAATCATATTATGGGTAAGCTTACGATTTGTACCCGTACTAACTTGCCTCCCACGGACAAACTTGGATGATTCATGAGAATGATCTTGGTTGGAAAGGACGCAACCTATGCATCCTTGGTATTTGGGGCGGGGCAAGAACGACATCCAGGGATTTGTACCAGTTCTCCGGTTCTTAGTATTGGAATTGGTCTTCAACAATGGAAGATGACGCAAAATGGCTATGTGAGAATACAAGTATGGTTCAGTATACATATTGAAAAACACCCTGTAACACAGATTGTAACAATGTAACACTACCTCATTATTATAATGGCTGTTTCATTCTTTTCATTTAGGGGCACTGCAAAGCTTATGGAGGTGAAACTTAGTTATGAGGACTAGAGACAGCTTAGCCTAACTGTAGGGTTTCTATCCATTACATTGTTGCTCTGGTACCATTTCCTGGGTGTTGATGCATTCTGGTTCTAACTCGAGCCTGTGGCTAGCACACAGAAGGTTGACCTTCTGTAATAATAATGTCCGGTTTATTGTTCAGTGCTCTCGGGCTGCTCTTATGCCATTAATTCTGAATTTCAAGGCCGACTCACACTTGTTGAAAGGCTTTCTCAGAAACAGCTTACACATGCTTATGTCCTGAATATTCTTTCAGGATGAGTAAAGCCTGCCGTGCACGCAGGACTATTAGGGTCGGGGAGGGAGCTACGTTTTCATCGGCAAAATGGGAATGAATAAGCCGTGTACGTCAGGGAGTACGATGCAAGATGCCACTTTGCTCGGTGTAAGACTAATGCTCACATAGCAGTTAGCCCTCTGTTGGGTGTTCATCTCTCCAAGCAATGAAGGAAACACAGGCGAAAATGGCGGAGGGGTGTTTGGTAAAGGTGGTGACTCAATCCGCGGTGGGGCTCGTGGCAGATTGCATGCGACTGGGACTACTCACTTCTCAGGAGCCTGCCGCTGCCTCTCCGCACTCTGGAGATAATAGAGGCTGGCAGCGTAGAATGTAAAGGATGAAAAGGAAGCACTCTCTCAAGGACATTTCACGTCGCAGGGAAAATAACCATTCGAACAAAAAAGTTATAAAAGTGATCATTCTGCAAGGCCCACATAACTGTAAAATAGCCTCTTATTATTCACAGTATTAGAATATGAAGATCTTTTTTGCATTCTCTACAAGGTCATTATGATATAAATAGTGTGCTTCACTATTTTATTCTTTATAGAGAAGAAGTTAAGAAAGCGCTCTATATAGGACAGGTGTTGTTTTGTGCCCTTCGTTCTTCTCGGAAAGCTGAGCCGTGGTCCGTCAGGAGAGCGAGAGTGCTTCTTGCTGTGCTCACGTGTTCTCGATCTTCCTTTAGGGCGGAGACGAGAGCGCGTCCTGATTTTGCATCCCGCTCGGAGAGGCGGAGATTTACAGATTTGTCACGGCATGGGGCTTACTGTACGTCTATCAGTGTTCCGCCCACCTGCGTGCTGTTTCCCCACACAGTCTGGGACATGCCCAAAATGGGTGATTATGCTGGCTGGTAAAATCCTCAGCCTAAAATTTGCTGTGGGAGGGACATTTTTCTGCTACCACAGTTTGCTGAAGACCCCAGCTGTTTGGAGTCCGCAAGGTTTTTTGACAGTAGACCTGGTGCTGGAAGTTGTGTGTGTGTGTGTGTGTGGGCGGCGGCACGTGAGGCAACGTCCAGTCCTCGAGCCATCAGCTTTCTGGAGGGCTGTACTTCACCAGAGCGGGGGACTTGTACACATTGGAATTTAATTATGAGCACAGGGGGCGGGGGGGGGACAATACCCAATGACAAGTCTCTTTAAGGAGATGGAGGGCTGTGGCAGCTAAATTCGGAGCTTCCCTTAATGAACTGCCTCTGGATCCCTGTATCGTAGCAACACGTCTGGCGGCTCAGCAGCTGGGCCCAGGGCTGTCCCCTAGCCCGCTGTCAGAATGTCACCTGCGCTTTCCTTATGTGCTGTCTGTCCCCACCTCTTGGCATTGCGTCTTGTTCCGGTCAACCATGTTTGAATCATCTTCACATGTTCGTAATAGATGCTAAAGGGCATATGTAAACATTTCTCAGTTGGAGTCTATCTTACAAACTCAGGACATTTCAAATGACTCAATAGGTCCCACAAAGTTGAACTGTGAGCTGCATTTCTGGATAATGTGTTTCATTCACTGTTCTAAATCTGCTTTGACTATTGAGATTTTTCTTTTTCTGTCTTTGCAGATACATTATGTTGCCGTTGTTTCTGTTATGAATGTTTTGTGTTTGCGGTTGATCCAAGTTTTCCATAAAAGAGTTTTTTTGGTCCATTTATATCCTTGTTAAGGCCTCTGGAGTCATCCCTCCATCTTAATGAACACATATTGATTGGTAGATTGATTGTTCAACCACGTCAGTGTCTGACTTTGTCCTATAACATTGTTTTGAGATATTACACTGTGATTTAGGTCCTCACTGATCCTACTCATCCTTTCTGAAGTTATTCTTCACTCCTGTAAAAGCAAAGATATCATGGAGTGACGTTTTGTTTTGTATTATGATTTAAACCTAGCTCTTCTAAAGTTTTTTTGAGAGAAAGTTTGAACCGAACCTTTTTGCTCGGGGATTAAGTTGATCTCCTAATCCGTTTCAGGTTAAAGGCTTCAGCGGCATGAATATCCTTTATCATAAGTTATTGGTCACTCTCCCTTAATGAGGTAGAAACACAGGGGGTCGAAAATGCTGTTTCAAGTGACAGATGCGAGAGAGTTTCACTAAAGCTGGCAGAACTAACGAAGGCATCGCCTTGCGTCCCAATGTACTGACAGAGGAGATGTGCCGCTGGAGGACTCCACCGCTATTATTGCTACTGGCCGTAATCACATTTGTCAAAAATTACAGAGTCATAATAATCCCAAACTTAGTTTACAGCAGCTTTTTTGGGTTCCTTACACACCCCCGGCATTGCAGAAGAAAAGTTTGATGCTTTCAGTTGGCAACTGTTGGGTTACCCAGGATGCCACACCAGGATGCCACATGCGGGTTTATGCGCACTGGGTGTGTCACCGATCTTTTATTTATTGAGGATGAAGAGGTTTTCTCGCTGAAACAATAAAAGGTTGTGCTGTGAAAGGGGAAAGTCAGGACTTTTCCAGAAGAGCTAGGTTTAAATCATAATACAAAACAAAACGTCACTCCATGATATCTTTGCTTTTACAGGAGTGAAGAATAACTTCAGAAAGGATGAGTAGGATCAGTGAGGACCTAAATCACAGTGTAATATCTCAAAACATGTTATAGGACAAAGTCAGACACTGATGTGGTCGAACAATCAATTTCCAAAACAGAGGCGATGTGGGGTTTTGCCTATGAGTTCATTGTGGTCCAATTTATCAGCTGGACACGTCTCAATTCATCGGTGAATAACAAGATTACCGTGCATTAGTGGTCCAGTTGGATTACTTGACTACAACTGGCCAATGCTTTCAAATATGCGAAGATGACATCATTTGTCTGACTGCACATCCCCCCAAAACCTTTTGGAGCTTAACTTTTCATGGTGAACCTGGAATTTGACAGCAATATTGGGTGTGTCAGTGTGGAAAAAGGAGCCTCCTAGGAACCAGGCACAGCCTTGGCTCCAAAGGCTCAGGCTATTTTTGGCGATATTTGTACTAAAGTTGTGTTAAATAATTATGTGTTTTCAATGTTTGATTTCGTGTAGTGGTGTAAGACTAATAATATGTTTCCATTTAAGGTTTTCATTCTCAGTCGTAATTGCATGCTGTGAGGTATGTTTATTTTGGTTGAAGAGCTGGCAGGTTAAAAAATTTTATCATTTGCATGTGCACTTTGGTCGTACTTTGGTGTAATACGGTTTCTGCCAAAGACTAAGTGTTATTGGTGATTGCTTTTTCTTGTTAGGTTTCGATCTATGAATTTGGTGCACGTCAACAAAAAATGCAGCCCCCTGAGTATTATGTTATTATCGCGCACAATCAGAGTCAATGTAAGTGATTTCGGATCACCCTGAAAACAAAGCAAGACTTTGGAATTTCTTGTCAACTTCCGCTGTGCTGCAACTGTTTATCCATTATTGAGGCCCATTGTGCTGGAATCATAATGGAAAAAGTGAATCCAAAAAGAAGGCCGTTCTTTATTTAAAAGGAATGACTTCAAAGGAGGTTTTAAAAATAGATCAAAACGTTGCTCCACAATCGAAATTCATGACTCTGCTTTTAGGTGGAGCACTTCTCCCTATAAGAGAGCTCACATCTTCACTCTCAGCCTGTGTCCGGTTTGTGTTTATAATCAGCCAGCCCGGTGTTAAGTGGAAGCGTTGGCCGTCACTTTCTGTTCTTTTTATTCATCTTTGTTGCCATTTCAGTAGAAATACTGTCATTGTTATTAATTTATTATTAGCAACATTGTGTTTTTGGTAGCTAAATTTGCACAGTTTTAACGAGAAATCCAGATAAAAGATGATTCATTATTACAGCTATAATTCGATCATTAACAAGTGGTTTGGCTGATGAAGGTTTAGATTAGGGCCTCTCAGCCAACACTTAGGCTCAGCTAAGACTTTTGAAGGCCCCATCTCTGTGTTTACACCCTGTCAGTGTTGCAGCACACACAGAGTATGTCTAGTTACTCCTCTAGGTGGCTGAGGGCTGTTGGGCAGTGGCTGCTGTGTACCTCAGCTGCCTGTCAAAGTGCAAAGTAAACCCCAAACCTGCTTGCCTCAATGTACTCCAGCCAAAAATACTGCCGTCTCCAAGATTTACTGTTCCAGATGCTTCCGTTTGCAACCAGACGTGTGTGAAATGACCACCTGAAGTTAAGAACATCTCCACTTCCTCCAACCTTGTTATGGGTTTCAAGTTCATTCTCAAACTGCTCCCTGGATGAACTGTCAGGAAATCTGTTCTGTATACAAAGAGAAAAGGGATTTTAAAATAGATGGGCGGGAGGTGGGCTCATGGTGGGTTGCTGTAATTTAGTTTCAGGTTTGAATTCAGGTTTTTGGGTTTGTAGTGTAAAATACATCTAAACTCTCTATAGCTGAAAACAGAAACTAGTGGTATTGCATGGTAATAATATGATGAACTGTCTTTTTTCATCAATTTAGTGATATTTAGGTGACTCCTCACACTTTTAGGGCTCAGATCCTATCGCTGTGCTTTGTTTGTGGACATGGCGTGTTCTCCCTCTGATATGTGCATTTCCTTCTGCTGTCCAGAGACATGCAGTTCTGTGAGGGGTGGTGCCCAGTGATGGACTGATTCACTAGGGTGTCCCCTAGCCTTGTGTCACATACTACTTGGTATAGGTCCAGCCCACCCCCATGACCCTGTATGGAATAAGTACAGACGCTCCCCAGGATACGATGGTCCGAGTTACCATATTTCGACTTTACAGTGGGTAAATGATTTTCACTTTTGGTAAATTATTCAACAAATTACACGAGATATTCAACGTTTCATTATAAAATAGGCTGTGTGTTAATGATTTTGCCCAGTTGTAGGCTAATGCAAGTGTTCTAAGCACTTTTAAGGTAAGTTTAAGGTAGGCTAGGCTAGGCTAGCATGTTTGTTAGATTAGGGGTAATCCATTAAAATGCATTTTCGTCATATGATATTTTCACCTGAACGTAACCCCATCATAAGCTGGGGAGAGGTTTTAGTTAGAAGATGAATGGTGTTTATGAGTTATGTCCCTCCATTATGAAATGATCAAAAAAATACATGCATATCATTTGTGTTGTTCAGGGACTCAAAGCGGTAATGAGTAGTAGAGTTTGAGTATGAAAAGGACTACGCCCAGGGGAGCGTGGAAACGGCATCAGATGGACCCCTTGCTCGAACCGGGAGGACAGTGGGCACAGGGTAGAGGCATAGCAGGCCCTCTCAGCAGCAAGCTGAGAGCCACTGTATCCCGAAATACTGCCCCTGCCATCTTCATGCCAGCCTCACAGTGTGAGCACCTAGAGTAAGCTTGGCACCACCTCTGTCTGCTCTCAGTCTGGGTCACCATGTGAACCTGCAGCCAAACCTCCAGATCGACCTTTTATTTAGACCTTATGTTAAAGCTTTTCACACCCCAGCCGGATACACTCTCGCTCTGAGTGAATACTCCCGATTCGTTCCACATCAGAAATTCCAGGTCAATGGCAGATCAAAGCTCTTCTATCTACGACCACTGAAATTAACCCACCATTTCTGGTTGACTCTGATGAGGGCAAAAAAAAAAAAAAAACAAGTAAAGCCGAACTCTTATTGGGCTACTCGCTGGCATTTACACTTCTGCCCCCGGCACGTAAGTAGATGTGGTGGCGATTGCCACTGAGAGCGTAATGCCCACGGATTCATGGATATTGTCGTGCTGATGGGATCAGGATGTTCCTAAGCTGTGGCAAACTGTCAGGTTCACGCCGCCTCATCTAATCCCGGTATCCCTCTGAAATCTGCACCCACAGGCGGCTTCCGCCGAGCTGGAGGCATCGCTGTCTTAAGATAGTTTAGATAATGCTTCCTCAACTGGTGTGGAACTTAATCCCTCGAAATCCTCCTTAATCAAAGCAGTTGTGACACAAACATGGCTTTGGAAAAAAAGAAAAATGAGCTGAAACAACAGCATGAAATAAGTGGCTTCATAAGGCCAGCTAGACGCGTAGCGTTTGACGGTCGGCCCAGATGAGCCGAGAAAGAAACTTGGTGGGAATGGAGGCGAAAAGAAATGCAAGACAGTGAGGCATCTTTTTTTGGAAGTGTGTTTCTCTTTCTTGGCGACTGATAAGGTGCTATAGTGTTAGCATGTTAGGGACATGGTGTGCGCTTCTATTCTGGATGTCTGTGAGCAGCTGTTGCGGGGGGGCAGGGAGCGGAGCTGTACTGTAGGCTCTCTGGCCCGGGCTTGTAATGAGACACCGGGGGGGCCTGCTTTTCCAGGCCTGCGCGGCACACAGCCCAGCGGTTGCGCCGTTCCCGGCTAACGTGTGATCATGGAGAAGTGGCCCTTCTCCTCCGGTTGTGCCGGGAGAGCCTCGACAGGCTGCGGGCTCGGCGCGGAGATTTTTGTCATACAAGGAGCGGTGAGGAATTTTAACAGGACCGCTGAGACCGCTGTTTTTTTTTTTTTTTTTTTTTACTGCAGAGCTGAAATCCAAAATCTTATGTTTCTCTTTTTTAGTCTTAGCCTGGCAAAACTGAAAACCAGAAAAAAAGCACATTTGTGTTTCTCTCCTTAGCTTCAGCTTTTCAGGGGTGAAACCCAGAGAAAACACGTCCGTGTATTTCCAGTTAGCCTTCGTTTTTCTAATATTAAACCCAGAGAAAACAACTCAGTTAGCTTTAGCTTTTCAAAGGCGAAACCCAAAGTAAACACATTTGTGTCTCTCCATTTAGCCTTAGCTTTTCCAATCTCAAATCCAGAGAAAACACATCCATGTCTAGCTAATTAGCCTTAGCCTGCTTCAGTGCACACCTGGCCTTTTATTTTTAACTCCTTACACAATGGGGCTATAGGAAGTGCATTTCAGTGTCTTCCAGCTGTATTTGCACATGGTACTGGCATGCTCCGTATTCCATGGCCCAACGCAGCCTGAACTGTCTGGGATAGGCTCCAGGAAGCCCTGCGACCCTGAGCGGGATAAGCATTTGGAAGGTGAACGGATGGCATCCCTTTTTCAGCCAAGTCTCCTTAATAGAAGGCAGGACTAAGAAACAATTGGTGTTCCTGGGAGAATGCGTTGTTGCCTTATGAGTGCTGAAGGAGGTCAGAGCTTTGCTATGGTGTTGCTCAAGTTACATTTCTGTACTGTACACGTCCATATATTTGTGTAATGCCACGGGGGCTGACATTGCACCTATTGTGGAAACCATCAGCAAGCTATTCAAACCAAAAAGTTTGTAGCTGGTTGTCTTCTCAGTCCCGTGAGCCTAATTTGTATGTAATTTAACGGGGTTTGGATGGAAATAGCTGCTGGGGCATTGGATCACATGACCGTAACTCCAGGTAATTAAATTCCGGAAGTTTCCTTATTTAGGCGCTGCTGGGATAGAGTCCTAAAGGCAGAAAGCAGCCGGCTCACGCCGACCGGATGAGCGTGGCTCCGCATCCGCCCGATTCACGCCATGCACTCATGTCACAAATCTGCCGCTCCGGCATTCTGTTCCCTCCCGAGCCGCGTGAATCATCGGCGGGCAGAAAGGCAGCTCATCTGTGGCTTTGTCACCCGTCTGCTGGCCGCTTGGCCGAGGAGAGGAGAGGACGTGGAGGAATTTGGCGAGCGGAGCTGGGGAGCAGGCCTACCCCTGCACCGTGCTCGCTGCCAGAGGTCATTTTGGCGGACCAGCCGAGTTGCCCTTCGAGGTCGTTGACCCTCAGAAGGGTTGCAAGCCATGCTTTCCATCGCCGTTCAGAAGGGCTATTACACAGAACCATCCAGGAGACGGCGCTCTTTTCCACTCGGGTGCATCAGAGGCTCCGCCCATCACCTAGTGCCAAACCTCGCTGCTCCCCAGTGTCGGCAAGACGGCGCTGCTGTGCCCTCTTTACCACCGCTGCAGCCCGGCAGCCAGAAGGTGGCATGGTTATGCATTCTCCTCCCTAGTGCAAGAAGAGAGCAGGCGGCAAGGCTATTAATAGACTGGCTATGGTCTTAAACATAGAGCCGGAAAGCAGAGAGGTAAAGTGACTCACTGTAAATAAAGAGAGGCCTGCCAGTTCGCAGCTGTACCGCCTCTTAAAGGGACACACGCATACTAATACACTTACATACATACACACTAATGCACATATATACACAACAATGCACACAGTAATACACATATCTACACACTAATGTACACATTTATACACATTAAATCACATATTAGCACACACCAATATACACACATAATGTGTTTTATTTAGTTACATTTTTTAAACCCTGAATGCAGGCCTGCATACACATTAGGCATGCACCCACCTAACTATGCATTCACACTATATATACACACTTCTACATAATGTATATAATATATAGATACATTTGCACATCTATATTCATAATCACATATACAGTTATACCAAACAAGTGAACACACAAAGTAGAGGGTGGGCTTCTACATAATGTATATAATATAATAATGTATATAATAGAGGGTGGGCTTCTACATAATGTATATAATATATAGATACATTTGCACATCTATATTCATAATCACATATACAGTTATACCAAACAAGTGAACACACAAAGTAGAGGGTGGGCGATATCATGACTGGTTGCACCTGTATCTGTTTTTCACAGGTATTACAGGAATTGCGATACAACACCACTTAACATCACTATTATAATGACAGAACAAACTGCCAAGTGTCTGTCACGAGATGCATGTGTGCTCAGGGCAGAGGTGGAGATTTCAGGTCCAGAAAGTACAAATCCGGACCAGGATTTTGTTTCAACCAGCCAGTTGAGTCCTCTGTGACTGTGACTCTTTATACTCAACTGGTTGGTTGAAACAAAATCCTGGTCTGGATGTGTACTTTCTGGACCTGAAATCTCCACCTCTGGCTCAGGGGCTGCAACAGTACAACAACAAAAACAGACCGATGCAAAACAAAGCAGTTTCAGCCTGCATAACATCTCAGCCCTGTCTCTATATCTCAGTTCTTTATCAATTATCTGTCTCAGTGGATCTCAGCTTAATGACTAGATCTTGAACTAAAAATGTAATTGATCTTTTCTAATCTGTTAGCTAACTTGGTTAAGAAAAAATAATATCATCAGACTGCTAAAAATATTGCACTCATATCACGTGAAAAACACACGATTAATAAATGGGTATGCTACACTGTCAAATAAAAATTCAAAATCTTATATTTATTATTTAAATCTTATTTATTTGTTATTACTTGTATGTATATGTGGTCAACTGAGCTCAGAAGTACACAGTTATTGATTGATAAATTGATTTCATTTGTATTCAAAACTTCTGAACCAGTATTAAAAAAAAAAATCAAAAAGCACTTTTGCTATAATGAGTCCGTTACTTTTGTATGTACAGTATTTTACATAATAATTCATTAAGTTTAGTATTATTATGCATAATGATAAGGATAGAAGTGCTGGCTAAGTGGTTAAATGGTTAAATAGCATTACTACAAACATACCAGGTGGTTGGTTTGTAAACAAAAGATTGCGATTTATATTGTTGATCACGATTCTAACCAAAAATGATTGAAACATTTGGAAATTATCGCCCATCCTTACACTATAGTATTTTTCTATATACTGTGTGTACATCCTTATGAGACACCCAGTATATAAAACACATAATCGTACACGCACATTGTAATGAACAGGCAGCTCATGTACACACACACACACACACACACACACACACACACACACACACACACACACACACAATGAACACAATGAAAAGATGCTTAAATGGGTTATTTCACATACAGACACACTCATGTTTGTAATTGTATCTTTGTGGGGACTCTCTATTCATTTCTATGGGGAAAACTCTAATCCCAAAATTACGACCTTAATCCCTACCCAGCCCTACCCTTAACCATAAGTAACCAAACAAACAAAACACAAGACTTTTGGCATTTTTTGTTGATTGGTCGCATTCACACATTTTTATAAAATTCAGTTTCCCCTTTTGGGCACCAAAAAAATGTCTCCACAGTCAGTTAATATACTCCTGTCATCTCCATTCATTTCTATGGGTATAACTCAAGCCCAACCCTAATCTTACCCACATAATCAAACAAAATACAACAACTCTTAGCTGTTTTAGATTTTTGATTGCATTCACAGATTTGTATAAAATTGTGGTTTATATTCTGGGAGCCTGAAAACACAGTAAAGTCGCTCCTCATTTGTATAACCCTCAGGCTGAAAGACATTTTCAGCAGTTTCCCCTGTTCCCCCGTTCATGACAGTTCACTGGATGTTATTGGTTAATGTCATTCCTTGTGAATTTGATTCTAACAGGGTTCCTCTACAGATAGACGCATCTGGTTTGTATTGTCTGAGATGCTGGGGGGTGGGGGGGGATGGGGAGGCAGGGGTCGTGACAACATAGAGGTCCTGTGGGACTCCCTCATACTTGTGAAAATGGGCTATGGTGACACTGGAGGGGAGGTAACTGTTTCCTTTGTTTTTTTTTTTCTGCTGACTAGCACACGGAGCATGAACCCTTTAAAAGAGAGATCGGTGGGTCGGGTCCCAGCCAGGGTCTCACTTAGGCACCAGTTGCTGTGATCTGGTTAAACGTGCACCGGCTGACGCCACCCAGCCCTGTTTGGGTTGGCACCCCAGGTGATGTTTAGTCAGTGTTTACCCTCTGTTTGCCCGACAAGTCGATGTGAGGAAGCAGCCTGAGGCTGATAACCTGCAGGAACCCCAGAGTGTGACCAGACGTCGCAGCCTCTGTCCCCCTCAGGTCTGTCAGCCTGAACCGTCTCGGAACTGGAAGGTCGCCGCAGGTCCAGCAGGAGACACGCTGAAATCAGTGTCCCCTGGGTCTCGGTCAGGCTCTGCCCCTGTTGATTGGTGGGTGAGCTAGCAATGCATCAGGTGTGTATAAGGAAACAGTATTACTGCTGTGGCTATTATAAACTATTATTGTTTTCATTAAATTACAGCATTAAGGGAGGGTTAAGTTGCAAATAGTCCACTTGGTGCTTTTGCCCGAAGAACATGACTGAAATGCTTGTGGTGTCTTCATGCGCCGCATACAATGCTGCTGACTCCCCGAGGAACGTCTGTAGACATCTCAGAGCATCACGCCCACAGGCAGCAGGAGTCTGGGGGTGGCCGAGACGCTCTACTGCTCTTTGCATAAAGCTGAATAATCTGTGTTTGTCCGCCTGTCTTAGTGTTTATTTGTGTATTTTATTAATGTGGAATGTAGGATGATATGTTGGATTGGACACCAGAGAAATATGGCCGGCTCTTTTTTGTACAGTATGGTATTTCACACTTGTTTGGTCCGGTTAAAAAATATAACATAGTAAGACAATAGACTGTATTTAAAATAATTTAAAACAACGCTAGGGGTGCTGCTGGCTTGATGGATGACACTGTCCTCTTACACCTGCCGAGTTGTGGGTTCAGTTCCCATCTGTGTATGAAGTTCTCTCCCTGTTTACATGGGTTTCCCCAGGTACTCAAATTCCCTCTTGCAATCGAAAAGCAATCAGATTTAAGGAAATTGCTCTCTAAATTATATAAATTATATAGTGTGTGATTCTCATCCATGGTGCCCACTCCCCTGTGTCCTACGCTTCCTGGAATAAGTTCACTGTAACTAAGTGAACAAGCAGTTATGGATGGATGGATGAAACAAGAGCCATAATTATAATAAAGAAGAAACTTGAAAATGGATGAATCCTGTGGAAATTCAGGCTGGAATAAAGGCAGTTTTTTTTTTTTTTTTTGCTGCGCGCTGTTTTTAAAGATCACACGTGGATGCAGCACGGGCACGCGGGCTTTTCTGTCGGCGCCTTGCAGGCCAACTCGAGGTGAGGATTCAAGACCAGAGAGTAGAAGAGCTCCGAAAATACCTCTGCTCGATCTCGCTCGTTCCCCCGGCTCCCCACAGAGGTGCAAAAAAGCCAGACGTAGCCTGGCTGTTCTCCGCAAGAATGATGTGACACATCTGGATTAAGACGCATTTTGGAAATGGCGTGAAATAGCCCCAGTTGTGGAAAAACACCCCATTTATAATGGTCTGTTTAGCAGTTTAGAGCCGGAAATGCTTTGGGAGCTCTTCCTATGTGGAAGTGGCAGTGCTCGTTGTAGATGAAGGTCCTGGATGTAAATCTCACCACGTCTCCCTGGCCATTCACACACCAAGCCACCGTTAACTATCAGAGTTGGGAACTACCTGAACGAGTTGCTGAGCACAGTGGTCAGCTGGGAGATCCGTCTGAAGGGAGCTACGATGACATGCGGGTTCTAGTACATTTCGCTCCATCACCTACACGCTCTATCTGCCTACGCCAGCACCGCAGCAGCAGATACGCGAGCATCTCCAACTTCAACATCTGTATCCTCATCCCCAACACCTCCGCTGGTCATCTCCTTACACCACAATCGTGCATCCAGTGCGACACGTTCCCAGCGCTAACGCTTATGCCGCGTGTGTTAGCTAGAGATGCTTTTTAATGGGCTAAATATGCCCCGCCTCTTAGCATATGTCCCATTATTCTTTACTCAGAATGTATGTGACTGAGAGTGCAAAGCCCCAGAAGCTGTAGAATATAAATCATGAGCCTGAGCAACCGCATGTGGCTGCAGAGACCCCAGAATTACCGCTGTGGATGGGAGGACTGAGTTTCCATACTAATTTGATCTTATGCTACCCTCAACCTTACAGCAGCACACCTTGATCCCAACTCCTCCCACATTCTCGCCCCTCGCAGTGCCTCACAAGCTCAAGGTGCGCAGGTCTGCACCATCGTCCGACAGCATGGACAGTGAATTAAGAAGCCTTATACACTGCCTTACACCTGCAGGGCTGGTCCTTCATACGCTCCATCATTATACCTCACACGCCGATCTTTCCAGAGGCTCATACCGGAGTCTTGCTTGTGGTGGAATCCTGGGCATGGTAGCTTGTGGTATGGTTTCTTGCACCTGCTGTCAGTTTTTGAGCTGTCTATCAGGCGAACCAGAAAACAGTAAGGCACCTGAGAGATTAACCTTGCTGTGTATCTTGCTACACCCTGTCTGTTTAATATATTTGTATGGTATTGCGAATAAGTAGCACAATATTTAGCATGTTGCTAATTGCAAGAGGGTATGTCCAAGTACTGCTACATGTACTACCCACCCCCGCCAGCCCCATGAATAGTCTGCCTGTTGTTACTCTTTGAAGGAATCTTTGGTGTTACAAAGCATTTTTTTTTCAGTGACCTCGCCCGGCCCCCCAGCCTACTTCCATGAGTCTGAGCACTGCACGGGAGTGTCTGTGTGGTGTGACAGCTGTTAACATGCAGGCACACGCTCAGACTCGCACGGAGGTGGGGGGGGGGTCGCACATGCATTTTCACACTCATAGTTATTTGGGGGGTGCTTTTGGGGACGGCAATAGCAGGCCCGATTAAAGCTACCCATGAACGACATTCAGAAAAAACACATACAGCAGCATAAAAGAAAAACAACATTATCTCCCCCCAACCCCAGGCAGTCTGGTCCACAGAACCTTTCCCTTTAATTGGTTTCAGGTTTTTGTGATTTGGGTTTTTTTTTTAATTTATGCTCCTGTTTCTTTCGATAACAAAGGACAGAGAGAAAATGAATTCACGTGCTCACAGAAATAGCAACGCCTAATATAAGTACCTGCCATGCAAACCAAAAGTAAAGGCTTCCCTCAGCCGATTTGTGTTTCTGCTTATATTTCACTGTCTGCGGAGAAATTAATATTGTATGTTATAATAGTAACACGTTGCATCATATATATTTATGACAGTAATACGTTATACAGTTTAATAGTATATGTTTTGTCCAAATACAGGAGCAATTCTTGCGTATATGAGGATGTTTAGATGTGCTTATAACCTTGGAGATTTGATGGAAATGTAAGCTCTGTCTCACTAGCAATGTGTTAATCAACTCCTTGCATACTCATTCTGTGGCTGGCTGACACATTTTTAATGAAAAAGTGGAATGACTCCTTTGTGCGGTGAGTAAAAACCATCATACCTCCGCAGCTGGAGCACTGGTCGACCCCCAAGCTGGGTCTACATCAGGGTACTGGTTTTGGCAAGTGTGCCGGCCGGGGGTCTTTTCCATCACGCAGAGACGAGGGAACGAGCTGCAGTCTAATCGAGCCAAGTTTCACGCCTCGTACTCCGTTCTTACACATCGCTTGACCACAGGTTTGCTGTGCTTCATTCTGGGTCTTTCTGCTGTGTGTTTTTTTTTTTATAACTGAAGCCGATGCCAGGGAGGATGAGATACAGTAACCAGTTAGCTAAGCACCATGTGAACAAATGCCCCAGTGAGGAAAAAGGTCAGATAAGAACTGTGTATTTAGCTTAAATGTTTCTGTCGGATTTTTAAAGCATAGTCTGTTTTTTGAGACTCAGATCTTAACTTTCGATATCGTGCAAGATGTGAAATCCCAGGGGATGCTGCCAGCTAGTTCTTTGGGAGATCAGACAAGCCGGATGCTGTTTTACATCCCCCCAGATGGGGATTTTCAGGAAAGTCCCAGGCTTCAAGTCTGGCCTAATTCCTCTTTTGCAACATTGATTTTTGTGGTGGGCTCTTCTCACCAATACATAGTGTGTGGAGCTGCACAGTCCAAATAAGACCTCCTCAGGGGTCTGTTCCCAACGGTCTGGTCCCACAAGGCTTAAGTGGGTCAACAAGCACCCAGCTGGGAGTTCTGACGCATTAAAGGTCCCGGTGTCAGATCCAGGGAGCCACCAGGGGAGGTATCAACAGAGCCATTTTGTTCCATTAATTGGTAGGTGACAGGTAAAAATTAACTCTACCATCAAGTAGTGCAAAGCAGGACACGGAGAACCATGTTCAACCCAGGCGCCATAGAAACAGATTTTCCAGTGAAAAAAATAAAGGCCACACTCCTTAGTCGTTTAATCCCAGCCTTCTCTGATATTAACCTAGTTTTCATCTAGGTGACCAAATAGTTGTACTCCTATGGTTAAATGAAGAACCCAAAATAAGATGCAAAACAAAAAAGTACATGGGTTTATTTAAGTCTTTTTGTTCCAAGAACTAACGTTGAGACTTAATGGATCAAACCTGTGACATTTCAGCATCAAGAACAACAAGTACCTATGGGTCAACCTACCTTGTGTCTCTAGCACCACGGTCTCTCAGCTTCAGGGCTGGAGATGCAAATCTCACTTATGTGTAGAGTTTGCATGTTCTCCTCGTGTCATGAGGGTTTCCTCAGAATTCTTCAGGTTCATCTCACGGCCCAAAATCATGCAGCTGGGTGAAGTGGATTCTGGGAATTGCCCATTGTGTGTATGACTATGTACCCTGCAACAGATTGGCATTTTATCCAGTTTGTCCCTTTCCTTGTCCCACGTCCTGCCAGGTATAGAATTCAGGCCCCTTATAATGGATACGCATGTGCAAGATGTATGGATGAACTATTTCAGCAGCGAAAAACACTGCCATTCAGGTTTTTTTTCCACTTATCATAGTCACGTTTGGGACACACACAGGGTCCCTTGATTATGAATCTACTCAGCGTCTTGCAGAGCTGGTCTGACGAAAGTTAGAGTGGGTGTGGGTAGTCAAGTAGGAATGGAGGGTGCGGAGGTAACTCTGCTCCAAGCGTCCCAGTCCCTAGTTGCACTCCGTTGAACTGGCACCCACACTCGCCCCAGTGAAACTGAAAGTCCACAGGCTGAGGCCAGAGCCAGAATGGAGAAAGAAGATGGACCCCTGATGAATCTCCCACCTCCCACCCTCTCTCTTTCTGAACACGAGGAAAGAAAGAAATTAACATATACACAGATTTGAGCTCTTTTCATATGTATGAACTAACTCTTGTGGCATTTTCTATAGCAGTAAAACAAAACACAGATTGGAAGATAAGCATAATTTTGAAAGCTTTTTTATTTTTTTATTTGTTTTTTTTTTAACTGACATTCCTATAACTGGCTTTTTTCAGATTTACAACCTTCTGTGCATGTGCAGTGATGGGGCATTTCAGGTTTGTGTTGTGTACATAAACCATGTCCCTTTTGATAAAATTTATTAACAAATATATGTGTAGAGGCAGGTCACTTTCAGGAGGTCTGAAGTGCTGTGATAGTGAAATGCAGCAGGAATCCATCCATCCATCCTCCAAAACTGCTTATCCTGTACAGGGTTGCAGTGATTACAGGGCAGGGATGAAGGATTCCATCACACTGCATAAATGGTTACTCCTCACAAATACATATTGCTAAACTCAGTCCTAGATTTTAACCATATTTGTTTGCCCCAAGAACGCTTAGTGCTATTGAGATTGAGAAGTATGGGCTGTGACCTTGCAGCATTTGCATTAGGACTACTTAGGTCGACTGAGGCAGCCGTGAGATGCGAACGCAGCCTCTACCAGGCAAATAAAGCCATGTGACCCCCAGAGGCAGAATTTGTGGGAGGTTCTGGGGTCTTGAGAGCGTTGGGAAACCATGCTGAGCTCTACCGCAAAACGTCCACGAGGCGGAGAGTCGGATCCGAAAACACCAGTATGTCCAGAGGCCCTCTGCTGTGGGGTTTTGCCCCGTGCCTGCGTGCCGCCGCTGTCTGATAAGCAGACTGCGCATCTTTCTTTACAGAGCACCGAGAATGCCTCTGATACTCACCTATCATTCTGAGATGTCCGCTTTAGAAACCAGGCAGAGCTAACAGGTATGTGCTGTACATGCAAATATACTGTACAGACATATATTTATATAAACAGATTTGTGGCTCCATCTGTCTGCCTACGTGTGTATTTGTCCCTGCGCTCATGTGTACATATGACTGTCCTTATAGGTCTCTCTCTGTGAGAGTCTGTATGTGTCCCTCCCTTACCTGTGTCTCACTTCACATCCTAGCTGACTTTTTAAATATCTATCACTTTGATTTTCCCCAGTACTGGGCTCCTGGTTTAACCTGAAAGCAATTACCCGGACATATAAACAAACCTGCCTGCAGTTAGTCCTTTTTTGACCTTCGGGAATAAAGGCATAGGTAATGATTCAGAGTGATGCCTCGCTGGCCAGACCCCTATAGCTGCCGTGTTGGATTCGTCTAATTTCTCATTTGTCTGTGTGCTAGTTTTTTATTTATTTATTTTTTGGACGCCAACTATGTCAGAAAGGTCTGGTTTTGGAGGGCTGGAAATACTCATCGCACAATCTGGCGACCCTGCGTGAGAATGTGAGAGTGCTTTCATTTGCTGTGTACGTGCGTTGCACGTACAAAACAAACCCATTTTCACTTTTATTCACCAAGCCTGACATTTATTTCCTACCTTTTTTCACGATGTCGACATTTTATGAGATTAAGGTTTTAAAAAGCCGATGAACGTTAGTTTTTCATATAAAGCTTTTTAAGCGTGCACATCTTGTTAATTCTGTGAAGGATTTGCTGACTGGTGTGTAAAAGTACTGCAAATTTCTCATCCCTGAATAAAAGTTATCTCTGAATTGGAACTGTTTGTACAAGCAAGGAAAGTTCGGTAGAAGATTATTAAAGCAGAATGGGAAGTATCCCGCTGGACTGAAAGCAATCGCCCCAAACGTGTTTACACACGCGCTTCTCAAGAATGCCTTGTTAACTTAATGCGAACTGTTTTCCCTTCAGAAAACAAAGTTAGCTTTTGCATTTAAATTCTGAAGTCAACCAGATGAGTTACTAGGAGGTTGTGTCACTTTTGTTTTAACCTACCTGTGCCTTAAACGACGCATACAGGAAGTAAAAAGTACCATTCGCCGTTGGGAAAGATGAAAACGGACTATTTATTACACTCGGGTTTAATTTAAAGCTTTAATTTATTACGATGGATAGTTGGTTTTCCACTGCTTTGTGACAGAGGGAGCTTGCTTTCCAGAGAGCAAGCCTATATACTGTATTTCTCCCTCCTTGCTGGGCAGTGGTCTGAAAAAGGATTTTAAGAGATGCCATTAAACCCGGGTTCAGCTTGGTTCATTGTAACCAGACGCTCTGTAATTGAGATCCTGCTCTCCTCCATCAACTTACACTCCCTATGATAACTCCAGATTCCACTTCACTGTATCTGCAACATGTGATTATAATGCACTATTATTCATTATGGAATTGTTATGCATTATATGAAGTTATAGTAAGAACTATGGTGAGTACAAAACAATAATAAATTCGTTTGGGAGCAGTAACTAAACAAGAAGTAAATCTGGTACCAAAATGGTGGGGAGATATTCGCAACGATGTATCGGACAGAATTAACATTTTAAATGGTGTGAGTGATTTAGTTGAAAGTTCTGGAAAGGAATGTCTGAAGATTGGGATAGTGACCGTGTAGGTGGAATAAAACAGGTTTGTTTGATGTTAAGTGTAAAATGGAACTTTTAAGCAATCACAGATGTTCTCTTTGGTCCTTGCAAATCTCCATGTTTGGCCTTGTCTGCTTAGATTGCTATGTTGAAACAGACACTTGACCAAGCCGCGGTGTGACTGGTGTGTCTCTCGTAGAAGGCACGCTTTTGTTGTCTCCATGGGGCATTGTTAGACATAGTTCGCTTGGAAGATAAAAGGGGAATAATGGGGAGACAGGGTGTCAGGTGGTTAAGTGTCTCTCGTGAGCCTCATCTGAGGCTTTGGCCACGGTGAGCTCTCTGTCGCTATGCTGTAAATGCGTTTGTGTGTCGCCGTGGCCTTGGGCTTCCAGGGGACCGGCTACGTCTACTACCCCGCCACTGACCCCCCCCCCCCCCCACCCCCCCCCCCCCCCCCCCCCCTCCCCCCCCCCCCCCCCCC
>JAODKE010000001.1:30222931-30234682 GCA_026779605.1 Mormyrus hasselquistii | reverse complement strand
GTTAAGGCCCGGGGGGCCCCTTTCCGGGGTGCAGACCCGTGGTTGTTTTTTTTATTTTGAAAAAAGGACAACATGGTAGTGCGCCCCCCCCCCCCCCCCCCCATGTGGAATCACCATCTTATATCAAGCAATGATCTGTAGTAGGGATCCTTTACCCTGTAGTTGCATAACAGAATCTGACTGGACGATTTGCTTAAAACTGCCAGGAGCGGGGGGGCTGGGGGGGCTCCTGGATTTCCCATTTAATTTCCAGAGTGCATTGAATGTTTAATATTTGACAGATTTAGAATTCAGTGGAGCCCAGAAGCTGAACTTAGTGAGATTAGTCATACAGAACATGCTCGCCACGCTTGTGCCACCAGTGCATTTCTCCGAGGAATAACAAGCCTATTTTTAGCGGTTTAAATCTTAATGGCTTCCCAGCTTGTTTTGATAGCACATGCGAAAAGCTGAAGTGTCGTTCGGAGGGGGATTTTTTTAAAAGCACTTCCTGTTTTTGTTTCAAGTCTCAGCCCAGAAAACATTGATGATGTATGCCTGACATGCGGATAGTTTATATATGTAACTGGAGTCCACCATCTGTTCGTCTTTCACTGTTTATTTTTTGAAGGGGGGGGCCAAGTGGGGTGTGGCTGCAGGTGAGCCTCCCTCTTCCTCATGGCATCTCAATGCAACGATGCATGCGTCGGGAGAGTCAGAGCCTGGGTCTGTAAGATTTGCATTTAAATGGGTTTATTGTCTACAGACATAGACGGGACCATGCGATTAAATTGTTTTCTCTTGGAAGGAAATTGGGAGTCAGAATTTAATTTCGCTTTCTCCCTGCCGTCAAATCATCGTTTCACAGGACAGTTTTGCGCTCGCTGTTTCTGAGGCGAGATAATGAACGGTCGATGCGTTACGTTATCTGTTGGTAGAAAAAAAAGCAGGAATAAGAAAAAAATTGCAATTAGTACGTATCTTTGGGAAATTCAACCTAAGAGGAGCCTGTTTATCTGCCGTCTGGGAGATAATTAATTCCGTGACCGTGTTTTTCAGAAGACACGGTGGATTAGCTTAGCGGTGCAGCATTGGTTACAGAGCCTGAAGATATGAGGCCTGATTAGCCAGGACAACTTCCTGGAAAGTTTTTGGGGCGGAGCTTAAGTGAACGTTGATAATTGCTGATGGTGTGATCTGGTGACTTTGAGATGACGGCAGTGTCCTTTTTCTCGCCGGGGGTTCAACTGAGAAACAGCTGGTAAAAATAGCCCTTCCTTCCCAGGAATTCGGTTACCTCACTCATATCCACAAGGAGACGGAAACTATGGATTACCCACGTAATTGATCCGAAACCCACTCATCCGGTTCTTGCCATTTGCCGCTGTTCTGACACGGCCCAGAGCTGCACAGAGTCACATCAGTGCTGCCAAGTGTTCTTGGAAATGTTAACAGTCTTAATTATAATCATAAGGCCATAATACCGTGACATCCACTATCACCGAAGCAGCTCTCCATTTTGAGATGGTGGCATTTCTTCTGGAGCATTCTGTCATAGGTCAGTTTATTCCAGTGTATTGATCTTATTTTTTGAAAGTTACTCCCTTTTAACTTGGCTGTTGCTGGCATCAGCTGAAGAACAGGGGTCTCAGTACACCCACTGTTCATCGTCATAAGTTGGGACTGCCTGATGTTTCCCTCCACACAATGGCACAGGACAGAGCTGGAACCCCCTCCCAAGCAGGACACTGTGGCTGTGGTTTCATGCACATTTGTGAGCAGTTTATCCTGCTAAGCAAGCAATTATGTTAAAAGTTCCAAATAATACAGGAAGGTTCAACCGCTAAGCTAAGCCGTTAATGGAATTGCATTGTGCTTTGGGTCACAAGAGTCTGGCTGCTGCTCATTTTTTGACTAATATCCTTTGTTACTCCTCATAAATAGTCATGCTAATGTGGTACAGAGCTGAACCCCATGTGTCCTGCTGTCAGGGAGCCTGGGGCTTGATACGGCACTCTTCCTCGGCACTTCACCGTGTTCACTCCACAGGCCTGGTTGTTGACTTAACCTCATGGTAACTTTCCCCTCCTAAAGGACAGCAGAACCCTTCCTGACTTTCCATTGAACCACCACGCCTTGTTCTGCTAACTCTGAAGGTGCTAACTTGTGAAGCATCTACCTCTTAAGAATACCATGGAGACCAATTGATCAGTTTGGCCCTCTGGGTATAAGCAAGTTGTCTCAGTCTAAGAATTACTTCCAGCATGCTGTAGTCAATGGTCTTATCAGATCCCCGGTCTCGCTTGCCTTTCTCTTCTCTTTGCACCTGGCTGCATGCGCCATCACCATAACAACAGCCGCATTTGCTGATTGGCCCAGCCTCGCCCACACACTCTGTATGTCGAAAACGGGCCTCCAAACTCTTCTAGGCATTATGAGGACGAGATCCCGAACAGCTTTGGCTCTCAGAGATAGCCAGCCTGAGAGTTTACCTTGACCACGGCAAAGCTAAAAGTTAACAGGAAGCAGTGGTATCTGAAACACCGGTGGTGTTCAAATAAATGTTCATAAGCTTATCAAACCGGTTGAAATCCCTGTTGCGCCATACATCTTTGGCAAAACATATCTGCTGCTACCTGTCTTGCTCCTTCTGTGGGTAATAGTCACAATTGCACTCATATTGGCCATTTTTGAGAAACAGTTAATGCCCCAAAGTGCTGTCCTCAAAGTGTACATTAGGGCAGGATTTTCAGTGCACACGTCCATACCCAAGGGCTTCTGAGGCCTTCTAATGACATAATACCTGCAATTAAGTCTCCCTCCAGAAGTGCTTCTCTGATCTCCGATGAAGAGGATGACAGAAATTGGCAGCTGGCCTGCGGCTGCAGCGGTATACCGTCAATATACAATCGGCGAAGATATGTGACGTTTACGCTAAGAGCCACTGCGCTTGGGGTCCCTCTACATCTGGGGAGCATCTCAGCAACTTTTCCCTTGGTCTCATATCTTGCATTTTCGCTATCAGCTTCCCAAAGAGCTAATTGCTGTTTTCTAGCCCTCAAGGTTTTTATCCAGGTCCCAGAGAGGACCAGCAAAAGCAATGTGCCTTAGTTTGCCTGTAAACCCCCCCCCTCCCCCCCCCAATTCAGGTTGCTTTCTCTTCCATTGGGGATGGGCGGGGGGAGGGACTCCATGCCATTAGGCCAGGGATGTTAATGGGTGACCTTTGAGAGAATCAGAGGGACCCTTTTGACTGAACAAACGGCAGCCCTCTCCCAGATGCTGGCTGGTGCTTTTTCTGCCTGTGGATTACATTGATCCCCTAAAACAATGGAGCCACTGCACACATTGTTCAGGGATAAATAAATAACAGGCCAAATGAAGTCTCTATTCACTCGACAATCTCAGGCTGTTTTTAACGCTCTTTGTTCCTGCAGCAGGGAACCATTCGCGCTCTCTTAATTGGCCGCGGTGCTTATAACGGTGACTTTTGCATTTGGTTTCACTCCTTTGCTTTCGATTTTCTTGCCCGTGGTTAATTTACCTCTCTCTTCACAGACAATCTGTGCAGTTTACAGAGTTGGAAGTGTAAATCTAAATATTGACAAAGTTAAAAATGTTACCCTGGACAGCGCATCCTTCAGTAACTATCTCAGTTGAAATGTTAAAAATAGGTCCCCATTCTTTTTGAGGCTTGTAGCTAAGGGTGGAAAGAGGGGAGCGTATCGTCCAAATTTAACGTAGCTAATCTTGCGTTGAAGCCTTAGCCTTGTGCTCGCTGTCCCGCCCCCTGTCACCCTCACAGCAAAGAGAGAAATGTATTTTTCTTCAAATCAAAATTCACTACAGGGTGTGATGAAGAGGCGTCATAGTAACTGATGACTGATCTTGTTTCACGTGCCGCGTTACTTTGCGTGTGTGTGTGTGTGTGTGTGTGTGTGTGTTGGAGGGGGTGAGGCCTCCTAAAGTGGAGTGCTCCATTCTCGCACCATACTGCAGAAGAAAATGAGAGCGCCCGCTGACCAGAACAGGTCCTGACACAAAGCGAGACTTGAATCTCCACGGAGACCCTCCCTCCACCCCAAAAAGCTTTTCTCCGTCTAGCACCCCCTCCTTCTTTCTGCCCCCTTCCCCCTTCATGATTCCATGAATTTATTCCACATAGGAGTTCATGGATAGCCCCTACCTTCCCCCAGCCATTACTTTTAAGAACACAAAACGCACGCTGACGGAGACAGTGGGGACTGATTAAATACACATAGTCCCAGCCAGAAGCCTCAAAATTAATCTCAGACCACCCCCCTGACTTCCCTATGTTGTGCCTCTGTAATGAGAGGGCGGGCCGTCCGTGTCCTGCGTGGGTGATTCTCGGTCGGCAGAGCTGTGGCAGGGTTGGGCAGGAATCGATTCTTTCACCGAGTGAGGCTTTCGTTAGAAAACTCGGATAAAGGGCCTGTGAGTGTGTCTTTTTAATTATAGCTGAGGAAACATGCTTGTGTCGGACTGCTTGCTCTGAAGATGCTTCGAGGTGATGTTGTTGTGTGACATTCTCCTAGTGAATACCATTATTCCAGCATCATTCAAGTCATATCAAAGGATCCTTAAGCTGTTGACTCTTCTAAGACCCTAAGATCCTTTAGAGATTTTTTTTTCTTAATCTGCAGTGCCTTTGAGCAAAGGTTCCGGTATTTCTGCTGCGAGTCTGGCCTTCATTCTGCGGCTTGATTTTAAGTGTTCATGGCAGGGCATTTGGGTACAATCTCAGGCAGATGCACAGAATGAGAGGAACAAAATCCCCCTCATCAATACACATTTGAGAATGAAAGGCCCCTTTCCCTTCGCCCCAGTGCATCTCCCACCCCTCCAACTCCATCTAAGCCCCCTCTTATAAGGCGATGAAAGGTGGCAAAAATAAAGATGGGCAGTAGAATAGGATATGAAATATTTAGAGAGGCTCTGCTCTCATCCAGCTTCACTGGTTGTGTCAGGGAGGAGAAGGGAGAAAGCAGGCTGTACTTATGTTGGCTCCCAAGCCGAGGAGGAGTAAGGTGTGTGTGCGTTGGGGGGGGGGTGATATGGGGCACGCTGAGTGTGAGTGGCATGACGATGACCGTGGCTCTTTGTGAGCCCGCGGGCCACTGTGGTGCGGTCAAAGGCAGGAAGGCCCAGCGGCCGCTTCAAGGTCCAGCAGGAGCCCGAGCCTCATTACGCGTGGAGCCACCCTGTCAGGCCATAACACCGGGAGAAGAGCCCAGTGTGAACTCCCTTCAAAGTGAGCGCGGCATTCGGGGGCTTCTACGCCAGGCGAGCGAAAAGGGTTTAGGATGCTGGTTAAGATGACTTGTAGAAATGCAGGGACAAGCAAACAAAAACCTGCTTTGATCTATTTTTGCAAGCGCCTTCGCCTGCATGTCCCTGTATAAAATTACCATGTTCTTGTACACTCTCTTAACATCAAATCTGCTGCAGCCAAGGCAGAGTAACCTTTTTCTGAAGATACTTAATTGCAAAAAATGGCCTTTCAGATTTCAGAGAAACTGTTTCTGTTTTGAGATCAGACAGCCTACAAATAGCAAAATTATCTGCCAGTGCAGTAAGAAAATTGTGCTTGGCAAGATTTCCTAAAATAAGACAATATGCCTAAATGCAGGCAAAGTAATCCTGCTCATAAGATGTGCTGTTGGTTCGTTTATTAATGAAATTAGAATTTTGTGTAAATAAGAAAATTATACTTGCTTAGATTTTCATTTGATGAGTGAAAGTGGTAAAAGCAGGCATAGAGAGGTGTAACTGCTGGAAAAGTCAATAAATAAGCTTTTATCGAGATTCTGATGTTTAATATGCATTATTTAATTTATAGTGAATATATTTATTAATATGCATTACATCTGCACAAGAAAGAGGTTAATGTCTGGCCAGTAATCCACATATAAGATGATGGCGGTGCAGAAGGATTGCGAAGGTCACTGCGAGTGCCTGCCCGTCCCGCTCGGCCTTAATGAAGCCCCTGCGTTTCAGGTCTGTGTTGCTGTGTCCTCCAACTGGAGTCGTCTGGTCACAGCAAACACTGCTAATGCTCTGAGTCGGAGGCCCTTTGAAGCACCCCATAGGGAGATCTCAAAGACTCTCCAGAGCTTCACGCTCGTGGAATAAACGCAGCGAAGCTCTCGGACGCGCGAATGTTCCTCTTTCTCCTTCCAGCTGGACTGCCTTTCACCTTCCTCTTCCCTTCTTCATGCAGAAGCTGCCGGTGAGGGGCTGTCCTATGGGGAGCACCAAACCCGTCTCACTCATCAAGCCGCCAAGCCAGAGCATAGCCATCTCCGTGGTGCCGGCGAAAGCTCCCGTTTCCATGGTGACCGCACATATTAACGGACAAAAGGCGGCAGGCAGCGAGCCGCTGCAGACGGCCCCGATCAACCTGCAAACGACGAGCAAAGTGGCTGGGAGCGGCCTATCCTCCGTGGGCCGGAGAGTCAGCGAACAGCCGCACTCTCAGGTACCGGGCCGGCAACACTTTACTGCACTTTGCAGCAGTGCTGCAAAGCCCACTGCCGTAATGGCCACAACACTATAAAACTTACTCGCAGCTCCCTCTTGAGCTGGTGTACAAAACAGCTTCTGTGAAACAAGTTGTAACGAACTCCATCAATCTGTTCATCTGTCTTCAAACTTATTGCCCTATACAGGGTCATGGGCATTAGTATTGCAGTCAGGTTCCAAGACATTCAGTCCTTCCCATATTAAGAAGATAGTTTATGTTCAGCCAATCTTTGTATTAATGAATGCAGCAGCCAGCCCGAGTCTGTAACCTTCATAAAGCTGCCCTCCTTTCTAACATCTGAAATGATATTTTTCAATACAAACTCTGGGAGATGGCGGCAACCCTGAGCACAATGTATATATGCTGGATTTGTCCTTTTATGGTCATGGAGGGAAATTAAAAGTTATTCCCTATGTAAATATTCTCAGGATAAGCTAAAACCATGGACTTCATATGATACTGTGCTTCCATAAAGTGTTAGATATGTGTTACTTTGATAATTGCAATTGTTTTGAAGACAAATTACAATGTTTCATGTTATCCTCCTTTTTTTTGACTGTGGTAGATATTAGTAATGTTTAATTTATTATTCATTACCACAAACATAATTCCGAATAGGTTCACCCCTTTGAAGTTGTGTAATAGGTATGTGAAAAGTCAAGCTTCAGAAGAATGAGTTTGTGTATGGAAAGTGGTATTTAATTCAGTGGCAGAATCACATTTGTGTGATGCAGGCATCCATGTTTGTAGGTGGCACTGGATGGATGAAGCTACGTTTTTGGTAGTCAGGATGGTGGTAGGTGTAATGTAATACCTCTCCCTGGAGGTACTTGTTCAGCTAATTGCCTTAGTATTGCCACAGCAGCAACCCATCTCCCAAAAACACACATATAGGCATGCACTCACACACACACACTCAAACACACACACACACACACACATATTGACAGAGTTCAGTAAAGAACAGACAAAGGTCCCTGGAAGGAAATTAGGGCCCCTACAAAAAGAGAAGTTGAGTGTAAACAAGTGCTTCGTTTCCTTCGGCGCGTAATTACCTCGTAGCTTATCGTCAGCGGCTCCTGAGCAGCGCTACGGAGGAATACGTGCAGAATAGATGCAGCATCGCCATGCATTTATCTGATGTTAGCTGCTTGGCAGCTAAAAGGCCTGGAGGAGAAGTACAGCAGGAACACTTCCTCTTATCAAGGGAGCGTATGGACGGCTGTCTTGCTCCATGAGTCAAGCTTAAACCCAGAGCTGATCCCTCGTGTCCTTGGAATGGGGGTCCATTCGATCCTATAAACCCCGAAAGCACCCCGTTTGCTTCCCTTTATGTCAGTTAATCCAGCCAAAATGATGCCTGTCTTATTAAATTGCTTTTGTAGTAGATCAGAGTTTCTGTCTACGTTGTGTATGTTAAATGAGTATGAATAACACTTAAGCATCAGTGTTTGATCAGCTGCTGTCTGGAATCCCCTGTATAAACGAGGTACAGTTTTCTTTGGTTATGTTGTATGAGGCGTTGATTGACAGTGCACATATATTTGTAAAATGTATTTTTATATATAGTACATTTGTGTGTGTATGTGAATTATGTTTATATTGTGAATACAATCAAAAAAGTAAAAATGGTTACTTATAGTTAAGGTTAGGGCTGGTTTGGAGTTAAGGTTGTTAGGTTGCGATTAGAGTTTTCCCCATAGAAATGAGTGTTGAGTCCCCACAAGGATATGATTATAAAACTGTGTGTGTGTGTGTTCCAGTATCCGCTGTTATGGAAGAAGGATGGATAATTTCTATCAAAACATAAATGTATTAAAAGTATTAGCATTTTTAGAATAAAACCTGAATTATGACCTGTGATCTGCATATAAACAATATGCAAGTCTCTGTAAAATAACAGAGATAAAGTAGCTGTGTGCATACTCGATTTAATCCCTACTGTGGCCAATGAACCATAGCCAATTGCCCAAACAAATTTGAAGCGATGTTGGTAGATTACACAATGTTACCCAGAGTTCTTCATCTGCGTTATAGTTCACCCTTGAGCTGGAACTCACCATAACATGACGGGGGATGGCATTTAATGCAGGTTTTTCCGCCAGCAAAAAACACCTTGACACTTGATGTCGAGAATGGACTGGAGGAAAACATCTCCTCACACATGTTAAAAACAAGTTTCAAGTGATTATGTGTTTTCTTTCTGATGCTAGGATGTGCTGTAAATAGCTAAAGTAGCTGGATATGCTCCCAGTAGCTGAGATGAGAGTGGAAATAAAGTCTGCCGACGCATTACTTACCAAGCAAAGCAGTCTTATCACTCCTCCATCTGCAATACGAGTCCCATTAGAGATGCGGTACCTCCTTCATTGTCTCTCTCACCCTTCTGCTAGCTATTGTCCCATCAAGTCTATGGGACAGCAGCCAACCCACTTGATTATTTTACTGATTTTTTGGGGTTTATTGTTCTTGCCTGGGGAGATGGAAGGAGAACAGCAGAGTACTCTCTCTTCCACAAATGTAGGGGTATGGGGGGGCGCTCAGACCCCCAGGCCTGTATTGTTTTCCCCAATCACACCTGCCAATCAACCCTAGAGGTCAAAGAGCAGAACTAGCTAGGAGGCCGTTTCTGTTCGGTTGGGGGGGGCAGAGGATGCCGATCTACAGGCCCTCTGGCTACTTATTTAGGAATGTTAATGACTGATAATCAGTTAGCTTGTGGAAGTTCTACCACAGCTACCCTAGAAGATACACTGTCTGTGAGGTATGGTCAGTGCCATACCTGCACCCAAAATCTAGATGGGCTTTGGGTAGAACAACAAACCTGAAAAAGCCTGCAAGGATGTGGACCCTCAGGGGGGGCTTGTCCTGCTCCATGAACTGCTACCTGGGGCCTCTTGTATGAACAAGGTAGATATGAAATCCTGAACATTTCCATCCACCTTCCAGCCTCCTTTACTAGTCATGGTCACCTGGAGCTGATCCCAGGCAATACAGGGCATAAGGTTGGGATGCACAGTTTACATCCATTAGCCTAACTGTGTTTCTTTGGAAACCTGCAAACTCCACACACACACAGTGGAGGTGGGATTTTAGCCCCCATCCCTAGAAGCATGAGGCAACAGTGCCCCTCCTTTAATATGCAGAATACATATTTGCTTGAGGGCTAGCGAGGAGGTATTTTGAAAGGCTTATGTTCCACTGAATGGACTGTGAAGCACACGTTTCCAGCATTCTGAACTGTCGCGCTTGCCTCACCCAGTACACTTTTGTCCGGCTGCTATTCTCTTGTAATTGGACCCCAAGCCATTTTTTATAGTTTTGCTAATCTGGAACCATTGGGTACAATTTAAATTGTAAATCCCATAGATAAGGAAAAACAACAAAAGTTAAGCTGTTAAAAATGAACAATTTAAACTTCAATTTGCAAAAAATGATACAACTTGCTCTACAGAGTGGTGGTGGGCAGCTCAGTAATTAGGTATCTGTGCCTGTTTCTGGAGGGTTATGGGTTTAAATCCCGTGGCCAGCAGGGTAATGATATCACCACTGGGTCCTGGGGCAAGTCTGTTAACCCCAACTGCACCAGGAACACTGGCTGTCCCTGCTCTTTGACCCCAAGCTTTCCTTACTTGCATGACAAAAAGTGTATAAAAGGCATCTTCTAAAGAAATAAATGTGTGGCTGTTTAGAAGTATGGCATCTCACAGCGCCAGGTAAACTATATATTTTTCGGCGTGCGATAGTAATGGATAGCAATCTGAAGCCTGTCTAAGTGCTTCTGAAGGCCTTGAAATATAGTTTTTAAAACAGCAAAACCATTTAATACTGTAAACAAATATGGCATATTCTTTATAATGCTGAATATATTCATTTATGTGAATATACGTCCTTTTAAAAAGGAAATCTTGGAACATCAGTCGACTCCACTGAAAATTTTGCATTTGAATGTTTTTTTTTTATGGAAGAACAACATTAGTGTAGATCTGTTTACAAGCCTTTTCTTCAGCAAGGCTTCTTAAGGAGAATAGAGCTGTTGCAAGTGGGGCCTTTTATTTACACTGCCGCCTAGAGGCAGTAAAGAGAACTTCCACAAAGAGGCAGCGCTTATGTTGTTGCGGCCCTGTCTCAGCTGTCTTTAATCCTATGGGCCGCCCTCTTGTCGAATGTTAGGATGAACTGTCTTATACTGTGGATTTCTTGATGTATTTCTTTCTTGAGTATTATTTATTGTAATGACACCCCTCTATTAATCAAGATATAAAAAATATTACAAACATAATTAACATATTCGAACACCAATAATATTGTTAATGCCACCGATGAAAGAGTGTGTAGGTAGACATATAAGCACTGAAAGCCTACTTCCAGGTAAATGCGGTTCTTTGTTATAAGCTACATATTTCAGAATCACAGCAGTATTGTGGAGAACATCTCATCTCATCAAATGGTTGAAGGATAATGTCTCTGGACTTAAGTGCAGTTAGGAAGCACCATGATGGTCTCTTTGAAACCCTGGATAAATGGAGCTATAATGCTGAAGTAGAAATTGCTGAGCCTTTTAGAGGCTGTCTGTGGTGTATCACGGGGCCCGCGAACGGCCCTTCTCAGCTCTCCATGGTTTTCGCTGACTCTCAGCCGCTCGCTTTGAGCAGGAGGCCACGATTGGGGAATGCGATTAAACAAAGAAATAAGATGTAGTTTCATGGTCAGAGTGAAGCACTGCAGAGACGAGGAAATTGTGCACAGGATGAACTGCTGAGGGCCACTTATGGAAGAAGATCTTTGACAATGTGTTGTGTTAGGAGCTTCGCCTCCCATGTACTGGCAGGGTAGGTGGGTACCAAAACTTGCTTGCTACTTAATGGAGGTAATGGTCAAATGCCACGCCCTTATGACATCTAAAAGGCCCTGCTCTTTCCATTACAAACAGGGGTGTATGTCCCCTGTACCACACTCAGGGGTTTAACATTTAAGAGTCTGCCCTGTACCAATATCAGAGGTCTTTCCTGTACCACACTTGGGGGTTTTCCCTGAACCACCCTCAGGGGTCTACCCTGTACCACCCTCAGGAGCCTGCCCTGTACCACACTTGGGGGTTTTCCCTGTACCACCCTCAGGAGCCTGCCCTGTACCACACTTGGGGGTTTTCCCTGTACCACCCTCAGGAGCCTGCCCTGTACCACACTTGGGGGTTTTCCCTGTACCACCCTCAGGAGCCTGCCCTG
>JAODKE010000001.1:30163183-30196580 GCA_026779605.1 Mormyrus hasselquistii | reverse complement strand
ACATACACACACACAAAAACACGACACGAGATTTGTAATTATATCTTTGAGGAGACTTATTTCTATGGGGAAAGTTCTAATCTAATGATGACGACCGTAACCCCCACCCAGCCCTCACCTTAACCATAAGAAACCAAACAAAATATGAGACTTTTGACATTTTTCTTTTTTTATCGCATTCACAAGATCCTTGCGGAGACCAGAAAAATGGTCCCTACAACATCAAAATAACAGGGTTTTATTACATTATGGGGGACATTTGATCCCCACAATGTAATATAAACAAAATACGCACACACACACACACACACACACACACACACACACACACACACACACACACACACACACAGTCCTGCTTTATGTAGTTTTTGCCCACTATCACACCAAACAGGAAGGAGGCAAAATTACATTTCCCCCCATTAACATTAGGAAGCTGGGCTGTACAGTGATGAATTCATATGACCGTTAAAATTAACTCTGACTGTATGCATCCAAAAACGTCCCGTAAACTGGGCAGCATCCAAAGGCTCAAGATATGAATAACAACAACAACCTTAACACACACAAGATCTACTTAGTGTATTAGTCAAAATAACTAAACCATTCCTAGGACTTACCCCATCTGGAGTAGGGCTAAGATTTGTAAAAAGTAAATGAACTGGATTGACAATATTATCATATTAGATTAGAATGTCCCTTTGAATAATCTGAATTCCAAAAAACAAGTCCACATTCTGTAAGGTGGCCACACAGCACTGTTTCAGTAATTAGTAGAATAATATTTTAATATACCAACTAAGTTATTTGTTTCTGTACTTGTGAAAACAATAGGATGTAATCTTAACAATTACTCGTAATTAAACGTAACGTAATTAAAATATAAAAGAACACTGCCAAATGGCAATGCAGTGGCCAGGTTTCCCATCATAGGACTCCTTCCTGGGTTAGCAAAAGATTATCTGCCTTCCTGGTAGCTATTTCTACATTGGAACACATTCTGCTGTAGCAACTTAAGATAGTGGTTTTCATGAAGTAGTTGCAGTCAGAGAGCTCATGCTGACGCTCAAACGTGTTAAGCTTATCTTTGAAAGCTTTCTTCACTGTGTGAAAACACGCCATTTCGCAACGATTCGCGTATTCCTTTCCTCCCACAAACGTATGTGGTGCTTTCTGCAAACACACCGATTGTGGTTCACTATCTGAATCTGACTTGTGGATTGCCTACTTCAAACATGATGCTGAACCTGCTTAAGTGGCCCTTGTTAATCTTTGTGAAGGCAGGTAAGTGGTTTGTGTTGTTGCGGTCTTTCGTTGTTGTATCCTTACTGTAGAAAACGCTGGTGACTTCTTTTGAAATTTCAGGATCCTTTTTCTCGTTTGTTTTGACGCAAAAAATAAAACAATAAAATAACAGCAGGAGCCTTCTTCTCAACTAGGTTACTCATCTTTGACGCAGAAATTAAGCTGGTCGCTACACAAATTAATGTGTGCTCCAGGCCTAGTCGTAGGATATATTTCTCAATTTTCTTGATGCCATTAAAAACGTGTGTGCAATTGAATTGCAAGGTTACTAATTATCAATTCAAAGCAAAAATTATGTTGTGCAGCGCAATTGTTGACAATGTAAATATGGTCATATTACCCAAAAGGGGCAATTTAAAGACACTACTACACTTAACCACATGTGTGGATATCAGGAGAACCATATAACATATGAAGAACGTGGAAATCCCACAAACAGGACGGGGGCAGTACCTCAGAGTCCAAATCAAGCAGCTGTGCAGCAACAATGCTACCATATCATCTTCAGGACAATAAATTAGAATCAAACAGATATAAAGTGAAGCAGAGACATGATACCTTTCTCTTTGAGGTAAGCGACGGTCTGAGATATCACCAATGGTATGATCGTGTCTTGGTTTTTTTCCCGGATGCTGAAGGGGAGAAACAGGCATAGACTCTTTCTTTTTTCTTCTCTCGGTTCCACAAGAACACAGAACTTAAGAGGGGGGCGTAGGACTGACACTTACTACTGCAGGCTCACCCCGAACTGCTGGGTGGGAAGCGGCGGTCGGGGGGGCGGGACCTTGACGGGGGGAGGCAGCCCGCCCTTCTGTGCCGCACGCAGTTTTTCGTCGTGCCTGTGGGATGCAATAAGGCCTCACACTCGTCACATTTACGGAGAGGAACGGAAGAAGTCCAGTTATATTAAAGCGTCTTGTTGGGAATCCATACCTTATGTTCACAGTTCATTTGAAAGACATTTATTTTATGCAGATGATTCGTGATGCATTTATTTTATGCAGAAGTGATGCACGAGGCGAATAGTACATTAGCCAGCTAAGCATAAGTGCAGCCAGGCTGAGCTTCCTGTGAACGACCAGTAACAGGTTAAATAGCAGTGGTCCAAGAGTAACACAATACACTACAAACACAGAAAAAACGAAAGACGCCTATTCAAATTAACACGTGTTACACTAATAGCATTCACAGACCAGCTTATCATACGGTGCCTCAAAACAGAAAGCCTATCCCAAAATTGCAAGAATCGATTTTCTATTTCCATATTTTCATACTAGTAGGGTTCATTAAAATACAGTCACTCGTCTCCAGCCTGGGCTGTTCTGGCACCCTAGGCGAGATTCCGCTGAGCACTCACTCTTTCGTGCCCCCTTGCATATAGAACAGGCTGGCCTGGCCCATCTCAGTATAAGAGGATATGAGGTGCTTTAGCTACAGGAACCTCAAAATCAGGATAACATACCGAAGGACATCAGGGGGAATGATGAGTTGGTCGTAGTTGAGGTGCTCCCTTAGCTCCGCCAGATAGTTGACATATGTCAGCTTCTTCCCAAACTTGTGACTATGAGAAAAGAAAAAAAGTGTATATAAGCCATGTTCCAGAAGACAGCGAGTTCTCAACCGCCGCTATGAATCTTTGTAAGAGACGTGTGGAATTACCTGATAACAGGCTTGAAAATATTCCATAAGAGTCTGATGAAGTTGGTCGGATGAACAACATACAGGGCCTTCAGGTTTTTCTTGTATCTGGTAACGAAACATTTCATGCGAGAAGGTTCAAGCTGAATAGCTAGCTCTGCACGTCTTAGCGCCACAAAGAAGAATAAGAAATCAAGGCAATTTTAATTCCATTTTTAAAATTTGTTTCCATTTTAATTTTGTTTTCCCAATTTAATTTCCTAACTTGAGTTTTTTTTTTTTTAAAGATTTTATCACCAATTGTATGAGTAATTGTTTCCGTCAGGGGTTTGTCTGTGCCTATTTGCATAAAAGGCACGTCGTCAGCACTACAGACTAAAGACGCATATTCAGAGCCACCCTTTGATTGGTAGGAGGTAGTTAATGCCTGGCAAATTGTGTCGGCATAAAGGTAAAAAAACAGAAACTGCTAATTTTCTACTAATTTTTATTTGTTAGTTTTATAAAAAAAAATTCAATTTCATTTTAAAATTTTGCATCTCATGCTTTTAGTTTTGCTTTCATGTCGATGAATAAAATGCAAGAATGCAAGAATGAGGAAGGTAGTTTCAGAGGACCTACTTTCGGTCAAACTCCTTGTAGGCATTGCTCAGCCAGCGAAGCGAGGGCTTGTTGGTGCTGCGAAGGCCATAGTGGAAATAGACTATGGTATAGTCGCTCTCTACGTACTGGTCCAGAGTATACTTCAGGTACCTGCCAGAGGAAAAGTCATGAAGGTTAATCCAAGCCCCTGACTCTCAGAGAGTGAGGGAGGGAACTTTATGCCTCTTGGACCCAAGCCACAAGTATATTGCCCTCATTCTGTTTCACAGAAGGGCACAGTGGTCAGGAAATTCTTCTGGACTTTCATGTCTAGGACAGCAGGTTCCACAAGATATTCTTTACAGGACTGCAAAAAGAATCAATAGCTTCAACCATAAAGTACTACAATACAAAACAAGTAACCGAAACAAAACTGGCCATGACTAAGTTCTGGTAAATTCAAGACTATTATGGCTATGTACAATGCAAAGCAATGGTCTATCTGATAAACACTCAGTAAAGATTTCTGTATTTATTATATTATAACACTAAGCGAGATGCCAAGTCAAGATGTACCAGTTACGCTAATAAAGAAATGACTGAATACCAATGATTTTTGCAAATTGCACTCGCTTGCAGCTAGCTTATGCACAGCTACTCAGCTCTGTTAATGTAGGAGAGAAGGCACCTCCACACTTACTCCAGAAGCCGCTGGTGATTGAGCTGGTGGGAGGGGGGCATGCAGCAACAGCTGAAGATAATCAGTTTCCTGCCGTAGTTGTCGTCTCCTGGAGAGAAACGTGTCACTCAGCCCGTCCCTGTCTCTCTGCAGCGACTGCCTCATCACACCTGTCTGCTTAGCGTCACCCGACCTCCCTGTCTGCAGACATGCTGCTTTCCAAGGTGCCACTGGCTGAATGACTCGCATGGCGCACACAGTGCTACTTGAGATCGCAGTATTTCTGTTAAGCCAAAGCCGTATTAAATTAAGGTACGTACAATAGTAAAATGTAAAGAGTAAAGACTCCTCTACATAAGGTTTCCAATGCTTCCAAACACAGCATTAATTAAAAAAAAATCAGCAATCATTCTGAGTCAATTAATAGTAGACTAATTAGAGTTTAATGTGTTATGCATAGTTTATTAGTAAGAGTAAACAGTGAAATTAGGTTTTGCACGGTCCTGGAACAAAAGCATTAAGTTCAATGCTATTTATACGGTGCATTCAAGTGAGGTATAAAAACCAGAACACCTTGCCGCAAGTAGGATTCACTCCGTGTGAATTCTGCCAGCCGAAACGGACTTTTTATACGTTCTCCGCCCCTGCTGCCCAGGGCTCACCTGTCACTTGGAGGATGCCATGGCGTGCCACGTCGTAGTATGGGTGGGATGTGTCCTGGCTGCTGGGGACACCAGGGGGCGCCAGTGAACACCCTTCCGGCTGCTCCTGCTCTGCCTCATCTTTCTGCAGTTCTGCAAGGCAAGGTAGGCGGCCATTACACTCTAAAAGGATCTGTGACTGTTACACAATAGCTGCCACAGCATTGCTTGGGATCAAATTTCACAAAGCAGAGTGTCATGTGTATAAACTGCATTGCACTGCATGAAATACCACCAGTCCAGTGTGTTGCTCAGTCTTGGGACCAAAAGCCAGATCTGAACCGGAGCGGTCATTTGGGAAGGGGTGGAGTACAAACCTTGGCTTTTCTAGAAATGACACAGCATATGAAGCTCTTGTTTGTCTTTTACTTTTCCTTAGTGTGTAAGGCATAGCTATTGAAAATGACTTTAACACACAATATCCTTATTAAATGATAATTTATGTAAATTCCCATCTATGCAGATAGCATCTATCTATACATTCATAGCAGCCATTCTTCCACAATCGCAGTTACAAAGTTTTGTTGACAAATCAAATGACTATCAGTATTTACCCAGACTGTTTTCACAGTCTAACGGGAAGTGGTCTGGGACCAGAAAGAAAAAGGAAAAACCCCATCAGCTGATAAATTCACCAAAACCAAACGATACAGCAAAAATGACTTTACTCCAAATATACTGAAGAAGAAAAGAAGAGGCTTGAGTGCACAGGAGAAATGCGAGTCCTACAGCGACGATGTGTCTCAAGATGCAAAGGGGTCACCAAATGTCAGAAATACTGGTACATTAATAATTCAGCAGAGAGCAGCAACAGGAATTCAACAACCATCTACAAATCCCAGCATGCAATGCCTAGGCAGCACTGCTCGTATCGTGGGCGGTCCCAAATGCTACGATGTTTCATCCAAAGAACAGCAGTCAGAATGACCACGATCCTGCCATCGCAGCAGTTGGCCATCTACAATGTGCGGAAAGCGGGCACATCGCCCAGCCCCGGGGAAAACACCAGACCACTCCCACTTGGCATAACTAACACCGCACCACCACGACAGCAGCCGGGCTTCAAACAGCGATCTGAAAGCAAGGACCCCCCCTTTCCCATCGAACGTGCCATCAAAGGCTTTGCTGCAAAGAAAAACAAAACTGTACCAGCAGTTTTAAACGCGAGTCACTTCCCCATTCCCAACACAAGGCAGCAGCTCATTCCAGCAGCCTGCAGCGTTTTTCTTGAGGAAAAATGGGCTCTTGGGATATATTAACCCTTACCCTGGGCCGCAGAGTGCATCTGAACAAGGGAGGGGGGGCATAAAGTTATGTCTGGTTCATATGAAAAGCTGATATAACACATTGCTTAAAAAAACATGGATATATTCAAGCCTTCATGAAGATTTATCAGTTTTCATTAAATTATTTGCAAGTAATTTTTTCTAAGACGTTTCATCACTGCATTTTAAATGATGCCCTAAACGTAACCCCGGCAACCCGCCCGCCCACCCCTATCATCCTAACATTACCCTGAATCGTGATATGTGGACTCAAAAAACTAATTCAGTTTGAAAACGATCTCTCATGAGAAAATATCACATGACAAAAGCATGGCTATGATTTCTATTTATAAATATACAAGTTGTCTTTGTCCATTAGACAGAAAACAAATGGATGGGCAGACAGAACTGATCCTGAAAGATATACAGGCATTACAACATAAATACAACAAGGCCATTACAGGCACAACATAAATAAACACTAGTAACGAGAAAAGACAATTAGGGAGCTTTTCCTCTGCAGCAAGTGCCGTAAGTTTGGTACGGTATTTTTTGTACTTTTGCTTTTCCACTGACTTCCAGTTGAGTAGCAGTACCAAAGGTTCCAGTACTAAAAATGGCAGACCAGTTGGGGGACTTCTTTGGTACTTCTGGGTGTCGATTTCTTTGTCACAGCATTGCTTGGGATGCATATGCATATAGCCTGCTGCTGAAACACAATACAAACGGCACCTTGCGAGCTCAGAAAACAACTGTAAAATCAATATTAAATCTTCTTTCAAATCATATGTGATGCAACTGTATCACCTATGCAAAAGCAAGAAATAAATTTATGTATTTAAACAGAAGAAATTAACTATGATGACAATTTCCACTGAGGACACCCTCACATCCATTACTATTTAAAATGCCTACAATTACATTCTGGTGAACCACATCATGTGAAAATGATTAGAACGTTGTTACACAGCTTTTTGCTGGAGCCTGTCCTATTTAAACCACAGACATTTAGTTTGGTTTGCTCTTGATTGTTGAAGTGAGTGGTATCACCTTGGTGAGATCCAAAGAGCTCTCAGGCTTCAAAAGAAGCTTGTAGATGCATATGAGTCTGGGAGGGATATAAAAAGATCTCAAGAGAGTTTGGAATCAGCAATTCCACTATCTGGAAAATAATTTATAATTGGAGAACATATAAAACAACTGCCAACATGACCAGGTCAGGCTGTCCCTGCAAGTTCAGCCCAAGAGCAGATAGCAAGACGCTGAAAGAAGTCTCCAAAAATCCAAAAAATGTCATCACGGGACCTACAGGAAGCTCTTTCCATAATTGATGTCAAGGTACATGCATCTACCATCAGAAAGAGACACACAAGTTTGATTTACATGGGAGGTGTGCAAGGAGGAAACCCTTGAGGTCAAAAAAACATCTGGGTAACACTGAAGTTTGCCAGACCACTTAGACAAAGACCAGGACTTTTGGAACAATGTGCTTTGGACAGATCAATCTAAAATTGAATTATTTGGACACAATAACGGAGGATATGTTTGCGTAAACCAAAGACAGCTTTTAAGCAAAAGAACCTCATACCATCTGTGAAGCACAGGGGGAGGAAATGTCATGGTTTGGGGCTGCTTTGCTGCAGTAGAACCTGGCCAGCTCACCAGCATAGAATCCACTATGAATTCTTCATCATATCAGAGGGTGCTTGACTACAGTGTGAGATCATCTGTCCAGAAGTTGAAGCTGAAGTGGGGGTGGACCATGCAACATGACAATGACCCAAAACATTCCTGTAAATCTAACGAGGAATGTCTTACAAGAAAAACATGGAGAGTTCTGGAATGGTCAAGTCAAAGCCTGGATCTGAATCCTATTGTGATGCTGTGTGGTGATTTGAAGCAGAAGAGCATGCAAGACACCCTTCAAACATCACACAGCGTAAGGAATTCTGCACTGGAGAGCGGGGAAGACTTCCTGCCAGTCGATGTCAGAGACTGATATATGGTTTCAGAAACATCTTATTAAGGTTATTTCATGCAAAAGCAGTGGAGGTAAACTTTAGGCTGATTTTTAAACATATATTAGATATGATTCCTTTTATACCTATTTATATAATTAAAACCTTGCTAAGGTTTTTTCCTAACAGGGTAAAACTATTTTAGGAAAATTTTAACCCCTTGTGCTAAAATGTCTGTACAGAATTGAAATTAAGAAAAAGCCCGATTTTAATATATAATTTAATATTCATTTAATACTAGCAATGTAACAATTGCACTGCACAGCATGCGATGTTGGCATTAATATCACATCGTCCAGCCGTAATATACTACAGCCATTTTTCGAATTCAGTACAAAATACCCGCCTCGCGCTGTGATGTCATTCAGTGCCAGTTTTTATTCCATTGGAAAACCAACACCTAAAAATACTGTACTTTTGGTAATTTCTTGACGAACCAAAAGTACGCCACCTGGTGTGCCCTTAGTTACCAACAGATCATTTATTAATCATGATTCTGTATGCAACCACTAAATGAACTTTATGAAACAAACTTAAGCATGGCATAAAACGCTGGCAAAGCTAGCCTAGACTTTAACCAAACAAAATCACAACTGCTCCGTCACAGGAAACAGGCTCCCTGCTGGGGTGGGACGCAGAAGCTGGATGGTGACATATCCGATGGCCACGAACACTACATTTTCTGTTACACTGGCATGAAAACTGGACAACGGAGTCACAATGGACATGATTACTCATGACTCTGATTGTATGCTTCAGGCCAAGATCAAGCCATTTAAAATACTAGCATCCATTTTCTATTACAATTCCATCAAAAACAGAACAATAACTGTTTGAAATTACATCAGTGGGGAAAAAAAATCAATGTTAATTAAATGAGACGAAGAGGTGAATGCTCTACCTATTTCTGCCAGTTGCTCCAGGTCAACCGCTATGTTCATCTTGTCAGTGAATATAAAACTCTGATATGCCGCCTTTTTGATAGTTGACACCACTAAAATAGAGAATAACATTTTATGACAGAGGACAACTACAGGCATCATTCCTGAAGAGACAGAAAGCAGTTACACTTCAGTTGCGCCAAATGAAAAACACCCTCTCGTAAAAAATAACATGATGACTGAACATTTTTTTCTCTTTTCTGCCAGGATCAAAATTTTATGAATTTATTGTGTAAAAACATCTGCTGCCCGAAGCAGACACGCCTCGGCGAAGGTTTACACTCCTGCGTTTGCCTTTGGGTAGATGGAAGTTTTGATAAACAGGATCATTTTACCCGGCCGTGAAAATACACGGACAGGTTGAATGGGCTGGCAGGGGCAGCCATTTTGTTCTGATCGTTTTCCGACCCTGTGGGAAAAGATGACATTTCGGCTGCTAAAAAATAAAACAAAACAAAACAAAACAAAAAAACAAAACAAATCATGGATAAGGTGAACCGCTTTCCCTTTCCACGCATCACCCCGTGACTCGCCTCTTCCCTGACGGCACAGCAAACCTCGTAGAGCCACCAGAATAATCAAAAATAAATCATAACCTTTACCATTTACTGATGATAACATGCATCTTCATAATGACTTTAGTTGATGCATACACGGAATTCGCACAACCAGTGGGTATAACATTTATCCCAGCAGATTTTCCATGTTTACTATTTAAAAAGGCGGGCCACAACTGATAACGGGCAACATATTACTAGTATACAGTATTTAACATGTGGTCTTTGTGTTTGACAGACTTCTACATTAACTGATATGAACATGTCAAACATAGACATATCGCTGTCTCCCTTTTACACTCCTGTGGGTTTTAAGTGACATTTCTGCAGTCGGCAACGCTTCCCAATCACGCTGGGATTATAAACGTGAGACTTACGTGAACCGGCGACGTGTCGTAAACAAATACAACTGAAAAAATTAATGAAATACTTAGCAAATCATTCTAAAAGTACACAATCCTGGCGCCTGGAGTTTTCTCCTAATCCATGTACTTTCTCCAAATGGCTTTCCAAGTAACGCATTAGATTTATTAAAAACTGGAGTCATGATCACGATAAACCCAGAAGAAAACGAAAGAACAACTCTATAATACAAAATGCAACCGCCGCTGATCTGTATATATACACGATTTATTACAACATGAACTGCGCCAAAGCAGCCCGCATAAGCATGTAATTAATTAACGACAGGGAAGTTACCTGACCATATTCGCAACCCAGCAAATAAAATCCCACGTGTCTCTAGTACATTTTAATGGAAGGAGATTTTCGAGCTATACTGATTGTTTGCAAAAACCGTCGGACGGCTATAAATCGCTAAATCCAGTACATACCTCTGGGCCACTCAGTAACACACCTCAAAATCATTCATTTCTCCAGATACTCCAACTGGTGTTTCAGGGAGGTATCGAAACTTAGGACAAACTTTGCGCGCATGCGCACTTCCCTCAACGCCCGTGGCCTTTCCCACTGATGCGGAGTTGCCAGGCCCGCAGTTTTACCGCCCAGATGAGCTGTTTTGAAAATACAGTTGCGGGTAAATATTAGGAATTTTTCGGATTTGGGGCTGCATTCATAATGTTTCACGGCAGTGGACTGCAAGGGGAAAAGGAATTCATAATTATGAATTCAAGTGGCTCGTAGTGCTGAATAATACTGAATTGCAAGCCACGGAAAGCAGGGTCGCCAACTCTCAGGCATCCTGAGTGACACTTAGGCTTTTGAGACTCGCAAGAAATTCTCCGGCAAATCTGTATTATTCCATTAAAACATAATTAGCTACATCGGAAGTGATGGGATAGTTTGCAAACTCTTTACAAGGTAATAAAACTGTTACATAAGTGTGCATGTGTGTGTAGACTGGTCTCGAATTGAAAATCTGACCAAAGTTGGCAAACCTGGGAACGTATGACGTCATGGTGTACTGTGGTTATAAAATGTTGAACATTTGAATGTGATCAGCATGCAAAATACTGGTTTATTTCTTTGAGATCGAGTATGCTGGGATTTGAAATATTGGACTAGTTTCAACTTCTGTTAGGTGGATTTTGAGCAGGCTGGAGATGTCGCTCTCAGATTGGGGCACAGATGAGATCGGCATCCGAGGTCGCTCCTTAACCACGTATTTCAGGATTTTAAAGAACATATCGTATTCAGGACAAAGGTTGCCTTTTCATCAAAGCAGACGAGTAGGCGATCAGCTGAATCTGCGGCGAAAAACTTCGGTGGGTAGTTATGGGGAACAGTTCATCATCCTGATAGTGGGCAATGGCCTGTCTAGCGCAAATTTTAGGAAATGGCATTAGTGCACATGAAGCTGAATTTTAATTAGACTGTATAACATTTTTTTTTAATTGTACAATAACATATCTCTTGATGTGAACAATTTAAATGGAGGTTTTGCGTGCATAAATCAAATGTAGGGTTATCACGTAGGTCTATACAGTACAAACATAAAAATTAAGTTAAAGTTTTTAAAACGTATTCAGATTTATCCTGGGGAGGTGTTAAGTGCCGACTCTGCACTTGTGGATCTTGGGGCACGTGAGCTTTTTCACTTTTTAAAGACGTTTGAAGGACTGTCTCTTTTATAAAAACTTCATGCAACTCGTGGTCGCACGCTTCCCATCTGGGGCGTCGATACAGCAGATGCTGTCACTTGAATGTGATGATCAGGCTGATCCGAACGTTGGTTTGATGAAATGGCAAAATTTACCGCCGGGTCGCTGCTACTGGCCAAGCCAGAAAGCACACAGCGGGAGGGGGAAGGGCATCCACTACTAATTCTTCTCACCTTCCTGTTGAAGATTGCAACATATTCTATTGATTTGTCCATTTATATGATTTAAACCGAGTTTTTTTCCATTCTGAGTAAAATTAAGTGTATGTCTACCTGATTCGCACTGACACTGGCATTGATTACAGGTTTGTGAATATTGGTTCTCAGACTCAGAGTGCAATATTTTTTTTCCTTTTTCATATTGGTGCCCCCAGGGCAAGTCACAATAAAATGACTGCTGTGTGACCGGAACCAGAATAGGAGGTCCTCGGACCGCAGCTAGTTCGCTATGCATCGTCCTATCAAGTCCATTGGTCAGTTTCCGCTGTGCCTGCTAATTACTTTCTGGTGGCACCGTGTTTGTTATCGTTACTCATCGGTCCTCACAGCTAGCACACACTAATGACAGGCAGAGTAGATAGTCAGATAGGAAATATCGCAAAATTCATTGATGGGTGAATAAAAGAAGTTTGTCGAGGGTATGGAGCCAAAGCCCATCTGGTTTGATCAAGCCTAATTAGACAAAATTAACCACGGCAAATGAAGTGGAACCAAAAGTCATTAACCTTTTGACATTTTACATTTTAGGAGGTGCGGTATCGACGGAACGCTTTGGTCGCTAATATGATGTGGTTGACTGAGCAGCGTTGGGCAGAGAAAATTGTTCCTTCAAAAATACTTTGTTTCTATTTACAAATTTAGGAGGTGTACCGGCAGGATGGAATTTGTCTGTGTTTAGTCAAAATAGGGAATGAAACATAAACATTTAAATAGAAAAAAAAACATTTATTTAAAATTGAAGAAAACCTTCATATAAAAAAAAATGGCTGACGCCTGCCATCTAGTGGTAGAAGTGCGACAGACGTTGTGGATTTATCGGGCATGTTTTTGCCAAGCCGCCGGGTGAAGTGCCATGAAGTGCTTGTATTCGAGATCGTCAAATCTTCTCCGTTTCCAATCCCGGCTCTGCGTATTTTCAGCTGGAATTGATATGATTTGTTAGAACTCACACCTACTCAGACCTACCAGCTCTGAAAGGCGATTGACCTTGTTCTTGCATGCTGGTACTACCTTTATTTGCTTTAGCTTGTTATGTTTCGTGTTGGTTTACATTGGTGCGCCATATATTGTTTTGTATTGTTATAAATACCGTATACATCACTAAAATAATTGCTGATGTACTGTGGAGTGTTTGGCTGGCTTTTATTTTGAATGCACTATGGAGTACTTGTACTGTGAGACACCATTACTTTTGTAAATATACAGGTATGTATGTCATGCACCACGATGCACTTACATCTATTTAACTCTACCCATGTTTTCTATAAGAGGTATATAAATTACTATCATTTATTTCTACAGGTCGTGGCCCCCTTTTTTAAATGTCGGACAGGCATATCACATGACCAGAGGTTGCTTGGGGGCATTGGACCTTTGAGATGGACACCTGTGTAGCTGCAGGAGCTGGCATGGAAGTCGCTGTTGGTCTCACACATGCCAACAGGGGGCGACCTTTAGATTGAGTCTAATTTTCATATAAATCACTGTTCAAACTGTGTAATCGGAAAGAACAGAAACTTATTAATCCTTTTAACTTTTGTGTCACTGTGATACAGCCAAAGAAATAGTTTGGGATTTTCTCCCTGACAGATGATATCACCAGCAAAATCAGCTGTGTTTTTTATTCTTGTTATTATTTTAGGTCAATAAGAGACAGCTGTATCCTCCCATCGTATGATGGAACAAAAATAAAAAATAAGCGTAGAGAGGAACTTATCTGTGACACATCCTGGATACCTGGAATGACAGGATGTAGGCCACATGGGTTGTTGGCATGGTTACGGATCAACAGTTTGGTTTTTTTTGAGGGAGAGGAGAGCATGCTCTGCTACCCCATACAAATAAAACACAAACACTAAAATAAGGGAAAATAAAGAAGATGCACAATTTGTCTTTGGCTTCTGCACCTTTTAGAACATTTTTATTTTCTTCCCTTATTCAGCAGATTAATTAGCATAAACTTTCTAAAAATTCACTGTTTACACTGGATTATTTAAGTGAGTCTGTTTACACACAATGTAACAAACATCAAAAATTACTGCTGGATTTCAGCTTATAATATTTTTGGTCATAATGGAATGCATTTACTAATGCTCTGTCCTTTTATCTAAGGAGGTTCTATTGGCATGACCAAAGTATCCTGACTGTTTAAGTCCTCACTTGGACACAGTGCTGAGATGCTAAGAATGGGCTCCAATACATGTTACTGTCCACATGTCAAAGTCAGAAACAGTGAATGGATTAACGGACAGAGTACAGAGAACATGATGAGATGTTGAGAAAGCATAACTGTAGCAAAACGGCAAAGAACTGGATTTGGCATATTAGCATAAAAATGAGTTTAAGGATCCAAGGAATACCAGTCAGTCAACAGTTGAATAAAGTTCTGCAGTCTCTAAAAATTTAAAGTGTTTCCACAACTTTGGCCACTAGTGTACATGATTCCCAGGGTCTTTGAGGACTAGATACCTATGAATTACAGGACATTAGACTGCTCAACAAGCACAGACACAGAGTGTGAGAAAACAGGAAGCTTTTGGTGTCTCAGGACCAGAGTAAAATCCAGAATATCACAGTCATTTTGCCCCCCCTCACCCAACACCCTGGTCTCCTGTCATGTGAGGTGGTTGGGGCAGAACCACAATCGCTCGCCAGTTCTGTGTGTCCTTCGTCATAGTATGTACACCAGCACAGTTTAACCTATAAGCAGCCTGTGCTTTCCACTAACCTTTATGATCCGCCAGTGACCTCAGACTTTGTATCTCCAGGAAGAGTTCATGCTACCGTAGCCAGGGCTCTCTTTTTTTGTAAGTTCCCTCTGTTTGCAGTGGCTGTGACCAGGCTGTTCCATCAACACTACAGTGATTTTTGCTCAAAGACTTGAGACTGTGTTAGCTTATAAAAAACTCCCATCGCGTAAATCTTGAGGAAGAATGTTAATCTAGGTCTATTCCACACAGTAGGAAAAGTTCTGCACTAAGGAGAATATAAATAAAAACCACTAATCTCTTGGCCGCCACCGTGACACAAACTAGACCCCTGTACAAAAGTGTGACATTTCCTTGCAGTAGAATATTGGTATTTTTGGTAGCTAAAAGTATCTGTATCTAACCTATGCATGTATCTCGCATGAGCAGCCTGTCCATTGGGTTTCATGTGGGCAGGACTGTACAGTCCCTTTTTAGCAAACACAAGCATGGGTAGGATTCCCACAAAACTGCCGGGAATGTTTTTTTGGCCTTGACTCTTTATCACAACATATTCGGGGCATATCGACTCTCTCTGATAGGTAACAGATTTGTTTTTGGTATCTGTTGATTATGGTCAATGAACAGCAGATCGAAGTTTTTTCCTTTTCAAACTCGCAGGCCTCACACGAAACGTGAAAACGCTCCAATGACAGACTGAGAATGATAAACAGCTTGGTGTGTGACGAAGGTCGCTGGTACCTGCATACCCTCCAGATTTGGGTGGGAGGGAAAGCAGGAAGAGACACTCCAGTGTAGGGCAGGTACAAGAAACACTGACCGTGGGCATCTCCGCCCTAAAACGGCAAGCATTTGGGACGATATGAGGGCTTCCCACCCGCCATTCCTAATCATAGTCCAGGCGAAGATGGGGTATATATAGTGCATCATGGGAACGGACAAAGAGCGCCCTAAGCTGGGTCCCGCGCACCGTTTAAGAGCACTAAAAATACCCAGTGAGGCCAGGAGAGGAGATGAACATCAGGGCACCTCCTTTCAAAAAGAGGCCCTCTGGCTGCTCACTGCCATTTGGAGACGCTGTGGGGGGGGCCTCCCGGGAACGCCAGCCAGGGCAGGAAATGGGGGCTAGTCTGTAGGACAACCCAGAAAAGCTAGGTCTTCTCAGGCCTGTGCCGCCCCCCCTCCCCCCACTTACACCCCAAAAATTGACTGGCTGGCTTTCCTTTTGTCTAAAACCAACTAGGCGCATTGACCGTTTGATTTATTTTGTATGCATGATTTCACCAGCAAGCTGCTATAAATGGAAGACATCGGGGGAGGTGTTGGTGTGAGGACGGAAAGCCACACTCTTTCTTTTGATGTCTTCTTTAAACAAACGCGGCCTCTGGATGTTCTTCTCCTTAGGGGCTCGTTCCGCGACCTCGGCATGCGGCTAGTTGACCTGGACGTGAACGTAACAGGAAGCTGAGCGACTGCTGGGGAAATGAAGGTGTCTGACATTCGGACATCTGGCTGTTCGGTAGCTGTGCAACAATCACAGGCAGCCACCAGATGTCAGCGTTGCAGCAGTGCGCCTCCTGGCTGGACTTGGCTCACTCATCTGGGGTGGGGGGGGGATGAGAGGCAGTGGATCGCAGCCAGCCTGTCTACAATGGTGCATGACAGCAGCCCTACATCCACGTGAGGTGAGGGACGAGTGTTTGGTGTGGCGGTGACAGCTAGCTCAGTCCGGAGCAGTAGCAGAGTAAATGGACCGCGCTGTGTGGCCGACCAGGCCCCACCCCCATACAAAGTCGACTTGTGGTGGGCCTTCTTACCTCTGCTAGGAGCAATCGGTTTGAAAGTCAAGTGGTTGCCTCTTACCACAATTTATCCAATCAGCACACTCAAAATCAACCTCCCTGACCCCTGTTAATGCCAGAGCTTATTGCAATAAGCCCCAGAATCAATATCGCATTGAAATCAAGGTTCTACTGACATCCCAGGTCATGTTTTTTGTGTGTTTTGCGTTGTATGCATCTCGCTCACTGTTACCAGTCTAGCTCCCCACCCAATATTAATATGTGTGTCTTGTATACTACATGGACAAAAGTACTGGGACACCTGGAGTTGGTTCCCCCTTTGCAGCTATAACAGATGTCACTCTTCTAGAAAGGCTTTCCACAAGTCTATGGAGTGTCTGTCGAAATTTTTGCCCATTTATGCAGAAGAGCATTCATGAGGTCAAGCACTGATGTTGGATGTGAAGGCCTGGCTCACAATCTCTGTTCATCGGGTTTGTGAGCTCAGGCCAGTCAAGTACTTCCACACCAAATTCACCCATCCATGTTTTTTTGGACCTTGCTTTGTGCAGTGGGGCACAGTCATGCTGGAACACAAAAGGGCCTTCCTCAAACTGTTCCCGCAAAGTTGGAAGCATAGAATTGTCCAAGATGTCTGCGTATGCTGAAGCATTAAAAGTTCCCTTCACCGAAACTAAGGGGTCAAGCCCAGCCCCTGAAAAATAACCCCATACTATTATCCCTCCTCCACTAAACTTTACAGTTGGCACAATGCAGTCAGGCAGGTAACATTCTCCTGGCATCCACCAAACCCAGACTCATGCATCAGACTGCCACTCAGAGAAGCGTGATTTGTCACTCTATGAAACACGTTTCCACTGCTCCAGGTCCGTGTTTTACACCAGTCCATCTGACCACTGGCATCGTGCTTGGTGCTGTCAGGCTTGCGTGCAGCTGCTCGGCCATGGAAGCGCATTCCATGAAGCTCCCAGTGCACGGTTTTTGTGCTGGAGTTAATGCCAGAGGAGTGTTATGCACTATGTGCCTCAGCACTCAGCGAACCCGCTCTGTTACTTAACGTGTTCTGCCACTTTGTGGCTGAGTTTCTGTGCTTCCACTTTGCAATAATACAACTTACAGTTGACTGTGGAATATCTAGCAGGGAAGAAATTTGACAAACTGACTTATTGCTAAGGTGGCATCCTATAACAACACCACGCTTGAATTCACTGAGCTTTTCAGAGCGACCCATTTTCCCACAAATGTTTGTAAACCTGCCTGCATGGATAGTTGCTTGATCTTATGGCAATGGGTCTAAATGAAACACTGGAAATCAATGATTAAGATGTGTGTCTCAATACTTTTGTCCGTGTATATATTAAAGAACCCTGGAACATCGAGCACGAATCATTTGGGACCCATGACCAGACCCAACATGGGCAGTCAGCGGGAGCAGAGCTAACAGACGGAGGGGGGGGGGGGAGGGGGGTCAAGGTCAAATGCAATGAGGGGAATAAAGTTTCTTGCCTTAATTATTGGCATAAGGAGGACCTGTAAAAGCATAAGGCATGAAAAGGCCTTTTGAAAAGGTGCTGAAACAAACCAGAAATGACTGGCCGCAGCAACTAAAAAGCACATGTTTATCCGTCTAACTGCTTGTTCGGGTCAGGGTTGTGGGAGGACCTGGATCCTATCCCAGGCAACAGAGGGCAGAGGGCAGGGGCCGCTCCGGGTAATTTAGAGAGACTAATTAGCCTAACTGCATGTTTTTGGCCTCCAGCTGGAAACCTTTCGAAGAAACTCCACACACACACAAAGGAAACATGGAATCCGAACCGTCAGCCCTGTAGGTGTGACACCCAGGCAAGGGGGGGCGCTCAGGTCCAATGCTGGCCACAGAGTGAGCATGGGTGGGTGTCTGTCACCCCTGGGCTGGGGCTGCCTGGCTGATTTGTCAGTGCGCTCATTTGGCTCGATCGTGATGTCCCTGATTCATCTGGGGTGGTGCGTGCGCTCCATCTGAGTTAGGATGCACCTGTCAGAATGGGTTGGAAACTATTCAGCGAGCCGGTTCTCGGATCACGGTCACCCTGTCGGACAGAGCTGCCCAAATATGACAGCCCTCCTTTCGACGTGGGCCCTCTGTGGGCAGGCTTGGAACAAAAATGGATTTGATGTTCTTCTACTAATGAAAAAGGAAACTGGAGTTCTGTATTTATTTGTAAAAGCACTTGCATTTCACCAGAAAGATATGCAGAAAATATAACAAGAATAGAGCATATAGTGATGGAATAATGGGGCTTCGAAAGCCAGTGTGGGCGCAGTAATCGTGGGCTGTCTGTCGCCAGCTGGTTTATCCCGCTTCCCCATCGGCTACTTATTTGTCTTCCATTTGATATATCAGTGACTGACAGCGCACAGTCATCCCAACCACTGTCAGTTTGGAAGCCTTATTTCTTCCACACAATTGATTCCATTAAAACCAAGCAAATGAATCCAACACTAACAATTGCACTCGTTAAACCAGTTGCAGGTCCAATGTGGAGATTCATTCTGCGCATTTATAATGTCCTCCAAGGAGAGCCATAATTGTTAAGTAAAGGCACCTCGAGAGAACTCAGACTCATCTAACGACCATAAACCAAATTCATGTTTTTATCATGACTGGTTGAATCATTCAGTAGCTGATGTGTATTTATCAACTACACTGTTTTTATTTCTTTTTACTCACCAAATAGAATTACAAGCTAATTCCATTATATTTATCAGCTTGACAGTGGTTTCAAGGTCTTTCTCCAGTGCTGTGCCTGGGTGCAGAAATCAATTTGACCATGGGGCTTGAACCTGCAGGCTATTGTTGAAAGATCTAGTTGTTGAAAACCACATCACCTGCTGACCACATGAAGGAAGCACATCTCTGGTGCAGTTTACCAACATGCAGGCGTCTGGTCAGCCTCTTCCCTATATGTCCTAGAAAACTACATTTAAGTACAGATGGGCACCTTTCAGTCAATGTCAAGTTCAATCATACGGCATCAATATTTAATAAAGTCCCAGACAGCATCGTGTCCTGCCGCGTTGCCAAGGTGGAGGTCGTTTGGAACAGAACCCCGATGGTATCATATGTGCGGCCCTTTCCCTTATTAACTGACTGTCAGTCACCTCTCAGAAACTGACACGTCGCCAAATCAGGAGTTTGCTGGTTTAACGTCTTTGATATTAGTGTGCTTTTGTTCTGTGATAACTGTAAAGGTGGCATTTTTAATGCACCCCTCAAAGAATACAGTACTGAAATGGAGAGAGACTGTTATTTAGTATGGAAACCTGTAGTAACTGGTTCAGTGGTTGGAGGTGATGGTGTTGGGTTTCCACCCCTGGCCGTTACTTGGTACTCTGCCTCCGTCTTTTCTTTCCTACGTTTTCAGTGACCCTACTCTAACTCTAGAAGACAGACGAAACACAAAAGCAATATACCAACTGCCCACTTTTAAAGTTAAACGTATAGATAATGTGTTTAGCTCTGCTGTAGGCCGCATTAGCGTGATATTCAATATAACTGTGTTTATAGTTAAGTGGTGAGCCAGTGTGGCTGCTTTTCACCAAGAGCCCAGTTAATGAATATGCATTATGGTGCAGTGATGGCTTTAGGCATGCTTATGGTCCTCTTATGGTTATGCTCAGTGCCCAAGAGAATATCTCCATGAGAAGCCTGCTGTAATAATGCAGGGTACTGGGAACAGTGTGTCTGTCATGAATCATAATGACACTTTTACATTGGAGAAAAATATTATCTCTCTTCTCAGCCCCTACCTCCGATATCACCCCTGAGGCCAGAATCAGATGACTAACACCTGGAATCACGTGATGTGGCATTTATGAATTTTCCATCATTTATGCCCACATGACCACATTAATTTGCCCCTCCCCAAAGTGTATTACACTGTTCCATTTTGGTTTTTACGGCATTCATTTCGTCAAGATTGGGTTTAATAAATATGTGATCCATTTCATATTATCATCTGTCTGACACATTTTTCAGCGCATCAGTATTATATAAGTATTGCTCGAAATCGTTACACATTCTAAGTGGCTGAATGTGTCTTTTTATAATTTTTGGATTGGTGGGAAGGTAGACCACCTGAGCCGGCAGCTGTTTCCCCGGCAACACACGATGCGACGTCGGGGTCCAAGTTTACCATCGGTCTGCAATTTGATTAGAGGATTGCGGCATCTTGTCTACGGCAGCCTTGAAGAACAAAACTCGCCAGCAAATACGGAAACACACCAGCAAATACGGAAACACATTAGCAGCATTGAAAATGGAAAGGATATGTACCTATTGTTTATCGTATATTTGTTTCTGACAGGGCAATAGTCATAACTAGTTAATGCAAAGGTATATCATTAGGTCCCCGGAGTCGCCAACTTGGTGTCTTTGGCCATTTTCTCGCTATTTTGTCCACTTGAGCTTCTTTGTCTCCCTTTGTTGCATTTAACACTTGCAATGGTTAAGTATCATGCAAGACTGAATATTTCCTCCTGAGAAGTCTGATCAGTCTTTCTACATGGATACAGAGGTTTGCAAGGTTTATGGTTTCCTCCACATCTTTGTCAGGCATCCTTGAGTCTGTCTAGCCCACATGTCATAGAACTGATGCCTGATTCCATGGCTAAGAGATCATGCAGAGTCAGATCAGTCTGTGCTGGATATGGAGCCACATTTTCCTGGTCCATTGCATCAGATGATAAAGTGGGAAAATAAAACATGAAAACAATGCACTGTGTAAAGGTACAACTAACCCCTGCCAACCTCGTGTCAGGCTGTTTAACATACTTAAAGTACCTTTTTCAGTTGTTCAGTGGAATCGCCATGGTGTCCGTACAAGTTAGTAATGACCAAAATGATGCCACATGAACCATTTCCTGTATTTTTGGACCTCACTAGATGGTGCTCTCTGTTCAAGAAACGGGCACAAAGCATACCCCAAAGCAAACCAAGAGCACCATCTAGTGGAGTAAAAAATACAGCATATGGTTCATAAAGCATTATTTTGTCCATCACTAGTAACGTCATCCCTAGGTCATAACCCTAACCATATTCAAGCAATGTTTATCATTTCTATTCTAGCAGCTCCCAGAAACATCACTTGCTTCCTTCCAGCTCCTGCACTTAAAAATGAAAATTTGTCCTGCGTCTCTCTCTATTGCCCCTCTGGTATGGAGAAGGGGGTCCAGAATGCCAAGCCACTTTAATGAATTAGGTGTTATAAAGAATGTATTACTTTATGCAATAATCCAAATTAAATGCTAACTTTAACCAAATACAAATATGTGACTATCATTCACTTTCATTTATTCTTAGCTATGTTTGGTACATATACTGGCGTCTTTGGATAAAGTATCTCTCCACAGCCATCCAGTTTAAGTGCGCTTACCATTAGCAGTAGTGGGCTTCCGGTCTCTCATGCCCCTTGGACAAATCCTCTTTTAAAATAGGTAAAAAATACACACAGCAAAAATAAGTAATATTTTCACACTGTTAGCCACAGTAAGGACAAAGCATTTCTCACTTAAAAGGTACTTAAAGATGTCTACTGTCACGATTGGGGGCGGCTCGGGTGCGGGAACGAGGCGTGGTGCATGACCCACTGGCGGCTCCAGGAACTGGGTTTATTAAATAAAACAGAACATACTACAAACCAACAAAACCAAAAGGACCACAAGGGGTCAAAAACTAAAAAGGGATTAACAAAGACTACATTTACAAATGGGGTCAAGACAGGCAGACTACAAACAGAACATTCAAAACTTAACTGACATCCAACTATCACAAACAATGAACCACTACGGACTAAACTCAGGCAGGAACTTAAATACAAAATCTGAATGGGATAAATACAAGCAGAAGTGAGACAGATAATTAACCAATAGGGGAAGATGCAGGACAATGAGCAATCGGGGAAACACACAAGGGCAGGAACAAGAACAGCAACAGGTGAAACTAATAAACTCACAGAACTGAACAGGGAAACAGAGACCTAGACCAAGGAACAGGGAAATAGAAGCTAACACTGGTGAATACAGACAGGTATAAACACAAGCAAGGGCACAAGGGACAAAACCAAAACCAACTACAAAATCAGACACAAGAACTAGAGACACTCAACTGAAACACTAGGGAGCCAAAATACAAAAGCAGAGGAGGTGGGATTTAGACACAAGACAGAAGGGAACACAGACAACTGGCTGCTTGACGTGTTGAGCCACAAGACGAGAGAACAGGGGGGGAAACACAAAGACTAACATGAAGGACGGGATGAGCAGGAACACCTGCTGGTCAAACAGGGAAGGTACACAGAGTGAGACAACAGGGACTGACCCTGGCATCTACCTAATGGGAGGCCAATTGACAGGCTCCCTTTCCAATCAGTAACAAGCATGTGATGATCAGTGGGTACATACCCTTTGCATTTTCAGTGCCGCTAACGTAGTGTTTTCATATTTGCTGGTGCATTTTCATGTTTGCTGACCTGTTTTCATATTTTTTGGTGTGTTTTTATATTTGCTAATGTGCCTTCATATTTGCTGGCTTGTATTGCTGGTGTGTATTTACAATTCCAGATGTGTTTTCATACTTTCTGGTGTGATTGCCCTTCAGGGCTTCCATACTTGTCACCACATGCATCCATAGTTCGTCCGCGGTTAATGTTTGGACAGGTTCGATTCAGAAAGTAGGCTATGGCTGCTTATAAACAAGGTATAACCAAAATGCTTAATAAGGGAATTATTGATGATTATTGATTCCAGTTTAAAAGACTTTTTGATATATTTTTTCAAATCTTGTTTCATACTTTTATTACTATGCAAAAAATATAAGAAAAGGATAAATACAATCTTTAGTGGTAACCTAGTGTTAGCATTAGTCTGGTGTTATTGATAAATTCTCTATTTGCACAGTTTCTATAGTTGTCAGTCATTTTAAATGAGGGTCAATCTATAAATGAACTTCGTTTATTCCCTGTGGTTATACAATACTTTTCGCTGGGTTGAGTCAAAGGGGAAACCTACTTACACGCTATTACTTGATCAAACCCGCATACAGAGTGCCCACTAGGATAGAGCTGTTATTTCTACACTTAAACTTATTACCCAGAATGCATTGTGTTATTGCATCATATAGTTCTGCTGCAGTTCTTAGTGAATGAAAATGAATATTTACATTTTTTTCTAGGGGAGAGTCAATATATATCAGCTTTGCTTAATATTGAATGGTATAATACAGAATGATTTAATGACATGAAATTTCATGCAAAGCACTTATCAGATATGATCATGACATTATCTGCAGATGTTTAATTATCCAAAGTGATTTAATTAGCGAATAATTTTAATCCTTTGTGGCTACTTGTGTGTAAAAATATTTACTCTTCTAAAACTGTCCCTTTTTGTAGTTTTAAAATTCATGGTCCTGATATGACAGCAAGTAGCATACCGTTTACAGTTTTCAGCATAACGTTTTAAGTTTAAATCCCAGAAAAAGAACATTACACCGAATCCGTTCTCAGTAAAATGCCTAGTAACTGCTTTGGATGGGAAAAATAAGAGAGCAAACAATAGTAATGATATGAATGTCAGGGATTCCGGAGGGGAGTGATTCCGGCCTCCTTTGTGAGTGTGTATGTGTGCGTATGCATGTCAGGACTCCTTCTGAATAGTCACCCACTTTTTGCTATTAGGGGCAGCGTCACACACCCACACCGTCCTCACTGCCGCCTCCCATCCTCTCATTATTGGTCCTCAGGCAGAAACTGCACAGGACACATCAATAAGCCCGACCTCTCATCCGGGGAGCATCCCGCCTCCCTCTGATCCTGGGACCAGCTTGATATGAAAGGCGAGGCCGTTTTTATGCTTTCTAGTTCCTTCTTTGGCTCGCAAGAGCAGCCGTGAGGGATGAGGCCCCCCCCAATCCGCCTGTCTGAATCCCAGCGGTCCCGCTGACGGCTCGTTTCCACGGTGATCACAAAAGAACTGCCTTCAGAAATAAGTCTCCAATGTCTAGGCGCATCACCTAAAGTCACCTGTTGGGGATGCAACTTTATAAAGAGCATTCTATTGAAGGATAAGTAATTTAATTTAAGCATCACAGGTCATGCTTCCTGTTGCGGTATAATTTGCCATTAAATGTGTTATAGATCTTGCTTTTCCTGCAGGCTTTCTGGAGATAAAAAGAGATGCATTTAAGCATCTATCATACAAACAATCACAAACAAGGTCTGGTTTTGACACGTTCATGTATTTTATCACAGTAATGAAGAATGCCAAACTTTTAAAGAGTCAGCACTGGGGAAATAAAAATGTAAAGAGGTGGTTCAATATGCCATGGGAATTAAAAAGAGGAAATGTTATTACTGGGAAAAAGAAGGCATCTGGAAGAATACTGTGCAGGAGAACCTACTGGAAACATCAGCTACCCCGTGTAAAACCTGTTAATCTCAAACTGAAACCATCTACTGTAAGTATTACTGGGCTTTTAGTTTATGCAGCTCATGATGCACTAATGTTACAATAGCAAAGTTATGATCAAGATGGATTTTATTGATCCCAGGGGGAAATTCTGGTGCATACAACAGAGAGAATGTAGTGTACAGAGAAATTTACATATAATGCCAAATAGACAAAAAGCAAAGTACACATTGAGCAAAACAAGTAGACATGATAAGCAAACAAACTTAAAAAGTATATAGTACACAAATAGAATATCCTGAAAAACAGAATAAGTTTTATTCCGTATAGAGTTAAAAGGTTAAAAACATGAAAACAAATTGGCACTCATGCCGCGAATGCGCACCCCCAGCACGGATGCCGCTCGGTGTATTCTCGGAATTCTGCCTGATTTTCCGAGGCACGCGGGAGCATCCGAGAGCCTGAGCACCATCTGTGTGCAATTTACGTCCACGTCGTTATTTTAAAACCCGCATGAGCTGTCTGCACATATGTTTATGTCGATCGCCCACCAAGAGAGGAGGAGGGCTGGCCCAGCAGCCCAAAACACGCACTGAGGCCCAGCGGCCCAAAACACGCACTGAGGCCCAGCGGCCCAACACAAGCACTGAGGCCCAGCAGCCCAAAACACGCACTGAGGCCCAGCGGCCCAAAACACGCACTGAGGCCCAGCGGCCCAACACGAGCACTGAGGTCCAGCAGCCCAAAACACGCACTGAGGCCCAGCAGCCCAAAACACGCACTGAGGCCCAGCAGCCCAAAACACGCACTGAGGCCCAGCAGCCCAACACGAGCACTGAGGCCCAGCAGCCCAACACGCGCACTGAGGCTCAGTAGCCGAGAAACAACAGTTTTCCAGAGCATCAAAACTGTACTTTTTTCAGCTGCTCTTGCAGTGTTTGGTAAAAAGAAAGATGGCTTTCCATGAGACCTAAAGGATCCAGTGGGAGGGTGGGAAGGGACATTTGGGAACATTAGGTAATAAAATAGATACTATAAAATCTCCAAAGTATCGATCTAGCTTTCAGCTGCTTACCCATTATGGTGTCTCAGTGAGCCTGGAGCCTTCGCCAGCCTCCACAGGCACAAACAAAGTGAGATGGGCCTTGAGCCCTCATCCCTGGGGGTGTGAGGCAGTGCTGTTGACCCCCACCCCTTCAAAAAACTTGTAATGGGGGAAGGGGGGGCTAGAGCCATTTTATAATCCATCCATCCATCCATCCATTCACCCGTCTTGTAATGGTTTATCCAAGAACTCAAAACAATAAGCAGGCAGGCCCCACAATCTCTCCTTCAGCTGACACACTGCTCTTTCTGTTTTTATGGTGGGGGGCTTTATTTCCGATAGGCTGAATCAACTGCTGTGTCATGCAGTTGGCAGTTTATGGGAAGCATCCTACACAACGCACCTCTAATCTGAAAATGGTACCCCTGCTGTTCTTTCAGGTTGACACAGATTCTTGCTGTGCCCTGATGTCACCCGAGAGGCTCATTCAACTCCCTCAACCTATGCGTTCAACAGCGCCGGATCAGCCTGCTTGCACCGCATCCATCTTCCAACTTTTTCCCCCACAGGTTTTAGATGCTGGAAGCAACCTGCACAGTGTGAGGTGACCATGCAAACTCTACACACATGGCGTGGAGTCAGGAGTCAAACCCCTGACTCTGAAGGTGTGAGGCCACCCACTAAAGCCACCACGCTTACACCATGCAAACTATCCTGAATTTTATCTATTACGTGTGTCTGACAATGAGATGTAAAATGAGTGGCAGAACCTTCTCAGAAATGAACAACTTGGTGGAAAATCTAAACTAAAACCATAGATAACTTCACACTAATAAAGTCCACTGTATAGTATACCGTATACCCTCTCCCACAAGTCAGTCTGCCAAACTGCTGCCCTTCTGGAATTGCCCTGGTCAAGTGGCTGTGAAGTCTAAACGTCTGGGAGAAGGTCCAGTAGTAAAGTGGTTGCCACTTCACTCACAGAAAGGGACCTGATCACCTAACATCAATACCCAACATAAATGACAGATTCCCGCTGGCAATATTCCAACATTGCTATTACTGCAGCTACTATAGCAACCACCGCAACCAAATTCATACTAATACCCTTGTTTTCAGAATAAGATAATGCAGAAATTGCTGTTCACACTTTTGGCCATATATTACCGTGAATGACAAAAACACAATTGATTACCATAAAAAGAACAGTATAGCATTATTGGTTACGCTTTACAGGCTTTTGTTATCTTACTGTTATCTATTAATTCCCAGTCAGAGCTTAATGACAAATATGTTTCCTGCATTTTCCTAACATACCTTCCTTATTAAACTCAATGAGATGCTGATGTTTTCACTCTGCACATCTGGGGTGTCTCTCTCCGCCTCTGTCCATTACATGATTGCTCTGGTCTGGTGTTTCTTCTGCCTCATTGTAGGAATCAGGTCAGTCTTTGTTACCAGGACAACCTGGCTGAGCTGACATTATGTGTTCGTTATCAATGGACAGCTTCACTCGCACTTTAATTCATCTGTGTGTGTCCAGACACAAGTCCTGGTCTCAGTCATCCAGTCTAATGTTCTCTCTGATACTCTTTGGTTTTAAAATGACAATTAATTTCATATTCTCGCTTCTTTCACAACATGGAATGATTGACTGCTCATGTAGAACATATTATTGTTATAACTGTTATTATTTTAACATTTTTATCCAAAGATATTTTTATTACAATTTTACCCATTAGTATAAATCAAATTAGCATGTTAGCCGAATTTTAATAGAACAATTTAAAATGGTTATTTATTATCCCACCAGGATAAAACCAGTTATTTTCCATGAATCTGAAGTACTGATTAAGATTAAAGTAGACATCTACTCTCTGAATCTTATCATCTGCCTGCCCCTGGCCCGCCTGTAGGAGGCGCTGCTGAAGCAAGAAGTCAAATGTAACATGTACTCCAGGTAGGGGACAGGACAGCTAGTTCAATCGTCTGAAATGCATATACTGTATGTGACTGGTAGCCTGCAATGGTCTGGCATCCTGGGCAGGGTGTAACCCAGTCTTGCTGCTTGGGATGGGAGCCAGCCTCCACTTCATAGGATCCTAGATGGGATTCTAGTCCAACGCAAGGGTCACATTCTCTGATTAGATGGGTAATTTAGACACCAGTTATCTTAACTGCATGTCTTTGGACTGCACGAGAACACCAGTATATCCGGTGCAAACTCAGATGACATGAGTAGACTGGCACACACACACACACAGACAGAGTGGGAATGGGATTTGAACCCCCAACCTGAAGGCATCAGGCTCCATTTTACAAATTGGGAATACCAACCTGCTGATGTAACAACTTCAGGCAGTAATTTCTGAAGGTAACTCAAAGTAAAGTGGCGGTAAAAGCCTGATTTCACCAGAGCAGCCACATGATGATATTGGCAGCTGGGATACCTTTCCTCCCGCAGCCCAACTACAGTGCGCGGGAATGAGAATGGCACTCTCCCCAGCGGGCTGAGCGGGAGAGGGTGTCATTTGGCTCGCCCTGAAAGGCCCCCCAGCGTGTCGATCCTGTGCACTGGGGCTGAATCATTCCTCTCACCCGCACGCCACACCCACCCCCCCTGCCAAGATGTCAGGCTCCGAGACGGCTGTCACGGCAACACACTGGCGGGTTGGTGGCATGTACATGAGCAGAACGACGATGGAACACTGGAACGTCCCTGTCAGTGCAGCCGAAGGGCGTCCGCTGACATCACCGTCTTTACGGTCGTCTAAAAAATTGCCTCACAGTTTTAGATACTAATCAACAGAAAAAAATATTCACTAATCAACATGGTGCAATTGTACTTAAATGCTAATACCAATGTTGTGGATTTTTACACAGTATATTCCCTATTTTATCTATTTGTATGATCAAGTGAAGCCTGACAACCTCACATCATTATTATATTCTTTAGTCATTTAATTAGCAGGTGACTTGTCCCTAGTTCTTGCTCTCTAACCCATTTCCACAGTAGTGGGTAAAAGCCCTTGATTCAGCTTTACTAAGTCAATCACCTGTAACTCCTTTCTAGATGAAAATGGCTTTATTTTCTTCTTTTCATGGCTCTACGGTGATTTGAGTGCGACTCATTCACTCTGCTTTCTTTACAGGCCCTGACAAGGTAGGACAGTTCGGTAATAGCTTTAATCGAGCTTTAACCGGTCTCCGGGGGGGAAAAAATGGTTTCTTTCTCTCCCTTTCTGCCACTGGTGATAAATCTTTGTCTGAGACGGACAACAAAAGAAGGTTTTTCTCTCAGACTTCTGTACTACTGCCACCGTGAAAAGAGTGTTTTTCGAGGATAAAAGAGGTTGAGGTGATATAATCTTCAGGATTCCACAGCAGCTACTCTGTGAAATTTGAAACAATCAGCTGAAATGCCACAGACTACATAAAATAATAAAAAAGTAATAATAAGCCTTGATTTTCTTGAATTGCAATTCACAATGATTCACAGCCAGTAGTATGCATTTGCGGTTAGTGTCATGAACAGAGCCATGAATACATTTATTATTAAGAATTACACAGAGCCGGCGTATCATTTGACGTTTGTTCCCCAACACCAAGAATAACATTTGCAGTAGATTGTAAAATAGATTTATGTTTGTTTTTCTATTACAATGGTTCTGTTTCAGGTGAAATGTAAACTTCGGTCAGCTCTTTGTCAGTATGGGATACTTTTCTGTCTGCTGAGACGGACAGAAATGTTTATGGCGTTTTTCAGCTCTCCTCTTTGGAAATACCAACTCAACCCATTGTGACATTGAGAAACCCCAAGGAGCTCAGTAGCTGTGTGTTAACAGCAGTGTGCCATTACATATTACTGACTTACTTATCTTCTGTTTTGCTATGTAACAGCTCTTTCACAGCTCTGTCCAGTTTGAGTATGGGGCTTCCTCTTCCATGGTAGTATGCCTCTGTGGGTAGCACATATGCATCCTTCTCTTGGCTCCACCTTTTTGTGTGATGTTTTGGTGAGGGTTCCCTTTTTCTTTCTAATAATATGCAGTTAGGTGAGTGGATGTCTCTAAATTGCCCACAGTGTGTGTATGCCTTGTATTGCAGTGTTTCCCAACCTGGTCCTTGGGAACCGACAAGTCGGTCCATGATTTTGCTCCCTCCAAATTCCCTGCCAGGCAGTTCACATTTTTGCTCCCTCCCAGCACCGGATAAATAAATGGACTTTGAGTCCCCGTGGACTGGACTGAGAAACACTGTAATGGACTGACAGCCTATCCAGTATTTCCCCAGCTCTGTGTCCTTTGCTGCTGAGGATAGTTAGCCTTCAAGTTAGCCTCCCTGGGACCCTGACCAGGATAAGCAGTTTGCAAAATGGAAAAATCATCTTAATAACCTCTATGATTAGAAATCATATGGCTTATTTGCCAGTTACATTTCCTAGGAAATATGCTGTGTGGGGTTGGAACTACATAAAAAAACGGCACAGTTATTTAGGATGACTAACACAGAACGCAGCGGCCATGCTGAGTAGCGGAGTGTTAGACACATCGCTCAGGGGGACACCCGCGTCCACCGAGCTTTGTGTGGATTAAGAGCCTTTGATCATTTTGCAATAAGTCAAACGCTTCACACTCCTTTTGCTGGGAGAAAGAGAGAGAAGGAGAGAGAGAGAAAGGAAAAACACAGTTTCTTGATATCGACATGAGCTGCGAGACAGGACTCACTACTCACTACCAAAACGGCATGGCACCGGGGGAGCCTGTGTGGTTTGGAGGAGTCGGCAACACTTTTACTACCGGGGGGTGGGCACGTTTGGCTCTGACGAACCGGCAAGGAGGGAAAGTGGAAGCTCAGGAAACATGCCAGCCGGGACGGTCTGTCCTGGTGGGCCAGGAGAACCAGCACTTCAAGGGTTGGATCAGTAACCGAAACGGCCACTGCTTCCCACCCCAGGAAGGGTCCTGCTGTTACACCCTTGAGCGGAGCAATTATCATGGAAAAAAACACGATATAAAAGTCATTTCCAGTGTAAGCCCCTGCTAGGCAACTAAATTCAAAATAAAAGTCCGGAAACCTGAACTGAAAGCCCTGCTCGTTAGAGAAGAAGTCCCGGAGGCGACTCTCACAATGCGATGGCGAGCCCCATCCTTCAACAAACAAAGTAAATAACTGGAGGAATGAGACAGCGTTTGATAAATGCATGATACCATCAGCTGGCAGGATATACGTTTGAGATGTGTCTCCGCGGAGACCATCGTTCTCTGTATGGGTGTCAGAAACATGAATTCAGCCGCTAGGGCGAATAGAAGGTCAGACACGACAGTTATGGACAATGCATCAATGGGAAGGTATCACCCAGGGGCCCTTCGCTGCTCAGCCCAGCAGGGTAAGTGATATACGACTGTACTGGAAGACACTTTTTCTTCAGGTGTGATTCCTGACATGCCCGTTCTCTCCTTCCTATCTACGCCACCTGGGTTCTGACTCGTGGTCTCAATCACGTTATGGCACGACCATTTCCAGGCTATTTTTAAAGGACCCCCCCTCCCCCCTGCCCAAGTAGACATTAGAAGCAGTGAAGCGATGCATAGCTGAGGTTGACCTTTGGCTGTGCATTTGTTGCTGTTGAAGGGGGATGGGTCCCATGTTTTCTGTAAAACTGGTCAATGAAACCTGTCAGTTTGCCTAACATCAGTAGCCGGGCTGCTCTTCTGACCACGAACACGAGCGCATTTTTATATACTGTTACTGCACCTGCCCATGGAGGAGGCAGTCAGATCACAGCAGGTGTGATGGGGGCGATGACCGTATCCACAGTCCGTTTCAATTACGTATTATATGGGTTTCAATTACAGCCACAAATACTGCCAGTTGCTTCCCAACCACAAATCGGCAACTGACAGGTCTATAAATAGGAGAAACCGTTAGAACACTGGAAACAAACACGTGAAGTCAGTTAGGGACAGTGCGAAGACGCCAGGGCGAGGTGAGGCAATGGGAGTGCCACTCCAGATCATTTAGCCATTAATTAAACTGTCATAGATAACAGAAACAGCTAAGATGGAGGCTGGATGATGATAATCTAGCTGTTGGTAAGAGATGGTTGTTACATTCTCCCTCGTCATGCTCCCTCGTCAGGCGATATGCCTTTCCTTCGAAAGGCCATCCTAAATTTGTCTTCCATTCCTAGATGGGCTGGGAGGAAATATTCAGGAAGTCATTCATTGGCTAGTTAGGGTCAGTACTCCAGGATGGAAAAGTGACGGGGTGGGGTGGTTATGTCTGGAGGACTGAGTATGGGATTTCTCTTGCCCCAGGATTATGTACCCTGATGTCTCCAGGCAGTGCAAATTCTGGGAACATTTCCTTCAACGCAAACATTTCCAGAACCTTCTCAGGTTGCGGTGACATTGGGTAAATCCTATCAGAGGAGAATGATATTTTTTTTTGTATCTTCTGGGCACCTATGGACTGTAGGCTGTCCGGTGAGAAGCAGACCAAGCTTATTGGTTAAGAAACTACATACATAAGAGCTCTGCACATGTTCCCTTGAACGATTAAGCAGTTATCTCATCAGTTAAATTTTTAGCTTCATGATCGAAACTGAAATATGAATGATAAGTTACATTAGATAAATGTATCTACCATACTGAATTACTGTAACAATCTGTCATGGCAGGACTACAAAGAGAACGACACTTGGAAGAGTAGAAGGATTTTGTTTGGGCACCAGAGACGAGTGAGACAGTAATGGACCAGATTACCATCTTTAGGTCAGATAAAACAATGACAGACAGACACACACACACACACGCACACAAAAAAAGGTTTATAATTATGTCTTTGTAGGGACTCGCCATTCATTTCTATGGGCATAACTCTAATCCCATAATGTCGACCGTAGCCTCTACTCAACCCTAACCTTAACCATAGGTAACCAAACAAAATACAAGACTTTTAGCATTTTTGTTTTTTGATTTCGTTTACAGATGTTTTGTGGGGACCTGAAAAATGGTCCCCGCATTGCCAAAATAACAGATTTCTATGACATTGTGGAGGACATTTGGTCCCCACAATGTAATATAAACCTAATCCACACAAACACACACACACACAAAAAAACAGGTATCATGTGGAGGAGAGGGCTATGGGGCAGGGTCTAACATCAGGGTCCAAGAAAGGTAAGAGAATGCAAGTCTCTATCTTACCAATCTTGCAGTTACAAACTAGTTAACCAGATTTTGGGCCAAGTCCAACAGTACTTTGGGTGTTGAGGAAACCAAAAGGAGAGATGAGCCTTCAACACAATGGAGGACATGTAAAATGGAACACCTGCAATCTTATCTTCTTTTTAATTCTGCTAACGTTTT
>JAODKE010000001.1:30147797-30163083 GCA_026779605.1 Mormyrus hasselquistii | reverse complement strand
GAGCCTTCAACACAATGGAGGACATGTAAAATGGAACACCTGCAATCTTATCTTCTTTTTAATTCTGCTAACGTTTTTTTCAGCACTTCAGATTAAAATAAGACTTGATTAGGCCCTTACACAGCCCTTATAACGGTGACATTTGCCCAGAATTAATTGCCTACATTGTTGTATCTCAGAGATGTCATTTTCCTACTCTCCCGTAACCAGCTCGGTTAATCTCCTTTGGGGGAGACGTAGCAGATTTAGTCCGTCATCAGCTTCTTATTTAACCCTGTTCCAAGGCTCAGGCTCATTGCGTTTCTCTCTCTGCAGAGAGCCCTTTGCATTTTTGCTTCCAATATGACTTTTCACAACTCCTTCCCACGTACTGCTCCTTTTAAATTGCTTTATTATGTACAGATTAGCAAAGCTTTAGTAGCCTTGCACTGCTTATGCTCAGCTTGTGATATCTTCATATAAGATGCATTTGTGGTGTGCAACGCGGCCTGACCGCATCTCTCACATGCTTTATGTAATTATAATCTCTAATGTGAGGTGGATTTAAACTTAGTATGTATTGCAGCAGTACGGTTCAAGGTGTTTTGACAATTTTATGACTTAGATGCTATTCAGATGCTATTCATAGACTGAACTGTAATAAAATCCACAGACTTACAGTATATGTGAGGTATTTAGCTCCGCAGAATGTGGATATACAATGAGTATCTTGCAGTGGGGTGCATCATATGGCACGGTGGTATAGGGAATCTTTGGTCAAACACAAGGTTTCTGACATCTGCCTATGGAACCATAAATTAAGACCTGAAGGAGAAGAATTCAGTCTGAAGGTGTACTTCAAGGGGGCATTCAGTATGAATCTGTGCAAGGCAGTGCAAGGCCTCTTGTTACATCGGCTCAGTCAATAGCATGCCTGAATGCTGCAAAGCTAATGCTGTTTTTTAAAGCAACAGTACTTTGTGTGAACCATGTGTAGTCAGTAAAACACCACAGCAGTGAACGTTCCATCTGGAAGCGAGTAGACCGAGGCAGAAGGTAGCGCTCTTAAAGAATGCCGTCTATACAGATACCAAGAACTGATACCTCATAATAACAACAATCAATAACATGTGGTTTCTGTTCCATGCTTATGAATAGATGCATATAACAGACTAAGATGCTATATCAACTGGCTAACGTAGAAAACAAAAATATTAGCACTTGCTAGCAATCGTTGATATTTAAGATCCAAAGCTATTTATAAATAGATACAGTATGCAAGATCAAACAAAATGCCGCTCATACCATTTGGCTGACTATTGCCAGAGGACATTGATCCAGATAACTGTGTTATTAAATATTTGGCCAGCCAGTAAAAGTGTTTTTCAATATGTTTTTGCCACAATTGCAATTCTTTGTAACAGCACCAATTTTACAGGAACAAAATCCTCATACAGTAAAAGATGTACTCCACATATACAATGTCATGCTGATATTGATTTAAAAACCATACAGATTGCATCAATGTATGAATGAAAGATAAATCAATGTTTCCAGATTCACTAGATAACAGGAAGATAGCTTTGTCCTGGTTTCTGTATTAATTCAATAAGTTGATAAATAGTTGTATAATCATTTGATATCAAATTTCAAAAGTTTAATATCCTAATATCAAATTTCCGAAGGTTGGAATCAAAGGATCTGTCCTGAATTTCAGACGACTGATATCGAGGAGCATTCATTATTAGAAACAGGCTACAAGGTTGTGACACGTGGCAATCAGGTGACATGCCCAATAACCCCAGTCCGCTTCAGGATTTATTCTACTTGACCACTACCCATCTTTCCTGTGAAACAGGATGAATGTGACACATTTCTGACTGTCATTGCACATTTCCCCTGATGTCTACAGCTATTTGTTTGCCATCCTCCTAGAGACAGCTACAATGTGTTGTAACTCATTGCAGAATGATCTGCTGCAGAAAAAAACCCCCAGAATCCTCCAAATGAATAAGGCTGTTACACATAGTTGAGCAATTTGAGTACGAGACCCTAAACTCTTCCACTGGAGACCATCTTACAAGCCAAAATTAGAAGGGATACATTCAGTCATGGACACCAGACACCAGATGAAGCTGTGGCACTCGTTTTCAACACAACCTCTGCTGGACTCCTGCAAACATGGAGGTCATGCATACTCTACGTTGGATTCAAACTTGCATCTCCATGCCGGATTTTCTTGCTGCCAGCCAAAGCGCGGAAATCAAGCAGCTGTTGTTCCCATCTACAGATGTCTGCTTAATCTACACAGGGGATCAGAACCCTGGGCATCATGGGTGAGATGCACAAGCCAAACTAGCTCTAGGTATCCAGGTTTGTTCTGTTAGTAGCTCTTCAGCGCTAAGGTCTAAATGGATGATTTACACCCCCTCTTTGTAGGCCTGTGTGACAGGCAGCCATGAAGGGACATTCCATCGCCTCTGGAGGAGCTCTGACACGAGAAGCATGGCAATACCGCAGCCTTTTAATCTCACCGACAGGAGGAAGTCAGCCATGGACCTCATAGCTGTGATTGTGCTTCTGATCCACCAATTACTGAACCAAACAGCATAAGGCTTACATTATAAAATTTCTTATACAGATGTTTCAAAAGTTTTCAGAAACCCGAAAAATTGAAGATGGGAATGGTTTACAGCATTTTGTGCGGTACATAAATCTGCCTTGTATATTGAGAGGGCTCATTAAAACCTTGTTAATTCCTGCTCTCTTTTTCAATAGCATCAACCCACTTTGTGTGCCAAGGCAAATGGCAGAAATGCCATTTACACTCAGCAGGCGGACTTTAAATCAAAGCACAGCCCATCCAGCGGCATGTATCTTGTCAGCTTTCATCAGAAGGAACCGCATCATAAATCTTCTGTCCCTCCACCGTGAGCGGCGCTCGGCTCAGAGCTATTTCTGCCTTGGTGTCTTTCTGTGGTGAAATCTCCGGGTTTTTTTGCAGAGGATGTTGTTATCTTTCAGGACCCAAAAATAGTTGGATGTTATGGATCTTGGTTGGATGGGTTACAAACTTCTAATTTAGCACAAGGAGAATTCATCCAGGACAACGAATGTTGTGGTGTCACAGTCAGTGACTGAATTCCTGTGTCACTTGAGAGGAGGGTATTTTTGGATGATGTGTAAACTGGTGGCATCTACATGAGGTCCATAGGTCAAAAGGTTTTGCTGGTCAGTTTGCTAACCTGTTAAATCCTCTTGTGTGATGCATACCGGGACAACGTTTCACTGTTCCTTGTATGTTTGCCACATGCTGGGTTTGCCCTGGCTAATGCTAGCTCTCAGGAAGAACTTTTCTAATACAGTCATACCCCTTTGGCACCGATTGGGGGAAAATGAAGCATGATAAAAGATTACCATGGCAACACAACTGACCACCTATGAGCCCAAACACAGGACATCGCACAGAGTGATAGAGCTGTATTGTTATTGTAGCATTTATTACTCGTCATGATTGTTATTTTCATAGCGCAAACAGAGGCCTTCTTCTGGGGATACTGGGCGTACCTTCACGTCTGCGGAGGCACGTTGCCGCACCAGGCTGTGCTTAATATTCTGCTGGAGCGCCGCACTAATGAACGCCGACATCGTGTCTCGTCTGGTGACCGAGATGCGGTTCCCGCCCTGTTTTCATCTGTGTGCCCCTGTGCTCTGTGAAGCAAGCGGCTTGCAGCAACCCGTGGTTACCGGGGGGGGGAGGGGCGGGGGTGATTTGGGATGTGGCTTTGATATGTGTCAATATATTACTGGGTAAAATGTCTCAGTAGCTCTCAGGAAGAAGCAGTGTGGGGTTCAGTGTATCAGTTTCTATATGTATGGTAGTGCTTCCAGTAAAAAAAATGCCATTTCTGGTATATCGTTCATTCTAGCTATTTTATTCTGCCTGTAACAAACTCTCACATAATCATAATTCGTAATAGGCATAGATTTTTAATAAACGATCTTCATTCATATTGATCTGGTGCCCTGATCGAATCATTCTTTATAGGATTTCTGTACTATATTGTCATGTGTTGAAGAATAAAGGACTCTGACGTCTGTTGTCGTGAAACAAAAGGGGGTTTATCGAACATAATGAACAGAATGAGACTGGAAACAAACAGGACCACGAAGGAGCACAAATGGGAGGACTGGCAACCAGGAAGGACACAGGCAACAGGAAGGTTCAACGTCAATGACTGGACTAAGGCTGATGAGACAAACAGGTTCTTAAACACACACAAAGACTAATGAGGGGTAACAAGTACCATGGCATGGCTCTTCGGGGCCAGGTTAGAGAGGAGGCAAGAGGGTCAGGAGTATAGGACATGACAATATACCCCGCCCCCCGGGGGACAGAAGGGACAATGGGTTGGACAGAACATGTCAGGACCAAGTGGGTACACGGGGACAGTAGACAACACACAAGAGCCAGGGAGGAGAACCACCAGATAGGACAGGACACGTGGTATAACCATAGATATGTAATAGGCAGGGCTAGACCAGGGACCAAGAGGACAGCAGGAGAGAACAACATCAAGCAAAAGCATTTTTTTAGGTACCAGGAACACATCAAGGACGATGAAGAATGAACATTAAACGTCAACGGGGGCTAGCGAGCAAAAGATACAGAGACGGACAGAAAGTACCACACCAGAACAGGGCAGACAAACAGGGGAACAATTGAGACAGAGACAACAGAGGGGGTAATAAGGGACACAGGCCTGGGTAAAACAAAGGCAACACAGGGCACTGGGACAGGGATTCAGGCTCAGTGAACGGATATTAAGGACATCCAGGGAATCTTCTGGAATTCTGGAATCCAGGATGGGATCCAGACCCTCCTGACACCATTCACTATTGAGGAGGTGCCTGTCCAGACTGCAGGACCTAAGGGCCTCAGAGGGCCAACGGGGCTGGAGGGCAGCAAAGGGCCACCAGGGCCAGAGGGCAGTGAGGGCCTAGCGGGACAGGAACAGGAGGATGCTGAAAGGATTGTAGGGCAGAAGCAGGAGGACACTGAAGGGACTGTAGGGCAGAAGGGGAAGAGCACTAAGAGTTCTTCCCACTGGGTCTCAGTAGGAGAGTCGCCTGGATGGGCAGTGTTAGGCAAATAAAAGTCTTGGAGGCTGGCATTGATGGTTTGCCCCTCTCTCCCACTCCAGCTTAGCCAGCCCCTCTCTTGAGCCTCAGCCGACACCACTGGCTGGCCTGGCACCTAGAACCAGATTGGCATAAGCCCTGGACTAAGGTGGAGGCCCACAAAATAGGGCTTAGGGCAAGGTCGTAGGGGTCCCCTGGAAGAGTATTGTCGAATCCGGTCTGGTGTCGACGTGGGAGTCAGGTTTTGGCTGGTGACTAATGGCAGCAGTTAAGGAGACTGCTGACAGTGAGCCAGGTGGCTGTGAGGAGGCCACCAAAGCAGCAACAGGAGATGAGGCGGTTGCCAGTGGGAAATCAGGAGATCAGGCGGGAGAAGCTGGGACACCTGGAGGTAAGGTAAGTGAATACGGAACAACTGGAGGTGAGCAGGGCACAGCTGAAACAGAGCAGGTCCCTGTGATGGGTTGGGTTCTGGAGGCTCGGGATGAGTGAAGGCCCCTTCTAAGCCTGACCCTAGAGGTTCAAGACAAGCAGTGACCTTCGCTAGGCAGGAATCCGGAGGTGCGGCACAGCCTCCCCTGGGCAGGACTCTGCAGGTGTGGCAGTGGACTCCCCTGGGCAGGACTCTGGAGGTGCAGCATCAAACGAGGGTTCAGCCACAGACACAATTAGCATCCTTTTCTTTCCCACAGCCAGAGACAGTGGACAGAGCTGAGGAGAGCTGTGGGAACCTCACGGACTGAGCTGAGGTGAGCTGAGGAGTGGCAGTGGGCTGAGCAGCTTCATGTTGTAGAGACGCAGTGGGCTTTGGAAAGACAGCATGTGGTGGGATTGCAGCAGGCTCAGGAGAAGCACAGTGTGGTGGCTCCGCAGTAGGCTCTGAAGAAGTGGCATGCGGTGGCACTATAGCGGGCTCTGGTGGACCAGGAGTCTCGGCTGCAGGGGCCTGACGAGATGGGGTCCAGCTGCATGGGTTCTGACAAGATGGAAGATGCAAGCAAGTCCAGCTATTTCTACTTCTTCTTTCTTTGGCCAGAGTTGGGAGCTGCAGAGAGTGGCCTCTCACTCATTAACTGTTGCATCTCCCCCATACAAGGCTAGATCTTCTCTGCCTCCTGAAGATCCATGCCCGAAGTGAGCCTTGCCAGTATCTTCCTACCAGCATGAAAAGTGCTCCGACCTTGGGCACCTTCCACATGGTGGGATTTTACCTCCACTCCAGGTGCACGTCCAGGAGGGTTCAGCAGGTAGGGTGGCTTCGGAGGGATCAGTGTTGCGGAGTTCCAGATGAAGTCAGCTTGGGCAGAGCTTCCTCTGATCTCCTTTCCTCAGGCCTCAGGCTGGGAAAGGAGGCTGGGTGCAGAAGACATAACGCAAGGCAGAGATGCAGAGTGTAAGGGGCTCATGAGTATATCTGCTAGTCCAGTCATTCTGACCTGTCTTAAGGAATGAAGAACTTGAGGGCAGGTATTGTCGTGAAACAAAAGGGGGTTTATTGAACAATATGAACAGCAAATAGACACATACAGGACTGCTAGGGATCACAAACGGATGGACTGGCAACCAAGAAGGGCACAGGCAACAGGAAATGTCAATGGACTAAAGACAAACAGGTACTTAAATACAAGGACTAATGAGGGGTAACAAGCACCAGGTGTGGCTCACCAGGGCCACGGTAGGGAGGAGACAAGACGGTCAGGTGTGCAGGATGTGATATATATTATGAATTAGCAAGAAATAAAGCATGATGCATTATTGAGTTTTGGCATTAATATCACAGTCATGCAAGCAGAAAGGCATTAGGTATGAGCAGTTTTGCAGTTGGAGCTCTAACTCCCTTGTAATGTAATCAGACAAAGTCCTTTGGTGAAAACGGAATTGCATTCTACACAGACTGTTACGATCACGGTGGCAGTAAGATCCAGGGGATAGGAAACATCCTGTGGAGTCATAGAAGAGCGAGACCTTAGATGTCCTCTTTTGTGACTTGGCTAGCATCCCCATTCTGAGATGACCTGACATGAAGACCTTGTGCAGCCTCCCAAATCTGAAGGAAATGATTAGAAGCTGTCAAACTGGGCTACTAACCATAAGCAAGGTCTAATCGAGATGTGAAATCACAGGACCGGAAGACAGACTGGTGCCAAGCATTCCTAGGAAAATTTTGAGGTGAAGAACCTTCCGGAACATAGCACAGTGGGCGGCTTGAGTTACATTCACTTCCCTGTCAGCAGAAATGATCCCAATGACAGTGGCCCTGCTAAAACTAGTGGTGCCCCAAGCCAGCATGAGCGCTAATGCTGGGCCTGGGGGTCGTCTTACAGTGGACATAGTGTCAGTGGATGAGGCGTCAGTCACTGACCACAAGTGTGAGACCCATTCCTTCCAATGCCAAGGGCAATTAATGTATTCCCTCATCAACAAGCATTATGGGATTTCTGTAAGACTTAGCAAGTTAGTTACTGAAAAATGTACCTCATGTTCCTGTTATTAATGGTACTTGATCTAGCAAAATCCACTGCCTATTTTTTTCAGACGTGTTTATATACCACAGCTAAATGCTGTATAAACATCCATCCATTTAGCATATAGGTTATGCCAACAGACACCTACTGCTGCCACAATCCCTAGGACAATCGTCATCTGAACATAAAAAGGGTTATGTTTTAAAAATAACATCATATGTAAAATATGTATACCACAATTCATGTGCATGAAGTTTAATATTTCTGCAAATTATAAGTTAACTCAGATATTACTGAAGTACAAATCATGAACAAATCCTGAACAATTAATTAGTGATGAACAGACATGAGATCAGTATTTCACTTGTGTTATTCATTACTTGTTCATTCACTAGTTCCTTTAGTAGTTCCGTTACCACTACAATAAGGCTCTCTTCTGAAACTTGTAAATGGTAATTAATAAAAAGAAAACTATGTTATAGCTTGTTTAAAATTGTCTATTAACAATTTATAAAGTGTTACAACCTAATTCATACTCAGATTATAAACCAGATATAGTGACAAACATAGTAACTGCTTGATATGAAAGGTGCATCATGATTCATTAATGATAAACAAATATGAGATCAGTGTTTGACTTGTGTTATTCATGACTTGTCCCTTCAGATGTTCCTTTAGTAGATCAGGATATAGTAACTAATATAGTAACTGCTTGAGACAAAACATGCGTCACGATTCATAAATGATGAATTAATATGACATAAGTATGTAACTAAGACTTAGTTTGTGGTTAATTAATACATAAGTAATAGCATAATACTATATTATTTGTGCCCCTCAAGTAAAGTGTTACCTTACCCACTTTTACAGTGCCAGTGTTAAAAGCCAGGACTTGTGACATTATTTATACTAATGAAAGACATTCCATTACAATACAGCTGTATGCTTACTGTAAGTTACTTTCATTGAGTTGTTTGACTTTATTCACTTTTGAGGAATGTAATATACATATTCTGTAACAAAACACCAGGTTTTCACTTGATTTGTGACCCATAAAGGTAGCACAATAGCTTTAATACAGTTTTCTGTGGGTTTATTGATTTTTCTAGGGGTTGAACATCAACTAGAGCCTGTTAGCTTTTAGCAGTCTTATAGTCTTGTAGAAAACACCATAATAAGTGTTTAATGTACCGGCTGTAAGCTGAGGAACACGGATCAGTGGAGGAAGGCTGCAGTCACATATATGTCTGAGTTGTATTACCAGTAAGGCCTGGGATCCCTGGCAACACTGGGCTCCTGCTGGGAGGAAGCTGTACTGGCTGAAGCCTGGGCTTTTCACGATGGCCTGCTTTTTTGATCCGTGGTAGGCCAGGAAACAGTGACAGATTGCTAATGCTAAGACTTAGCACAGAAATGCATTGCAGTTAATATATTATTAAGAACAAGACTTTTGACACTCAGCGATATACATCGTGAACCATCATATACTTAGGGCCTGATGTATATTAGGCTACATTATGTGGGCACAGTATCTCTGGGTGACCCCTCTCCCATTTTCATTGGTTCTGAGCAGGGGAATCACTGAGGGGGGTGGCTTGGGACAGGTATGTTTTCCCAGGTCCTGGACTGCAGGGGTCCAGAATCTACCGATGTAACAAGGGGGACTTAACCCCCGCAGTTGGCAAAATCTACTGCAAAAGTCAAAGGTGACATTTTGTCAGGGGGCGTAGAACTCCTGAGTGCTGTTGCTCATACTATGATTATTGTGTAATTTAACAAAATATGGAGTTTGTCTTCTTAGTAGAAAGAACTCAGTGACTGTCTTCATTTTTTCTTTTTGGATGCCTCCCCCAGGTTAGTCTTCCCCTCCCAGTGTTCCTCCCCTGAAAATAATCTGGCGCACCGTCCGCAAGTTTGTAATAACTGTGTCATACCTGTACTGTGCTTCCATGGCAACTCTCACATCAGGATAGCAGTTGTGCTAATCAATGCTATTTGGATAAAGGAGACCAGGAAGATGAGGAAGAGGAAGGATAAAGAGAGAAGAGTTAGAAGCAGGAAAAAAAAATTAGTAAAATCTAAAGAGGAATCTCTAACTCTCAGAAGCTGGACTGTGTGATCAGATGATGAAGATGCTGCTTTCACACATGGACAGAGTTGTCAGGCTTCCTCATGAAGTCTGAAAAGTCTCTGTGGAAAATTTAGAACCCAGTGATATATTAGCAGCACCCATCCTGACTTCGGTTCTCTTCTTTATTATTCCCGTTTTTCATCTCCCTCTGTCGCCGTCACGCATCTCCATGTAATGCCCTGCCATAAATACAACCACCTTCACTGTTCTTCTCATGAGCCTGACAGCAAAGCGCACTCTCCTGGAAAAGAATACAAACAACTTTGGAAACTTCTGGTCCCCAAACAGGTGTCCACTATCATTTTATCAAGCCGGGACATAGTCCAAGCTAGAAATAAACCAAAGGTTACACACACAGGAGGTCAAGAAGGTCCAGGTTTTGTGCGGATGGCTCGACTCTGCCATCTCCTTCCTGGTGGTAATGAAAAACCTCACCGTGTCACGGAGAAGTGCCCAGGGCAGTACAGCGACGTCGTGGAGATGGGAGGCTCTGTAATTAACAGTGTCCCCACCTCCCGGCTACGTTACCATCTGCTCTGCCACAGCCCCGTCCTCCGGAATTAGCCCAGAGTCCTTTTCTTCGTTTTCGGCTGTAAATATTTCCAGGTCAAGCACAACGTGGTCAGCAGACCATTGTCATCAAAATGAGCAGTCAGAGAGCTATATTACCATCATTAGCTGGCTTTCTGATTTTAATGGCTCCAGGTCTTCCTCCCTGGGCTGATCCGTTCTGCCCGAGCACCTTCGCACAATCTGTGAGGCTCTGCGATGGTTCGGTCATTTCAAAAAGAACCTTAATGCTTTGCTAATGGTTTAGATGCAATGGCAAAAAAACGTATCTGGCTGAATATTTCTGCTTTATGTTCCTCTCCACTGAAATGGATCATTGTTTTATGGGATGTAAGAATCACACAGGAGGGTAAGAGCATATTAGCCTGAACTTTGTAGCTCTTTCAAAGGCAAAGGAATAAAATCTTTGATGGGGGGGGGGGGGGGGGGATGCGGAGTTTGCACGAAAAATTTGAGAGGAAAATATATCAGTGTATCTGAAGTAGTGGCTTTGTACTTGAGAGGTGGGTGAACATCTGTGCTGGTATGTTATGGGGGCATAAGCTACAAAATGAGGAAAAAAAGAGTAAAAATAATGTGGAACAAGTCCTGTAACACTTTAATTGAGGTAGCACAATTAATATAGCATTATGCTTTTATTTATGTATTAATTAACCACAAAGTTTGTTCATAATTAATGAATCTTGCGGCATCTTTTATCCCAAGCAGTTTCTTTATTTGCTACTATATCTGTTACTTCTGTAAACCATTGTGAACTACTTAAGGAACTACTGAAGGAACAAGTAATGAATAACACAAGTGAAATACTGATCTCATGGTTGTTCATCATTACTGAATTGTGACACTTTTTTTTAACTAAGACTAAGCTACTATATTTGTTCATGATTTGTACTTGAGTAGTAAGTATTTGAGCCCCCTCAAGAAAGCCAAGTCAAGTCAAGTGTTCACTTAAGTGTTACCAATGCAATGAATTCCAGAGACTAAGGTCAGCCATGCCTTCACTAAGCCAGTAAGATCTGGGTAATGACGTCCTAACTGAAATAAAAATAGCATAAACCATCAATTCAGCACTATAAATAGGATTCATCTATGTACATTAGATGGTTAACTCCCGCAAGATATCTTCTTCAGCATTGACCCTCCTTTTTTGTTGTTGATCTGACTTCCGAATGAGAGATGGATGTTTCATCCTGACAGGGATATGAGTGATGTACAGGATGTACTGAGCCAAGGGGATCAGCAGGCTTCAATTGAGAGCACAGATACACAACACTGGGACACCCAATCCATACCAACTGCCTCATGCCTCCATGGGGCAAAGGGTCAACGCTGAAGCAAAGTCCGCTCATCTGGGTTTTAATTCTCCAGGAACTCAAAAAGGCAAAAAGAAGAACCTTCATTCATTCCAAACCACCAGAAGAACAACTCACTTGCTACAACTGGACCTGAGGAGCTTAGTGAAGAGGTAGGTGGTTGAGTAGACAGCACCACTGACCAAAATGCCCCCTTGTGACTGATCTGGAGATGTGCAGCCTTTTGGGCCATTGAGCTTGCAAAGTAGTGACAGCCATCCCATACATTTGTGACTCCTTAGACAAATACAGTGTACGTGCTTACAGGAGCGTAAATTCCCCTCCATAAATACCCTCGTGCACAGTGCTAGGGTAGTTCCCTGGCAGTCAGGAACCATGACAAGCATGATGTTACATTTCTCTGGCTCCTCTGCACGCCATCGAGATACCTAGCCGGAGACTGACTGAGTCTAAAAGGAGACTCATAGCTAGTAATAAAGCCCCCTTTCAGGCTGTTGTCTCACTGATCCTCTTAGTGTATGGCGTCACATGCCCAGCAATGGGTGGCCAAGAAGGGTCCCCAAAACTCAGGGGCCCCACGCAAATGTGTGGTTTTTTGTGGCGGTAAACACTGCAGCTGAGGGTTACCTTTAGCTATCAGCTGTTAGCTATTACTTATGCTGCTTTTTATAGGGGGAAATAAAATTGCGCTTTAGTGGAATGTTTATAAACGTCCACATTTAAGTCACTGTGATTATAAAAAGGGAAGTGCAATGACACTGTGTCGTTGTGGGATTTTACTCAAAAATCTACAAAATAATATTCTACGTTGAACTGGATTCACCAAATGTCCGGAGGGCATGTGGAATCATCCTAACTTTCCCCCCTTTTATGAAGGCAGTGTTCAGAATAAAAGCCTGGACCTCTGTGATCTGAAAGTGTGTGAATGGTGTGTATTCCCTGCAATGGGTGGCCATGCAATTCTGGGTCATTCCCAGTCATGCGCCTGTTGGTTCTGAGACAGCGCCAGGATCCCCTGACCCTGTGTAGAAGAAGCAGTCAGTATAGAACATGAATGAATGACTAAGAGTACTTGTTATCCAAAACAAACATCCATCCATCCCGCTCATTAAGTGCTCAAAACAAATATTAAGGTAATGACTAAATGTTTCAACAGCAGGATGCGAGGTTTAAATGGCCCACACCCTGAAATTATGTCGAATGGCCAACAGCCACTAAAAATGTAATTAACACAACTGCAGAAAAAAAGAAAAGCACTTAACTGCACAGTGGGAGAAGATCTGAACGGCTGAGTGTCCTCAGCTCTGAGACACACTCAGATATGTAGGAAGACTGTGAGCCTGAATGTGGAGCTTAAGATGGCAGTTAAATCCCTCGGTCCTTCCGGGCTTTTCTCGAGTGCATTGCAGACACTTTGCGGTATTCGTATCGGCCTCCATCACCTCACACTCATTTGGTGGAGTCATTTCCTGTAGAGTGAATAACTGCTGATCCCTGGTCCCTCTTGCCCCCCTCCAGAAGTGAGCCCCCTTATGACATTTAGTGTGCCCAGCCAGCTGTCTGGGACTGTCGGCTCTGTGCACTGACGCTAAAATGCGGGACACCCCGCATGTCTGGCTGTGTTGCTAGGCAGAGGCGTGTAAGCGGAGCACAGGCATTGGATGGACTGCTGCGTGACTGGCTCTGCAGATGCAGCACATGTGCACGTTACGCACCGCTGCAGCAGGCCTGCTCTGTTAATGGCCGTGAGGCTTGGGAAGTGCTGCGTGGCATTACAATTGACAGTAGCTATGTGAAGCTCCAGTTCTGATAAGAACTGGTTCAAAAAGGACACAGCAAATACACAACATTGTTGGTTGCTGTTAGAGGAAGTCCCTCCCTTCAATGACATCATTGTTATTAGGAGAAGGGTGTAATGGGCTTTATTACACACTGAACACAGGGGGCCCTCCACCAAAGCCTCTGCCCACTAGTTCTGTAATCCCACATGATCTTCACAACATTGTAACCATGGTCACAGCTACCTCTCTTCCTCAAGGAATTCTGGGTACTTCGGTCCAGGACACTAGTTACAGTACTTTAAACCTTAAGTTTTATGTAGATATATTGGTACAGAAAAGGCAGTTTGACTTAAGAATTTTTATATGAGGCACTGTGTTCCCTTCTGATAAGTCCATGTGAATCCAGGAACTCTGTCACTGTTGTTCTGATACAGAGGCACTGAAAACTGGAAAAACTGCTGCTGGAATTCAGCCTTATTCGGCTATGTAAATATTGACCTTCATTCATTGCAGTGGATGCACAATTTCCTCCTTCTTGGAAAAACAAATGATGTTATCCTTTATTCACAGTAACATGTCGTTACACTAATCACTTTGGGGTTTATTCTCCCATCAGGCGCTTAAGTCAAAAAAATGCTTAAAATATTACAGACTTTTGAGTTTTGCGTATTCTCTCCCCTTCAGTGTGATCGCACCTACCATGCTTAACCTGAAAAAGTAGGCGTGGCAAGCAAAGTATCATTAATTCATAGAGCAGGAAAAGGGGGCTGCATGCTCAATGATTTTGGCAATAAGCATAACATGGAACATGGACTATTTCATTTACATTGTGAACATACGAATATCTATCTATCTATCTATCTATCTATCTATCTATCTATCTATCTATCTATCTATCTATATTTTACATGGTAGAATTATTAAGAGATTTTTTTTTTTAGTTTGGGAATATGGAGAAATCAGTGTTAAAATGTAAAATGCCTTAGAAAAACGTTGATGTGACACACAGTATTGTTATACTATAAGTGCACATTACAGCTGTGTCATGGCTCAATCCTATGGGATTCTCAGCTTCCTTCTATGGTAGAGACTGAACAGCTGTTGCTTGGTGTGAATTTCAGTTAGCGGGTACAACCCATGTAGATGATTTAACTGGGGCTGCCTAACTGACACGGGAACAATGTACAAATCTGGTCACCATGTCACATCTTAGCCTGCTTTGACTGTGGGAAAGGCTGACGTTTTTTTTCATGCCTATATCTTTAAATACAGCCAAGCGTGTCTCTGAACTTCTCTCTGAACCTGTATGTGTCTTTTTACTGGAAGGAGTAGAGTTGACAGAAGTTCACATGAAGTAGCTAGTTTACTACTGGTTTGGACTCATTCATAGAAGGTTACTGAAAAAGAGCAAGATTTCACTAAGGGAAATTTGAGTAGGCATGTTGACGTCTTTTACCAGAATTGTGCAAAGAAGATGCTGAGACCTGAGTCTGTGAACCAACCACAAGAAGAGTCAAAACAAAACTTAGTTGCAAGCATTAGACTGTCTTCATATCAAATACAAGCTGTTTTTACAAAAAAAGCAGAATGTTTGGCTGTGCTAAATTCCAGGGGCTTAAATGACCTCAGCAATGCTTCTCTGCATTATTTGTTTAAAGAGATGAAGCTGAGTCGTTCAGCTTCAGAAAGGTCCGCTTCAGTGTCCAGAAAGTCTGATCATACAAATGCAGCAGAAAATCATGTTACCATTATGATGCGTAAGGACATGACAATTTTAGGATTTTTTAAAAGTTTTTCAAAATGTTTTTCTGTCTTCCAAACTCACAATCCATTGAGTACTGTCAATTAATGTTTGGTTTCACACAAAATGAAAGTCAAAAAGCAACTAGCTATGACTGTAAGAAT
>JAODKE010000001.1:30128896-30141648 GCA_026779605.1 Mormyrus hasselquistii | reverse complement strand
GAAGCAATCCTGTAAGAATTCTCATAGGCTAATTCAAGCCTAATTCAATCTATATGGCTTAACAGTAGTCATTTAGGTAGAAGTACAATGATTCAGGACCCAGTCTGATCTTAACTGGCATTCCATAGGAGTCGTCGGTCACACTTTACTTCAGTGGGTACAAATAATGTAGTATTATGTCTTTACTTAGAAGTCTCAGTCAAAAGGAATTTTGAAAGCTAAATGCTCAGAACAAAAACACATTTTGAAAATATGCGAAGTAAGAGTAGCAATAAAAACTATCAGGGATTTCTTCTGTTTTCCAAAAAGTTACCGATATCTTGCCGGATAGCTAGATGAACATCGCTTCAGTTCCAAAACCTTTCCTCAGGGGCACCTCAGATGTTCTGTGTGTTTGTCAAATTTTACCACCGGGTCACTTCATTAATTTGTTTAGTTAAAAAAGCCAATGAGGATCTGATTAGCTGTATGAGGTGCCCTAGTGGGTGTTTGATTGTTGCTGAAAACACTGAGTTGCACTGGGTAGAAGAGCTTTGAATCGGCCATGCGGACATTCTCTGACAAATGATAAACCAACGTGATCATGTTCTTTGACTGCTTATTTCGCTGCTTAAGACTGTTACACATTACTATGTATAAATTCAGTTCAGGTCAATTCAATTATATTTGTATGCCACGTTTTCACAAGCATTAAATTATCTCAAAGCGCTTTACATTATCCCTGCCCAAAACCCTCAGTGAGCAAGCCAGATGCAACAGTAGCAAGGAAAAACCGGAGGAAGGAACCTTGGGAGGAACCAAACTAAAAGGGAGAGCACATATTCCTAGAGCGGGAGAATGAGAAGTTTATAAATGCACAAGGGTGTTAATGTCAGAGGGTTATTGTTGGGTGGGAACCTTCACGGGTCACATTGTCCGCCTGTTAAACACATACCAAACGTTTCTCCCATTTATGTTTTAATACGCAGGCACATCAGCGGGCACCTTCAGGCATTGCCGGTGCCACACTTTCACGTATTTGTTCCCTGGACCACGTGCAGGGCAGCACGAGTGACGGGAGACCCATCCCTGCCCTCCGCCAACCCGGCGGCCGGAGAGCGCGCCCCGGTATTGCTGTCCCACCGGGCATAGGGCGCGGCACGAGCGCTCATGTGTGACGCCGAGCTATATTGGGAGCTGGCTGACCGGCGCACCTGTTGCCAGGCTGTCGGCGCGCGGCGCGGCCTGGTTTTCCTCTCCCTGGGGGCGTTGCCGGAAGCTGGCCAAGCCGCCCACGAGTCACCACATCTGCTTAGCTGCGAAGAAGCCCTCAAAGCGAGTCCCTCAGACACACCCGCTTTGTTCGGTCTCACGGCTCTGCATGGAGAGAGACCAATAAGCTTCATGTGATTGGGTAAGGGCAGGCCCCAGACCAGCGGCAGGAGTCTGGAAATCCTCCCAGACTAGACATGGCCACAGCGGGACAGGAGACAGATGTGGGAAGGAGAGGAAGTGCCTCCTCTTGTCACCTTTCCAACTTGGCACTATCCAGCAGTAGCTGAGCCATTTTTGTCTGAATGGACTTAAATTGGCCGCCTGGTGAAGCAGTTATTTTTCTTAATTGGACTGAGGTCAGATTCGTACATTTGCAGTCCAGTAAAACAGGAAACCTTCAGTTAACCCTATGAACGCCATCACCTGTAGCTTATTTTCAGCATTTCTGATCTGTTAATGCCCACTTCATGATGTGTCTTTTATCCTCATGGACATTTGCTATATGGCCTTAAAGTGTTAAACAACATGGTTCTTTCCGGAAGGAAAGTTTCAGCAAAAACCAGCATAGGTCCCTCCATGCTATGTTATGCGCATCTACAGAGAAGCGTGACTCTTTGCAGAGGAATGGTTAGTTTTCCTGCTCTTATTTCAAGACCTTTTATCTTGGAGTTTGAACATCAAGATGCAGCACAAGAACAGTCTTTATATGTCTCTGAGTTCAGCATTGACAGAAGTGGTTAACAACCTGGATTCAGAAGCAAAGACGCTGGTTCAGAAATACCAGGAACTCTCCCCTGCTGCTATAGCCTTGAGCTGTGTGCTTAACCTGAATAGCCTTAGTGAAAATGTCCTGTATAAAAATATTAGAAAAAAAGCATGCAAGCTGTGTAATAAATGTAGAAGCTTTGAAGAGAAGTCTCAGCTCAGAAACTAAACAATATAATGTAGCCATTCTATGATAGTCAGGTCCAAACTGGCAGGCAATGGAATCCACCAATTACTGTGGCATCTACCCACCCCAACGTTCACCAACTTTAAAAATAATGCTACCATTGGCGTTGATATCATGAGGGTTTCTTTGCTTAGCTGACCTTGTCCTTGGAACTTATTCAGTGGCCATTTTTTGTATGTATGCATGGATATTTACAGGCGAGATTCACCCAAACGCCTGTAGCGTATTCCGATTCTAAGGGATGGAAGCCAGACAGCTGTTTACATTCCATGCAAAACAAAAAAGAAATAATTTAAAACCAATTAAGTGTATACCCTGCACTAGATAAGCTTTTGATAGATGGTTGCACAAATATGCATTACAAATGATGTTACAAACATATTGCATCACCTTGACCTCACTGTCTTTTGATGACGTTGGATAACCTTAGTGGAGAGCAGAATCTGGCGTCCACGTGAATAGAGAGCTCACCACTGGCTAGCCTTCAACACAATCCTCTCCCACAATGTTAGCTTCCCAAGCAAAGCTGCCAGAGGTTTGGCAAACACCATATAAAGGACCCTCCATTATGTGCACCTAGGCCAGGGTCTATCAGTTAACAAGGCCCAAAGACTCTCACCACCGCTGGAGGGGCTAGTGGTGCTGATGGCCGAGGAGATGCACTCCAGGCCTGCACAGTTCAATCAAGAGCTGGGAGATGAGGATATTTTGGGGGAGGGGTAAGATAATACAGGGAAATATTGCATCCCAGCTTGCAGCTAGAAAATGACAGAAACAGGGGTGGACGACTGTCAGAGTGTCCCGCTCACTCCACGTGCAATTAGTGACACGCTGCTATCTTCAGTTCACAGTGCAAGGTGACAGCATTCATCAGAAGCCCTGTCTCTAACCACCCCCCTCCCTCCACCGCCTTCCCGGCCTGTCAATCATCATTTCTAAAGGAGGCAGACATCTGAGAGCCTGTCGATGGACTTTCAGTCAGTAATGGCATAAAATGAAAAGGTTCTCTAGAACAAAATAAAAAATAGTAGCTCAGGGCCGTTTATCAGTAGTATCAAAAGAGCAATAAAATTCCCAAATGGGTTTTGTAAGCACCAGTCTTACATTCCCACACAAAGTATTGATAAATGTGATTTGTCTTTATGTTACACTTCTTGTCCACGTCTTGCATGATATGACAGGGAAAGAAGATGAATGGAATGTGTGATATGATATATAGGGCCATACCATTTCACAACTGGTCTGAAGAGATTGGGATTCAAGCAGGGATGCCTAGAAGTGATTAGCAGTGGTGTCCATCCTCATGAATTGATTTTATATAACCTTAATCTACTCCCTCTGTCTCATAGACATGTGCTGTCCTCTCCCACAGGGGTCAAAAGGCCCTGATGAGGTGATTAATACAATGATCTGTTGGGTATTTAAAGCAGGATCCCACTGTCGTCTTTAACTCAAGGTCTCAGTGGGGTCTTTAACACAGGAAGCTATAGTCTTTAAATGAGGATCCCAGTGGGATATTTAGCAAAGGTAAATTATAGGGGTCTTTGATTCTGGATATCAGTGGGATCTTTTACTGAGGATCCTAGTGTACCTCCACCATAGTTAATTGAGTGTGCCATACCAACTTCCTCCATCAGGTGGCGCTCTCCCAGGACAATCTAAGCAATGTGCACACTCTGCACTGCAGGTCTTCACACCCGTGACAAACAGTCGCAGCCAGAGGTCTCTTCACACATGGATTCCTGCAGTGGAGGAAATGCCCAGCTCCTCGAAGGTCATTATGCAGGACGGGATCAGTGCCATGAAGCTGTGTTTCACTCCAATGCTTTCCAGCGAGGGGATAATTAGCTGGTCCGATTTACACGCGAGCCCGGTGGCGAGGAGGCCAAAGCTGCTCGCAGGGGGGCTGCTGGGGGGGTTGCGTGTGCTCTCGTTGGGGTGCCGAATTGAGCCACTCACCCTGGCATTCTACCATTGTCGTTCCTCTGTGGGGCTTCCGGAACTTAACACCTCTACTTTTATGACACTGGGCCCCAAACATCTTTTCAACAGATGCTTGACATCATCCTGCAACATTTAATAAGTATTTTATTTCATTCAGGACCCGCCCTACTGCAAACAGACATCTGCCATTTATCAGGTCGTGTTAAACTCTCCCAGGTGACATCACACCGGGACTCTCATTACAATGACGATGATCAGTAGTTTAAATGGCTCAAGGCATTGTTGTATTCAGGACTAGGTTATTAATAAACATTAAAGGGTGAACTTCTTAAGTCCTTCATTATCCAGCCCCTAATTTCTCACTTTGACAGTTCCTTGTGTATCATACAGAGGTCTGTGCGGGGGAATCATGGGAAAGCAGATACAATAAACATGGAGGAAGCAGGTGTTAATCTTCCTCTCCATCGCCCCCAGTAGGATTCAGTATGAACTGCGTCTGAGCTGTACTGTGTCACGTGGTTCAGCTGCTGGCCTTTGCTCTTATTCTTTGCAGCGTTTGCACATCCTCCCTTGTGATTCTCAGGTTTTCTCCAACAGTCGAAAAACATGCGCTGCAGGTGAATAGCTATTCTATCTCTGAATTGCCATGAATGTAGGTTTGTTTGCCCTGTGATGTTCTGGAATCCTGTCTAGTACACCTTTCCCTGTGCTACCTGGAATAGAATGAAAATTCACCCTGACTATTCACTAGCTATACAGCTATCATGTATTCGCATAAATTTGTTTAGTGCTGTACATATTGTGATTATTAAATGCCCAGCATTGTGTGTGTGTGTATGATTGTGTATGTGGTTGTGTGTCTGAGTGTGTGCATGATTGTGTGTGTGATTTTGTATGGTTACGTGCATGATCATATGTATGACTGTGTCTGTGGTTGTGTGTACAGTACGATCGTGTGTATGATTGGGTGATTATGTGCATGATTGTGTGTGTGATTGTGTACATGATAGTGTGTGATGATGTGTATGATTCTGTGCGTGATTTTGTATGGTAATGTGTAAGATCGTGTATGTGACTGTGTCTGTGGTTGTGTGTTTGATTGTGTGTGTGATTTTGTATGGCTATGTGTATGATTATGTATGTGACTGTATCTGTGGTTGTGTGTATGATTGTGTGATTGTCTGTATGATTGTGTGTGTGATTTTGTATGTGACTGTGTCTGTGGTTGTGTGTTTGTGTGTATGATTGTGTGTGTGATTTTGTATGGCTATGTGTATGATTATGTATGTGACTGTATCTGTGGTTGTGTGTTTGATTGTGTGTATGATTATGTATGTGACTGTATCTGTGGTTGTGTGTTTGATTGTGTGTATGATTGTGTGTATGATTATGTATGTGACTGTATCTGTGGTTGTGTGTATGATCGTGTGTATGACTGGGTGTGTGTGATTGTGTGTGCTCTGTGATTGACTGACATCCCATTTGTGGTGTCTCCCACCCTGTGCCCTGTGCTTCCTGCAAAAGGCCCCAGCCCATCTGCAATCCTGTACCCCATAAGCCATTATGGAAGATACAAACAGTGGGATTTTTGTATTCTAAGGTAAAATTGTATGAAGTAGCATTTTTAGGTGAAGAAATGTTGACTAAGATCCCTAAGGGAAAGAGTCCTGCAAGTTTTGTAAAAGTGACCTTGAATGAGGGTGGCTGTGTTCTTTGGTGGGATAGAGTTTGGGTGTCTGGAGACACAGGACTGACGTTGGCAGCAAGGTCAGTGAAAGACGGCGGCGGCCAAACAGCAAAACATCATGTGCACCTGGATCCAGTTTAAGGTTTCAGGTAAAGGGAGAACCATCCAATATGCTTATGTTCAGCACCAGGGTGTAACAAACATTTTAATGGCTCATAAGCGGGGGAAAGTACCATTCCAATTAGTAACCTAACCCTAATACACTACATACAAACATTCAAATACATTTTTTAAATACCACTGATAAAGATTTTAAAGGCAACAGATAAGCAATTACTAATGAAACTATTACTTAACAAAGTTAATGATCACAGTTATACAAAGGATCCTTTCTGAAATGAGCAGCAGAAGATAAGGGTAAAGGTGATTTATCTGTTTGTTCGTTATTGATTAGCCTTGGCTAGCTGATCCTCCACTGAACTTTTGTGTGAAAGGTGGGAACTTGATCATGAATCACACTCAGTGTTGAAGGAACCCTGAACTGACACTCCATTGTTCTAAAATATTAGAAACTTTCCCTCCAGGTGCGTCATAAAGTATTATCTTATCTCATCTTCTAAACAAACAATGGTAGAGAACAGGCCCTTTTCGGCATAAATGATTTTTATCTTTGTAGATCCTCATAATTGTTTTGAAACAGCACACTACGGAAACCCCTGACAGACTCTGAGCTATTTGTCACGTCACACGAAAGAGCAGGCGAAGGAAGTCGTGGATATAACAAAACAGGGATTCATTACGAGCAGAGAGACTCAAAGACAAATGCAACGTTACTTCAATGACCAGACTCGGGAAACAAACTGAAATACATGACACTAATCAGGACAACTCAAAACAGCTGATTAACACGGGGATTCCACACAGGGCTGATGAGGGGGCGTGGCACACATGAGGGTCGGAGAAGCAGGTAATGACAGAACCCCCCCCCAAAGGCGCGCACACCAGGCGCGCCAAGAGGGAGTGAAGCGACAAGGACCGGGGACACGGGACCTGGAAAACAAAAGCAAAACAAATCAACGGGGCACAGAGAACAAGACAAACACTCAGAAGAGACACAGAGACAGGAACTCGGACAACAACCGACAAACCACGAGAAACGCAAACAAGCACAGCGGCAAGGAGGGGACCACGAAGGGGGCAAGGAGACAGACAGAGAAACAGACAGAGGGAACGAGGAGGGAGCAGGAGGGAATGCCGGCGCAGGCAGGCAGGAGGTGGAAGCCGCGGCAGGCGACGGCATAGCCGGAGCCAGGGAAGGTGCTGTTCGACGCCCAGCTAAAGCAGGGGGACCCGGAGGCGGCCAACGAGGGCGAGCAAGGGGGCAGGGCAGGCGGGACTCGACCCCTGCAAAGGTGTCCCCTGCCCTTACGGGACACCGACAGGCGGGGTTTAGGTCGAGGTTGATCTGGTCCCTCGCCCCGGCACGGAGTCATTAGGGAGGTCCCCAAGCGGTCCCACTCATGAATAGTAGTCCCATTGTCTGGAACCTCCTCAGGGACTATAGCCAGGGCAGCAGGCGAGGCCATAGGCGGTGCAGCCAGAGCCACGGGCATGGCTGCAGGAGGAGCCGGCTGGACGGGCAGGATGGGAGAGCCAGGCAGGACGGGCTAGACGGGAGAGCCTGGTAGGACGGGCAAAGACGGGAGAGCCGGGCAGGACGGGCATGCGGCCAGCAAGGGGTGCCTCAGCGGGCACCTCGGGCGTGCAGCCAGCAGGGGGCGCCTCGGCAGGCAGAGCTGAGGCAGCTGCAGCCGGCGTTGCGTGCAGGCGGCGTTGCGTGCAGAACGGTGGCAGCAACAGGCGGCACGGGGACCTCAAGCGCAGCGGCGGGGAAACCGTCTGGGCAGGCGGCCGCAGATATGAATAGTTTAGTATCGGGAGCGATTCCTCTCGATATGCCGCAGGGCAGATCGCGGAGAGCGAGACTGATCCCAGGAAGATCTCTTGCGTCTCCTCAGGTCCCCGGCTCTTCCGCTTCTTTTTCTGGTGCCTCTTGGAGGAGGGTGGCGGCGTTTGTGGAGTGGACTGCCGTTTGGTCCCTTCTCCAAGCTAGCAGACGCTGCATATTCACCTCAGCCATCCTGCTTCTTAGTCGGCGCACATGATTGGCGATCGCCCGAAGCATCTTCCAGGACCTCGGCTGCTGGAGCCAATAAATTACCCCATCCACCATGCTGAGGTATTCCTCCTCAGTGAGGTGAGTCGTCTTCTTGCTGAGTCCGGTCATTCTGTCACGTCACACAAAGGAGCAGGCGAAGGAAGCTGTGGATATAGTAAAACAGGGATTTATTACGAGCGGACAGACTCAAAGGCAAATGCAGCGTTACTTCAATGACCAGACTTGAGAAACAAAATGAAACGTGGACTTAAATACATAACACTAATCAGGACAACTCAAAACAGCTGAAGAACACGGGAATTCCACACGGGGCTGATGAGGGGGTGTTAGAGAGAGTATGGTACTGTACAATACTATGTAATGATGTACAATGTACCTTATTATCACTGTGTTTAATGTGGGTAATGTGCTACTTTGCATAATTTATAAGTTAAAATTATAAGTTACCATATGTATGTACTGTAAGTTATCATATGTATGTACACGAAAATCATGTTATATATATGGGGTCCACGGATGGTTCTCTGTTATCTATGGTTTCAGATATCCGTGGCAGGTGTTGGGATGTATCACCGTTGGATACCGGGTCGCAGGGGGGCTACTGTTTATATACTGTTGAGACTACACAATGCTCACGTACAATTTGGTTGATATATACAGTGGATGTGTGCTGACAGCTGTAAAACTTTGTTTTAAATTGTAATTTGGTTACATTTTCTTTCAATAGATTTATCTGATTTTGATTAATGTCCTCTGTGTTATATTTATATTTAATATTGTTTACATTTTAGAAGGGAAAAGGAATTTTATTTAAAGGTTGTTTCCTTTAAGTATTTTTGTGTATTTTAACTGCAGTCATTATACGTCATTTCCTGTATGACGGTGGGAGAGTAATAAGTTGGCATAAACGGCTCTGGAGTTTTTGGACTGCACGAGGGGTTAAAGGAAGCATTTAGTGAGGATTTCAGTGTCAAACTTCCCTCTCTTAGCTCACAAGCAGGCAAAAGTGGTACGTTGTGCTTTGAGTTTTATCGTAGTTTGTATCTTATTTTTTAGCGAATATGTAACATGTATTTTCTTTGTATTTGTCCTGTATCTTTAGTTCTACGGTGTCTACGGCGGTGCTTAGGTGCTCTGATTAAACATCTGTGTTCAAGACACTTGGAACTTCGCGTTGTGACTAAGAGCGGCACTTCTCTGCTTCGGCGAAAGCTTCGAGAGCAAGTCAATGAAGCTGCGCGCGAAGTACAGAAGTCGGCGAGCGACCGAGAGAGAAAGAGGCGCAGCACGCTCGTTTTGGGAAAGGCCACATTCGGAACGGTAACATTTGAATAAAGAAGCAAGCAGACAAGAGAAGGCTAGGCAAGCAAGAACCTTAAATTTGGGTCTTAGAAATGGCACAAGTACTTTGTAAACTAAAGCTAAAGTTTCAGTTGTGCTGTATCTTGTTTGTCCTTAAAGGCAAATGTGAATATTTACGTTGTCGGTAACTAGTAAACTAGCAAAGCAAATTTGCCGTATTTCTGAATTAGCCAACTTAAGATTTCTGCGTGAAACATTTAATCATTTATGTAACGTCATACAAGTGTGTCATTTATATTAACATTGTTCTAAGGTCATGTTTAACATTTTCCACTGTTTGACCTTTATATAGTTCATTGTGAATTTCAAGTATTTGCTTCTGGTATTTGTAGTTTTGATGTGTGTTTATGTAAGGGCAATTTAAGTTATATTCACACATTTATTGAAAGCCCCTAGTAACTTAATGAAAGACACATTTCTCCTGAACTCACATTCTTTGTTATTTGTCACAACATATTTAACATGTCAGCCACTAAGGAGAAAATGCTGCAGTCCATTTATCAAGTAAGCCATGCTGGCCCTTCCACAGAAGATGTTGCTGATGCAGAGCACCTCACCCTACCACAGCAGGTTGAACCCAGTAAAGAAACTGAAGTAGCTGCTCAGGACGGTCAACCTCAGGCAGAAACAGTTAACATACAGCAGACTCCGGATTTCAGGAGGAGCCAACGCACATGTAGACTCACGGAAAAGGGAAAGACCAAATTGAATGATCTAAAAAGGGATTTTGAACGGTTGTATGGAAGGTGGAAGTATCATGTCAACGGTTTGAAAATATCCATTAAGAATAATGCTGATGCAGACTTAATCAATGAGATTGTGAGCACGATTAATACCATACAATCTGATGTTGATAATATTTATGACAAAATTAGAGATATTACAAGTCCAGAACCTGAAATTCGGAGAAAAAAATGACACATGCCATGCAATCACTAGGGTTGCCAACTAAAGGGCCCGATCCTACCTCGATGGAGTCTCTGACCTTGAAATATTATCCTGGCCTGATGCTGAGTCAGTGTTTGACACCACAGTGTCCAGTGTCATCTCTGCAACTACCAGTAAGTCAAAGACTGGTTCTAAGGGATCCAAGCAAGGATCTTTCTGTAAGTTACAACAGAAAAAGCAGCGGCTGAGGTAGCAGCCACGCAAGAGGTGATCAAAATAATGAAGGCACGACATCAGTATGAGGAAGAAATTCGAAATCTTGAGGTGGAGGATCAAAGGTTAATTTCAGAGAGAGAAGTTGAAGAAAGGGAAATAGAAGCGGAGAAGGCAAGAAAAAGAGCTCAATTTGTCTCAGAAAGCTAGAAAATTGAAGTTGGAGGAGAAAAGGAAAGAAGCTGAACGGTTGAAGGAACTGAAAAGGCACAAAATGGCACAAGCAAGGCTGCAAGTATATGCCGAAAGCATTACTGGTGATGCGGAAGAATGCTTATCTCCTCCTCAGCAAAGCCAAGAGGTGTATCCTACTCAAATTTACCAGTCTCACTCTCTCAACCAGTTATGCCTACCCAAGTTCCTTCCCTGTATCCTCCATTATTCACCTCAGTTTCTTCCCCACAACAAAATAGATTTATACAAACCCCAACCCCACCACCAGCCACACTTGCCACCTTTCATGAATCTTCTAATGACCTCGTAAGAACACTTGCTGAAGCAATTACAGCCAATCGCATGCCGATTCCAGAACCTATTGTTTATTTAGGAGACCTCCTAAAATACAATGACTGGAAGCTGTCCTTCCAGACACTAATTGATCGTAAGAACTTGCCAACTCAAGAGAAACTGTTTTTTTCTGTGTAAGTATGTTGGTGGTCTAGCCAAGAGAGCAATTGAAGGACATTTTCTGGTTGGAACAGAAACTGCTTACCGTGCTGCTTGGGACATAGTTGATGAAAAATTTGGCAATCCATTTGTAATTGGCAAGTCATCTCGAGACAAGATACAATTATGGCATAGGATTCGCCCCAAAGACAATAATGATCTACGTGAATTTGTAGATTTTCTGAGCAGCGTTGAATCTGCCATTCCCTATGTTTAAGGTTTACAAGCTCTAGATGACTGTATTGAAAACCAAAGGATCGCATCCAAGTTACCAGATTGATTGAGTTCACGTTGGAACAGAACACTCACAAAGTTCCAGTATGAACACATGATGTTCCCTGATTTTAAATATTTTGCAGCATTTCTCAACAAAGAAGTTTGAATTGTGTGCAACCCTATCACATCTTTGCAAGCAATGAAGTCCTCGGATCATGAAAGGACTCAACGGACCCGAAACTTTGGTGCCAAAACGCTTACCACTAATTCCTCCAAAAGAACAAATATTATGTGCATCTTTTGCAAGAAACAAGGCCACAATCTCCATAATTGTCGCAAGATTATGAGTAAGCCAGTTGAAGAAAGAGTTAAATTTGTACAAATGTTATGTTTTGGCTGTCTTAAGGGTGGTCATAACTCCAAAAGCTGCACATCCAGAAGTGTATTTGAAAAATGTGGAAAACATCACCCCACATGCCTGCACCAGGATCGTGAGAAGAAAGATAAAGAACAAAGACTAAGAACCATCAAAGACAAACCAAGAGTCTAGAGAAAGGGGATCTGAGCCAACTACAATGCAAGAATCTAAGCAAACAACCTCCAACAAAGTTGTACAAGAAAGGGGCAACACCCATACCTCACCAATTGTTCCAGTTTACTTTTCAACAGAGGCTGAACTAGACAAGGAAATTCTGGTGTATGTGTTGCTTGATAGTCAGAGCGACACTGCATTCATCCTCAAGGACATATCAGAGATGCTGAATGCCAAGAAAGAATGTGTGAAGCTTAACATTTCCACTATAACTTCAAAAACAAAGGTTGTGTCTTGCCAAAAAAATGAAAGGACTTCAAGTTAGAGGCATTAAATCTGAAACAGAAATCAAGCTCCCAACCACTTACACAAGAAATTACATACTTGTAAATAGATCTCACATACCCACAAGCGAAACAGCATGATCCTGGCCTCAATTAGAACACTTATCGGATGAAATGTCTCCTGAACTTGACTGTGAAGTAGGATTGTTAATTGGGTATAATTGTCCCCAAGCGTTACGTCCCAGAGATGTCATCAGTGGCAAAAAAGACCAGCCATTTGCACTGAAATCTGTGTTGGGTTGGAGCATCGTTGGTTACAACAATTCCAGCAATTACTATGAAGATGAAATAGGTCTGAGTCACCATATCATATCAAAGCAAGTTTTGCCAAGTATCACACCATCTGGCAAGCTCAAGTCTGATGTCCACTTTGTCTTTATAATAATAATGGAACTTTATTGATCCCCGTGGGGAAATTATTTTTACGCCTCCCTCAACTTGCTCTTTTTGTAGCG
>JAODKE010000001.1:30092854-30102909 GCA_026779605.1 Mormyrus hasselquistii | reverse complement strand
TTTGATTTACAGGGGGCGGAAGGCCAGCCTATGTTCCATATCGCCCCTACGAAATCCAGATTATGAAGAGAAACACGATCTCTACCCCCCCCCCCCCCCCCCCCCCCCCCCCTAGAAAAAGACTTGCCATCTGGCAAAAGACCTTGATTCACTGTATTTTTCCCCTTTGCGGAGAAGCTAGCAAAGAGTCTGCTAGCATTAGCCAGCGTTAATGTCACAAGAGGCCCAGGCTACGAGATGCTGGCATGTCTGGCGTGGATTATTGACCGTGTGTCGATCCCTACGGTAAGGCCAGGTGGGCCGGGGATGACGGGCGTGTCCAGAACATGCAGCGAGGAGCAAGCGGGGACATGCTGAGAAAGTTACTTGAATCAGCGAGCATGTGCATCACTTGCTGAACATGAAAACCCTTAACGTACTCCGTCTGGGAGAAGAAGAGGAGCGATGGGAGACTGCGGGGGGTTGTCAGAATACGCTGTACATTGCATATTATGTGCTGTACCAAAACATACTGCATGCTTGAGAAGTAGGGCATGCAAACAGGTGAAAAGTAAAGTTCTTGTTCTGTGACAGTATCTCAAAACTGCACCAATAGCGAAAGTCTACCTTGGGGGAACAAGTCATTGATAGATATGTGTACATATGACAAACATATATATATATATACATACATATATTTATATATATATGTATATATATAAACATATATATATATAGATATAGATAGATTCATTATGACGCTTGAAATGTGAAGTTAACATTGTCGAATCTATTTTTTTAATTATATGTTTTCTACGATGGTATTTGATTTGACAGCTGACTTGTTTTAAAGTTTCAAACATTTTCTTTGCAATGTGGTTATGTTTTTAATTTGCCTGGATGAAGTGGCAGGTTGTCAGGGGGCAGGGGGATGGCAGTGTGACTTATGGAAGCCCTTTTCCTGCACGTGAATGTTGCTGCGGGAAACTGCAGAAGCACGGACATGCCGTGGGCGTTTGGCGCTGCAAACAGTTGATTTTGCAATATTTTATAGCTATTATTACTATGATCTGAATGCTGTATCACTGTTATCGAAGACATCTACCTCAGTGTGCATGTTCCATTTTCAAGGGAAGCTTTAACCTGATCTTTGTTGGCCAAACCAAACAGTCGTGCCCACTATACTAAATCTGCAATTATATGGGCGATTTATCATTTATTATATATGATACCCATGAACATATTAAGTCAGGCAGAGGTATTGATAATAAGCCATGCGTGAAGTGTTCTGCTGCACGTCTGTGGGGTGCGACCCTTTAAACAGATGGCGGATGGTAGGCAGGTACGACTCCGATATGCAAACATGCGTCTGGCTGTCAGCAGGCATTGGTGGAGGCTAAATATGAAATACGCCTCCGCAGCCTGATTGCGCGCTGGCCCCCCACCCGCCCCCAAAACTCACAGCCCCACGGGGAGCAGTAACCGTGGCAGCACGTAAAACTGGGAGAAACTATTGAACCTGTATAATAAATGCTTATTTATGCATGTATTTATTTATTAGTTTAGTTCTTATTTTTAAGATAGGGTCTCCCTTTGAAATACTTAGTAGCAATACTAGCAGTAGCAGTCTCCTCTCCCAGGATCATGCGTGATGGGACGTCCCTTCTGCTCCTGGCCCGCCTTCACCTCCCACGATACTTTGCGCTGAACACTTCTCAATTACTTGCTTTCAACAAGCAGATAGGCTCCCGTCAAATTCCACGTCTCACATAACGGCCCCTAACCTCCGAAGATGCCCACCTGAGACAGAGGCATTTTTTTTCTGTGCGATGTCATTGCTTGGGGGTGGAGCTGAGATGGTGAATATTCGTTTTTCTGGGTTTCCATGGGAAGGCCGTGCCACCAGATGCTGCATACAGACCGGTAGACTCCATGTGACCCGGCCGCCGTGTCGGGATGGTGGAAGATGAGACGGAGCCGTCGTTCAAGAGCACAGCCCCCCTCCGCTAAAGTCCCCGGTGCCCATAGCAACAGGAGAGGCTCATGCTCGCGTGCTGTCAGTCATTGGCTTCACTTCCCGTAAATCGGTGAATCGCAAAAATGGCCCTCGCAAAAAGAATGTCGCACTTGCCCGGCAGGGTAGAAATAGAGAAGGCGGCGGCAGGTAGGTACCGCTGCGTTTCAGCACCGGTGAAAGCCCCGCTCCAGCAGCAGTGCGAGGACTCGTGTCTCTGCTGAAAAGAAGTCATTTCTCTCCCACCATGTGGTTCTAGTCATTCTGCCCACCAGCTGCTAACCCAGTTCTGTGGAGCAGGTGGGCGCGTGTGTCACATTCATTCCCTCCCAGGCTCAGGAGGACGGGAAGTGGCAGTATTGTATCATAGTATTGTACAAACCCGATCGCGTGAGTGTCCCTACAGGTTACAGGCTGCAACTGCGCCCGAGTGTGCCGATTTAACAGAGAGGTGGGGGGCGCTAACTCTACCCCTGTGTATTCAGGTGATGAAGGCAGAATTTTAGACACCCAAAACTCTCACACAATTTGGGCCCTTTTCTCAGACAGCATGTGTCCCGCGAAGAATGCTTGATAACATGTCTTAAGGTCCGTTGTCTGGAGTCTTTGGCATGATGTAAACAAAGCGAGTCATACGCCTGTTTCTATGCAACAAGAAACCTGAAATATTTTATAGGTGTTTTACCAAGGTGTTTTGAAAGGCTGGAGCTTTAAGGGAAGAACAGAGTAATGCCAGGAAGAAAGTGCAGCCTTTACTGGTGGTCCTGCTTGTGTAGCATCTGGGGCGTGCACTTGCCTGCGATCCAAGTCCCTTTTCTGTGAAGTTTAGAGCCTTTTCCGGGCAGTGTAACCCTTGGCCTCTGCATAAGGAAGCACTTATGTGCTTGTCGTTGATTTTCATTAAATTCTCAAACTGCCATCCCAATTTAAGTAAATTAATGAAGCTTTCATTACACACCTTGATATCTGGCCTGCAGGGTATTCATTGAACACCTTCCAGTCTGTGCAAAAAGATGGATGACATTACAAGAAATATATTTAATTAAAAAGTAAAATAAGAAATACATTTCTGTATTGGAGAAAAAGGCAAAAGAGAAATTGTGTGAAGTAATGATGCAGTACAGACCTTCATAAAATACAAATATAAATCTGTTGGTTGTACATTTAACCGGGGGGGGGGGGGGGGGAGTTTAAAGAGAATAAGGTGAAGCGGCATAATTTTAAGCAAAAACACTGCTGAATAACTGAAAAATGGAAACAGTCATTTTCAACAACAGCCCTGAATTATGTGCGTCTATATATTTTAATTGCCAAGTGGAGTGCCTTATTTTCAGCAAAATTGTGATGATTAGCTTATTAATCAAAATGACGATTCTGACTGTTCAGGTCACAGTAATAATGAATGGACTGTCTTTCTGTTTTACTGTCCACCAGCAGCACAGAAGTATCACAGTTGTTTTCCGTTGTGGCTCCTATGGGAGTGCCAGAACTCACTCGTAAAAAAGTACTCAGATGATTGTGGGAGCCGCTGGCCGCGCCTGCAGCCAACAAGCGTGCTGCGTCACCCCCCCCCCTCCATCTCCATCCCAGCGGCTGTCAGCGTGCGCGGCTGCAAGCTCCTCCAGGTTGTCCTGAATGAAATTAAATCGAAACCTCGGCCGTCTGCTAGCGCAGAACAGCTAACTCCAGTGCTGATCGCTTCCTTTCACAGGTCCGGCGTCAGCACTACGGCTGTGCTAATGTAACAGCTGCCAGGCCCCGGCACGGGGGGCTGGTGTTAGTAGTTTGGCCCACGTTTCCTTTTAATGCAACCCTCTGTAGTCCTTTGGGCCAATAATTCTTTAACCGCTTGTTCAGCTAGCTGGAGAAGATTAGGCATGCAAAGCTGCGAAAAAAAGGACTATTAAAATCCTTTGAATTATTCATGTGTTTTTTTGTTTTACCTTTTAATGAGCTGATGGCCGTCTGTAGCCAAACGTTTCGGACAGGGTTGGTGAGGGACTTTCACCAAAGATTTGGTGTGTTTCATTTGTCCTGAAGAGGTGTGGAATCCACACCCCCTAAGAAGGCCAGAGCCCAGACTCAGAGCTGTGGATAAATATGCCAAACACAGCACTGCAGAATAAACTATTTCGCTATACTCACAAAATCAATTACTTCTTAATTTAATTAAGGTAAGGAAATCACTCTCATATGTTTGGTTTATTTTCACATTACCTAATTAAAAAAGTAATAAAACGTTTTATTTATCTGTTTATTTTATTTTGCAGTTCGGTGAAGAACCCAAAAGCTGAGGGGTATTTCTGTGAAAAACCCAGTCCACCATGACACCCCCAGTTCCGAGTTCCTAATAAACCGTTCTAGACAGAAGTTTAGATTTAAATAGTCATTTATAGGGACACAAAATAATTTAAGTTCGCTTTAAACTAAGATTTGGTCAACCGGTAGTGAGTGCAATTGTTTTCCTGTTTTTAAGTCAGTTTTTTTAATGATCTGAATCACGACTTCATTTCTGAAACGCTACTTTTTAAACATTGTTAAATGTGAAAGCTTTTCAGAAAGACCTAGCAGGCAGGCAGTTCATATCGACCCCGTCATGGTATGTCATTTGAATACCATTGTCGCCGTTTCGGAAATGAAGTACCACTCGCGTGGGTCACAAACGCCCCGTTGGTTCCCTGGGATGCTATTAGCTATAGTGCTGTTTTACTTCAATGGAGGAGATGGCCGGAGCGGATGTCCGGAATATGCCGTAGTTTTTAGTGTCACTTGTGCCACCCTGTGTCTTGTGCGCTCCAGCCCGCCACGTGACTCAGCTCCGTGCGGCTGCTCTTCCGTAACCCAGGGGCTCTGCGCACGGGACAGTGCTCCCGTCCCCGTGGCGACCCGCTAACAGCTTATACCTGTAATGTAACGAGAGCGACGTCTCTGTGTGTCTCGCAGGTGTCAATTTGTCTGAAGCCCTCCAACAGTGTCTTCTATCCTGTGATATTAACTTGACGGATTTTTCTTAGTTAAAGTACGTAACCTGTGTGGTTAAATTAACAATAATTAATCATAGGCAGTAAATTGCAAATTTATATATGTATGTACTGCTGACATGCATATACGTGTTTAAACAATGGAGGCATTAGTAATACTAGATGTGACAAATTGAAAATGTGGCCTTTTGTCTTTCGTCGTACTGAGATGTATACTATCTGTACTGTTCACGCGCACATATATAAACAAATATACAAAATAATGATATGTTTATACACCTGATGTCTGATGAATAAACAAAGAGGATAAAGAACAACGATGTTGCTTCTGATCTGATTTTTTTCCAGTGATGGTCTGAAAAAAGGTGTCAATGGAGGGTGGGGCATAGGGGAACTTTAAAAAAAATGCCTTTCCCCAAGGGACACAAGCACCACCTTGTCATTACTGTAAACACCTGCAGGTGGCGCTCTTTTCATCATAAATGTTCTGGTAACTGCTATACAGGAATTATTTTGACAGTTACAGTACCTGAAAGGTTGGACTAATTAAAATGCATTTTAATGCTTAAATATAAAATGTCAGATGGTTTTAACTCCAGCGTTACACTCTTGCGCATTCACATATCCTGTTTATACCTTTGGTCCCAGTACAAATGCTGCAAAGAACTGTCACATTAAAGTCTGCCATTTGTACTTGTGTTTACTTGCTTGAAGAGCTGCTGTTTACATTCATGTCATGTTCAAGTTCTCCTCTAAAAATGGATTCTTCAAGGACAAAGAAGGGGCATTCGACACGTGCCCATCTCTGGCCCTTGAGAAGGGCAGATATGCGTCTGTTATCTTAGACGGCAGCAGGAATCTGGGATTCTCTTGCTCTACACTGCAATCCAAGACAAAGCAAGCTCTTTAGGAGCCTCGCAGCTCAGCCTTATATAATTACAGAGACTATTTCCCCTCTGCTTTGTGCATTTTCATTAGTTTCTGACTAAATTAAAATGAAAATATCCGAGTAACTCAATTGCTAATGCTAAACTAAGCTAAACAGACCCAGAAGGATATATATCAACTTCTCAGTCTTTCTGTGCCATCCTAACATCCTAATTGATTTAACTCTGTCAATAGCAAAGCTATATTTGAATATGGTGAGATTACATGGTTTTGCTTTTTCAGATCTATGTATTTATATTTCTTAAATCTATTCAGATCAGCAAATACTGCAGTGTGCCAGCTCTTTAAATGCTAAATCAAATATTAAAGGCGATCTGTAGCTCCCGTCTGTTTCCTTGATAAACTTGGAATGAAGAGCCTGATAGATCATGCTGGATTATGGTGCCTGCGGACCCACTGTGATGAGACAGGAGTGCATTGTGGGTAGTTTTCTTTCCGATTGCATTTCACCTCAAGATTATGGGCTTTTCGGACATGGGCAACAAGAGACGTGCAATCAAACCTGCATCTAATCTATTGCATTGCTGAATTGCATGGTGTCCCATTGTTCAAACAATGTACCTCTCCACTGTGGATTCCAGTGCAGATGCAAATTATTTGAAGGCATTAGGTGACCTTGAGATATGAGGTTTGCCCATACGGGGTAAAGAAGAGACCAGCTAGTCTCCTGGAGTCATGTGAAGACAGGGAATTCTATGAGTTTTTGGAAAATAGTATGACTAAACCAGGTCATATTCCTGCATATATGAATTTACAGCAATGGACACCATTCTGATTCTGATCACAAGATGTGAGTTATGATGTAGCAGGGAAGTGAAGCAAGTTTTCTAAATATATGTGGTGCACTGCAACTACATAGTAAACTTTTACTGTGATGTAACTCCTTGAACTCATTGTAATCCCTCTAGCTCTATAATATTAATCACACAGATTACATTTTAAACAGGTACTTTTACATAGTAAACACAAATGCTGCTTGGTGGAAACAATTTTCTGTAAGGACAGATGTCTCTTGTCGAATTCATCTTGAGGTGAACTGTCCATCCATCCATGGAGCTTGTTCTGGAGCCAATCCCAGAAGCAGCGGGCACAAGGCAGGGGATAAACCTAAGACAGGGTAGAAACTGAACACAGGGCACATACACACTGATGCCTATGGACATTTTGGAAACTCCAGTTCACCTTAGCATTTTTTTGAACTGTGGGGGAAAACCAGAGAACCCAGAAGAACCCCCACGACAACACAGGGAGAACAATCTCCACACGCACAGAGTGAGAGGCGGAGACTTGAACCCCAGTGCCAGACGTGAGCGGCAACAATGCTAACCGTGGATTCATTTTATAAAAGCATAGTTGCTAACTATGTTAGCTACTTACATGGTTGGAATCTCATCCATGGTGGCGCCATGCCACCCCTGCGGAACTTTTCATTTACATATTAAGCAGCACACAGAGCATATAAAGCAGGGTCAGCCAAGCCCAGCAATTGGGGGTCAAGGTCCATGCTGAAAGACCCAACAATAATATCATTCAGCTAACTACAGGATTTAAACCAGCGACCTTCTGATCACAGGAAGAGCATCCCAACCCACAAAGCCACACACTGCCCCATTAACAAACTGCTACAGGAAAGGCCTGAAACCAAGCTTGCTAGCACCGCAGCACAATTATTAACAAACTGAGCCATTTAGCTCTTTGCCTTATGGTTATAACACAACAAGGCATAGATTTCATATGCCTCGATGACACTGGGGAAAACGCTTAACCTTGGCTATACGAAAATATCCAGAACAGCAAGTCACACACCTGCAAAAAAGAATTAACTGTTTTTTTTTTTTTAAGAAAACAGTTTAACCGAAGCATGCTTAGGGTAACTATGAAGTGACGGCACAGGGGATGCGTCCAGCTGCAGCTGCTTTGTTGGCTGTGAACCCTTAATGCGATACTGCATGTGGTGTGCCTTTCAGGGATACAGGGAGAGATTACATTAACTAAAAAATACCCCTACCTAGTGTTAAACGCAAGGGAAAAAAACTTTAAACCATATCTTATTACATTGTGTCCTTTGATCATATTTTTCATAAAATATAAGTAGAGACCATCAAAAAAATCGCTTTTGCATAAGAAATTTTTTTTAAAAAACCAAATGCAATGCATTAACCAAAGAATTTTATTTTAGCATGCGAACGGCCATTTTAGTACAACAATCAACGGACAGGAGGCCTGAAAGAGCCGTTAATTATGGATGGGAACGCGTTGAAAACAATTATGCACTTGTCTGATGGGCTCTGCCACGCTGCCAGCGTGCACTTATTACGTATTCCTTCCAAAAGAAACGCCGCGGCCAAGTTGCGGCTTTTCCGCATCGTTTATTTTTACTCTGCCCCCCTAAGTCAACATATTCATTAAATACACGATATCCACATTATATAATGCGCCTTTCTATGTAATGCGGTCGCAGCATACACGTGGTAGCTACATAATTTATAATTATAATTAGCTATGATTAACACATATATAATTAATTTCTTTATGTTGTCGCTTATTTTATTTTTAAATCAATATACGTGTAATTCGTATATTTCGTGTATTAGTTATACTCACACGAATGTGCAATGGATTCTGGGATGCTTCGGTGGTTTATGCATGCCCTCGTCATATTCATTATGCGTTTTCAATTTAGGTTATGATATGTACCGTGTTTGGTACATATACCTGCAGCAACGAGCACCGACGGCGCTGATAAATGTCAGGAGGGCTTGCTGTTAGCTTATTGCTTTAACGTTTGAAGGGGATTCCCAGCGCTCGCGACAGTACCGAAGAAAGAGGGGTCGGATACAGCCTGAGCCCCCTCCTCCTTGCCTTGGTGCTATTATTAGAAAAAAGCCATTTTTTTCCGAGGGGAAACGGTTTCTATTTTTAAAGAGATTTGACACAGACCAAATCATGGAAAAAAAAAGCGGAAGGATGAATTGTTTTTGAACTGCTTCCAGCAGGGTTCAAAAATATCACTAAATTGAACTGCATTGGGAACGGCGTTTAATTTAGTTATTTAGTTAAGCAACGACTATCGAGTCAAATGAGGTTCGCATTTAAAACAGGGGTATTGCTTTCGTCTCCGAATAGATATCCAAGTGTTGAGAAATTGGGAAAAGGGGTTTCAGCTGAAAATACTCTTTATGTTTCAACGCAATGCGGAATTCAACACCTACGTACCGACCTGCGTCTCTCTAAGTGAGGAAATACTGGCGGGGCGGCTGATTGTGGTTGAAATAATAAAATACCGACACAACACTCCTAAAAACAAAAGAAAACGTTCAGCACGACGTACTCCCGGCTTGAATTTCCTGCAATGCTGCAATAAAAATCAAACTTCAATGATCAAATAAATGGGCAAAAACGGGGAGTTTCATTTCAGAATCTATATATGGCGTGCTTTTTCTGCAAATATGTCCTGCTATATGAGCGGCCATAAATCAAATATGCTCTTTTTTAAAACAACATTTAAATTAAATGTCTCTGATCAAAATCATACCCTTGAAATGCCTACCCGTAAATGTTAATTGTCTGTTATAAAAATATTTCGATAAAGTTCATTTTATATTCAAAATTAATATTAAAAGCTATATAACATTTGTCGGGAAAATGTTGCTGTGTTCACAGATGTAGGTTTCTCAAATAAACGTTTCCAATTTTTATGAATAATATGATTTTATGAGTTAATAATTAATGACTGACAGGATTATATTTGACAGGATTTTATTTTAAAACCTGTTCAAAAACATCTTTCAAGCGAGCGGCACCCAAAGCGCGCAGCTCGGTTTTCTGGTCTGACGGCTTGGGGATTATAAACTGCGACCCTGGTTTAGACTAGAAAAGACGTCTCCGAACTTTGCCTAATTTCAGGTAAAGGCGAGAGTGTAATTTGTCAGAGAAGCTGCAACACAATGCCCATAAATCAGCCATTAACTGTTGCAGTTTCTGTGCGGCAGTACTGATTCACCCAAAGTTTCTCCAGTGAAGAATTTTGCGGAGTGATTGATACCTATACTGATATATATATATATATATATATATATATATATATATATATATATATATATATATATATATGTGTGTTTCTGTGTGTGTGT
>JAODKE010000001.1:30064433-30086355 GCA_026779605.1 Mormyrus hasselquistii | reverse complement strand
TGAGAGGCTTCTATTCTACATCCCATCTAAATCCATAAATACTGAGTTGGTCACCCTTTTGTAGCTATATCTGAATCCACATGATTTCATTGGCCATCACATCTGTGGGGGACGGTAAGTCCCAGTGATGCAGAGTCGCTCTACATAAAGCACACATTCAGCAGGCTCTCCCGGGCATGGCTGCGCCCCGCTTCCCCCACCTTCCCGCAGACTCAGTGCTGCTACTGAAGCAGTTCGCAGTTAAAATGGGCGTTGAGAGGCATCCAGGTTATGGTTTGCGTACCAGAAGGTCGTGTGTTTACAGCTTGTTTGAAACGCATCAGTGCTGACATGCATAAATAAAAACACGCGTGAGACCAGACACTCATGGGTGCACGAGGGCGCGGTCTAAGCCAGCCTGCAAACCCTCCTACCGACAAACCGGAGCGGAGTTTTCCCCCAATAAACGATCCCACTCTAAGCTGCAGCCAGTTTGGAATTGAAATCATAAATAGGAGGTAGGAAAATGGGAGGAGGGGTAATAGTAGCCAAAATCTGAATGAGGCCTGCAGGTTCCCTTGGCAGCCCCCGTCTCCACTCTCGGGTTTCTGTTAGAGATGCCAGTGTAAATTCAAACCAGGCGGCTTAATGCCCGTCTTTTCTCTTTCGACCTCCTCCCTCGCTCCCTAAGAGGCAGCACATGGTCCAGGGTCTGTCTGTGCGACGATGACTTGTCACAATAATGCCATTGCAAACGTAAAACTGCCACTTTCATTACAAACATGATGCATATTTGCTGCGTGTTTTCGCTTTCGTAATTGTTTACTAGTGGGTTACTTAAAGTGAGCAACTGAAGAGCTCATTTCCAAAACTCACACGATCTATTTTTTGTTGTTTTTGAGATGAAGCCACCAAGGACCTGGTCAGACCTCCTTCTCAAATGTCCTGCTACATTTATGCTTTGCGTTTTTGTTCAAAACAATCGAAGAGCACTTTACATAATATATGTCTGTCGAGGAGTCGACTGGTGCAGTTAGGCTGAACGTCCGACGAGCTCAGGTACAAGTATAAGCAATATTGGGGCAAGACAGCTGTGCAGCATCTTCCCACGAAGCACAAGCATAATAAACCTAATAATATTCAATGACCAGAGGAGCACTACTCAAGACATTCAAAGAACAGAAAGGCATCAGGCTAGCAGGCAAATTCTTAGAGAAGATGGGTCTTGGGGCGTTTCTTGAAGGTAAAGAGAGAATCTGATGACCAGACGTGGTTCATCAGTTTATTCCACCATCTGGGAACCACCCATAAGAAAGTAGCCTAAGTGATGCTTCTCCAGAACTAGACTTTGGGGTAGAGATCAGCCATGGACTTCGGGGTCCTCCATGGCCCCATGGTAAAACAATATGATTGGCTACTTTGTTCTCCATGATAAATGCACAGTATGCCAGATGGCTATTCCAGCCCTGCCCATCTCAGGTGGAGGAATCTCCAAACGCCTCAGTCCATGTAATCCAACAAAGAACTTTGTTAAAATTCCAAAACTCAGTAGCATCCAAATGGCATAAATATCATACTGTCTTACATAAAATTTGGTTCCATACAGTATAGTATCTACATTAACATGTATTTATTCAGAAAGAATAAATACAATTTATATAGAATTTATTCAGACTTACAAGTGAAGCAAGTAGTACATTGCTGGGTACAACAGTCAAGAAGCCAGCTAAACTGTAAATGCAGCTAGATTGCGCTTCCAAGGAATGACCGGTAACAGTGTAAGTAGTATCAGGGCATATCATGCCATAAGAATGTCATAGGCATGTCATAGGCAAGCCATGATTTGTGCCTCCAAACAGTCAACTGGAGAATTTACCTTGACCATTATAGAGAATGACACACAAGAGCTTGAAGAATCATTCCTGTCCTGGATTTCAGATTGGAGACAGAAGAGTGAGCTGGCCAGCAGTGTTTTTTTTTCCTCCATGGTACTCAAATGCGCCGGTTGTCATGGTGAGGCGTGTGGAGAGCACTGAACATCTCCCCTGCCCTCGGTGAACATGGTCCTGCTCGGTACCTGCGGGAACGGCACACTGCGTTCTCACAACATTGCTGCAACTTCTAAACAGCTACAGAACGTTTACGGGCACCTCTGCTAATCTCCCGGGTTTTTAATACAAAGCAGGGCCAGAAGTCAGAGCATACAGACACAGCACTAAATGGGGTATCTGCATGTGCAGAAACGCGCAGTGGATCTTATATCTACGGCTCCTAAAGAATACAGGTGCTAGCTTGGACGCTGTAAAGTGCAGTTTAATGAGGTGATTTTCAGAATGTTCTGGAAGAGTGGGAGGGACCCTGTAGCCCCAAGAGTCATATGAATCCCAGAGGCACTTGGCGACACTGGAACATGGTGAAAGAGGTAAAGGAAAATGGTATGAACAAGCATTTTTAGGCGCATTATCCACCAGACCAGTATTAACGATACATTAAAATATTCTCATAACATTTGTTTACATAATGATTAAACTGAATTTTCCAATCCTTTTGAGTCATTTACCTACATATTTAATACCTTTTAATTGCAGCAAAAATACTTTAGGTCATCATCTTTTTTCATGAATTAAATCGTAATTGACACACAAATGGAAATTGGTGAATTAAAGAAATCAAAGTCTTATTTTCTTTTTGTGCATGAGCACAAAATGTTTCCAATTCACGATATTCCGCCTGTAATATTTTGTCTCCGTGTCAGTCATTTTAAAGGCCTCTATCAGCCTGCTGTCCCTGACGCCTCCCGATCCTCCGTCAAGCAGAAGGTGCGGGCCGTGCGATTCTGCAGCTGACATCTCTTCCAATCCGCTTCATATCTCATGCTGTTAAACAAATGAGCACAAACGGGGGAAAATAAGAATCAGAATCGGAGGTGTGTGAGCACCGGCAGCCAGGAACTCACGGGTTGCGGGGAGGGAGGGGGTTAGTTCCACTGCACTGTGTCCCTAAATAACCTGCAGAGCTGACAAACTGAAACCGGAATGATGTCAAACGAGTCCCCCACCGTGGGACTCTCGGGCCAGTTTGACAAATGACAAGACTCCCTCTCCAGGCCTCATCCAAGCTGTAGCGATCTCTCTGCACATGGGAAGAACAATTCACTTGACTTCCTCAAATGGTCTGTTTAATGACTGCAGGGATTCATGACTGCAGACAATAGTATCCAACAATACTAGTCCTGCGCTCATACTTTCATTATCTAACAGACTCTGCTCATGTCTGCAAATAGGGTGTAAAGCTCTGGTGGTTAATAACTTTCATTTTCACTAATTCTAGAACATTTTTTTTGCCTATTACAAGACCGTAGTTATGAACATGCTGTTCAGTGCACCCATTTTGTCAAATTAACACCTCCGTGGAGTTGTTACACTGCACCCTGTAAAGCTTGGTCTCCTTCAAACTCGGTCTCCCGGTTTCTGACCACAGGGCAACTCACTTTCAGAATTTCACAGCTTCTTTTGCATGAAATGTTTGCCTGTTGGCACAGCATATAGATATTAACTGAACTGTTCAGCAAAGTAGGACCCATTACATGGGATGTGGCAGCACACTATGGGAGGACCACAGCATAGCATCTAAAAATAGACAAAAAGGGGATGTAGTTTGATAGATGTGAACAGCAGGGCGCAATGGATAGACAGTGAAGCAGTTGCAGGTCGTTTAATCAGCTTACCCCCGTCTTAATTTTTTTCTTCCTGTAAAACGGTGTCGAAAATACACTAAAAATCCACCCAAGTTGACGCGGTGGTGCTGTCCATGGTCCTGATCCCTCGCCGTTTTTCGATATCTGAAATCCGGCTGTCTTTTCAAGCACAGTCATAAGCAGGTTTTGATGGGTTTGGTTGTTTTGTAGGGGACGTCTCAACAATTAACTGACAAGTGTATGTTTAAAGCAACGATTATTAACTATTTCAAACACCGCGCTAAATCACGCTTAAAATTGAAAGGCGTCCCTAATGAAAATCAGAGAAAGCTGCGCAAAGGCTCTTAGGGATCCACTGTAAATTGGAGCGCGCGCTGCTAGAAATAATAGCCAAAAAAGCTAATCAAAGCTCATTTGTGCTTCTAGTCTGAAAATGGGGTATCTAACGCCCCCAAAATAACCTTCTCCCGTCCGAAAATGGAAAATAATTATTTATTTGTCTTTGGTACATTCAGCAATTCATCCAGATTCCCGCTTTTCAAATCACTTTTAAAACCTTTTGCGCCATAACACTTAATTCATGTTAGTAATAATAATATTGTTTGAACACATTTTCATAGGACATAGAGTAGCCTGAAAACTGACTCTTCCGCTTCTTGGAAGGGTCACTTGATCTTCATAATTAAAAACATGCTCGCAAATGGATAGACACATGCAGTGGGGGATGTAGGCAACCGCGTTTCATTAGAGTATCTATCTATCTATCTACTCCTCATTTTGTTAAATGTTTTCTCATTGAACAAGAGACAAATCACTAAAGGTTTCAACGCAACAAGAATAGAGGATGAAAACCAAAACCAAAGAAGATAGAAATACACAAATGAGAAACTGACAATCCGTTTGCATACACAGTATTAACCATTTAATAAACTGCACTGCGTGACGTGGTCAGTGGTAATTAGCGCCCAGCTGAAACGGTTAATATAGCTAAACACAACACCGCCAGCAACTGCCAGAGCCGACAGGTTTGTTTTTAAACATTCGGAAACCCAAAACCGAATATTAAAGGCTGAGATTTTAGATGGCTGAGCAGTTATGAAAAAATGTACCTATATGGATGGAAATATGAATTAATTCCTCCCGATTCCATTTGAAACTACCAAACTTTGACTGTCATTTTATTAATGTATGCCTAATTTAATTCAGAGGGACAACATGGGACCATAAGAGAAATATAGTATTTACAGCAGCGCTGGCCTGCACGGTTTTCATGGTGTGGAAAGCACAGCCTGTCTGCATTGCGTCGAATGCTCCCTCCTCTCTCTCCCTCTCTCTCTCCCTTTCTCACTCTCTCTCCCTCTGTATATATAAAATCCAGCAGACCACCATCGTGTTTTACAATATTTTCTGATTTTCTCTGCGTCCTTTCTTTCATTTCACGCAGTGCTTTGAGGCAGCACAGGTATGCGCAGGGATGTCCGCGTCCGGATTTCACCAAAAAAGAAAAGATGTCCAACGTTTGCTGATGCGGCAACGGCAAGAAACGGCCAGTTCGCTTATTACCCCTTGATGCACTCGGCACTCCCATCCGCACCACCATGCTTTCTCCTACCACATAGTTTATCCCGCTAGAGTCAGCAGACTTTCTGGATGTCTTGCATGCGTTCATATGCCTGTAACTCAGCCCGCTTTCATTTCGACTTGTCCAGCAGCATGCTTTTATACAGCCTATTAAGAGACTCCGAAGTCCAAGATTTCAGTCACTGCAAGACGAAGATGCTTCGGTCAACCTTAGACGCCAAAGTCAGAAATACGCCGGGGATGTTTATTAAAATGGTGTAGCCGATTAATATTTCAGCAAGCCTCATATCTTGCGCGCTGTAAAGTGATAGCCATATTAAAACAAAGCTGCGAGTGCAAAGTTGTCGCTCTGCCTTACGGTGCATACGGACTGTTCGCATACCTATACAGTTTCTCTTCATACCATCCAGAGGTAAGCAATGCAGAAAGCAATGCATCTTGTGACAGCGTGAAAAAGCATAGCATGGCGGTTAATATTATTATTATTATTATTATTATTATTATTATTATTATTATCATTACTGCTGCTGCTGCTATTACCAATAATGATATTTTGTTGCTATTTAAAATATTACATTTTATCTGCTGATATAGGCCTATTTGTGAAGGAATTGATATTTTGAGATAATTGTTGACTGTATTTCATTTAAAATAGTGTGATCCGAAAGTTATGCTGTATGAACCGTGCCATTTGACTAATGGGTAAAATTAAATAATTTAAATAAAATAGAAACTTTGGCGGTTGTCGACGGGACACTGTTGCGTTTCTAACATTTAAAATAATTTATTTTCTAGCATTTTCGCATTCCTCGCAACGAGCAACTGCACAGTTGGCGCTCTGACCACCCACATGTCTACATCGTAAAAAAAACGGGGAGTTGAAATTGCTGAGCTGGCAAAGAGCTTCGCCTTTCGATCCATTTCTTTCCCCTGTTTGACGGGGTGATAGAAGCAGCAGTAAGAAGAGCCGCGTAGAGAAGCAATGGTCGAGTCAGCGCGAAACGTAGAGAAACGGCATTGAGGAAAAGCGATCCATCATTCTGCAATACATGTACAGGGCCACCTGAAGAAAACTGAACGGGAAACTGGATGCCTGTTCAGCCGGGCTGAACGCAAACCCCGCATCGCCTGCAACGCGCAAAACTCGACCAACAGAATGACGGTGGTGGCCGGAGATAACATGGACGAAGCTTCTGGGCACCCCCAGGACGCATACCCCCCAGACCATGACGATCACGATTGCTGCGAGAGGGTGGTCATCAATATCGCAGGGCTGCGCTTTGAGACTCAGCTGAAAACCCTTGCGCAGTTCCCGGATACGCTCTTGGGCAACCCCAAGAAGAGGATGCGCTACTTCGATCCGCTGAGAAATGAATATTTCTTTGACAGAAACCGTCCCAGCTTTGACGCCATACTCTATTACTACCAGTCCGGGGGTAGGCTGAGAAGACCGGTCAATGTGCCGCTGGATATGTTCTCGGAGGAGATCAAGTTCTACGAGTTGGGGGTGGAAGCGATGGAGAAGTTCCGGGAGGATGAGGGGTTCATTAGAGAGGAAGAGCGTCCTTTACCCGAAAAAGAGTTTCAACGCCAAATCTGGCTGCTGTTTGAGCACCCGGAAAGCTCGGGTCCGGCAAGGGGGATTGCCATAGTTTCAGTGATGGTCATCCTGATTTCCATTGTAATCTTTTGTCTGGAGACTTTACCTGACCTGAAAGAAGACACCACGGGGCGAATGATAACTGTGGGGAACAGTACATACTTTTACAAACCGAACATTTTCTCAGATCCATTCTTCGTTGTGGAGACCCTATGTATCATCTGGTTCTCTTTTGAACTGATCGTGCGTTTTTTCGCTTGCCCCAGCAAAGCAGCGTTCTTTAAGAACATGATGAACACTATTGATGTAGTGGCCATTATCCCTTATTTCATCACGCTGGGAACGGAGTTGGCCGAAGATCAAGAAAGCGCTGAGGCAAAGGGGGAGCAGGCGACGTCTCTAGCTATCCTCAGGGTAATTCGCCTGGTCAGGGTATTCAGGATCTTCAAGCTCTCCAGACACTCCAAGGGGCTGCAGATCTTGGGGCAGACCCTCAAAGCCAGTATGCGTGAACTGGGCTTGCTGATATTCTTCCTCTTCATCGGCGTTATCCTATTCTCCAGCGCCGTGTATTTCGCTGAAGCGGAGGAGAAGGAGTCATACTTCACCAGCATCCCGGACGCGTTTTGGTGGGCAGTGGTATCGATGACGACTGTGGGCTACGGAGACATGTATCCCGTGACGATAGGGGGCAAGATCGTGGGTTCCCTTTGTGCCATCGCTGGAGTTTTGACGATAGCGCTGCCGGTTCCCGTGATCGTGTCCAACTTTAATTACTTTTACCACAGAGAAACCGAAGGAGAGGAGCAAGCGCAGCTGCTTCATGTCAGCAACCCAAACATCGCGTCTGACACTAGTTCTAGTCGTCGTAGTTCGACCCCCGTTAGTAAGTCAGAATATATGGAGATTGATGAGGATATAAATAATAGTATCGACAATTTTAGGGAGGCAAATCTCAGAACTGGCAATTGCCTCGTTAGCAACCAAAACTGTGTTAATAAAAGCAAGCTGCTGACAGATGTGTAAAACCGAAAATCCCAGCAGCCGTCCACTAATGTATATACTGTAATCATAACTGAATGCTTTATTTACCTCGTTAATGCGTTCTTGCATTTCGATTATGCTCAGCGATGTAAAACGAAAACACAAATCGAAGGTAAAAGATGCTTTCAGAATAAGTGAAAGATCGATATTTTCATTTATTTTCAAATGGGCCATCGAGTTTGTCTGAGAAAAGGAACAAACAGAAATGAAACATACTTTGACTCGTTTTTATTAAAATGAGACATTGTGCGATTCCCCTCGCCGTGCCGACCCGGGACTTCACTGCTTGCCCAAACAGACAATTACTAGATTATTGGCAAAAAACGTTATGCATGGATTACAGCGAAACACACAGCGCATCCAGGACGTGCATCAAAGTCTCTCGTCCAGCCTAGTAGCAAGCATTCGCAGTTATCGATCAGCGGATTCCCGTGCGACAGCCGATGCCATTACCTGAGACTTACTGCCCAGCACAGCACCTTATCGTAAAGGAAGGGACCGACCCCTTGCTGCCAATTTAAGGCGGTCCAAGTAATAGTCCCGAGGACATCTGCAATGCTGCTATTTTTCGGAGATGCTGTAATCCCGATCTTACCGAGCGCGTCCGACGCCAGGCCCTCTAGATGTAAGACAGCACAACGACAGTTAAATACTAAAAAAGTTAAATACTAGCATGTTCAGATACTCTTCGTTTTAATATCGGCATGCGTGAGTCATTTCCTCATGTAACGGAAAACTTTATTTCTGTTTGAGTCAAATTGATTTCTTTGCTTTCGAGTTTTCTAATAATTTGGTTTCACCAGAAGTGCACTAGTTATTTATCATTTGTTAATACTTTAAAAGCATTTAAGTGCTGAATGTTAAATCTTTAGGAATTGGAGGTCTTGGCATGTTAAAATACTCCGCATCATGGCCTAATGAACTAAGGTACTATGTATCCTAGTATATTTAATGCATGAAAGTCAGTATTAAACAGCTTGCGGTAACAGGGATGTTAGTCGGGCAGAGCGATTCACTGCTCATTAGCAGGGAAACGACAAGCTGGTTTTTGCCTGAACTATGAAGGATCATATCCAAGTTTAACGTGTGGATACATAGCTTTTCATGAGAAAGCAAACGCAAAGAAAAAAAGCAACTAACGAAATAATAATAATAATAATCAAATTGCATAGGTTGCACCTAATACAGTCAGTGTTGCTTATCTGGTGCAGTGCATGGACTCTCTCTGAACATGAAAACCGAAAAAAGTGTATAATTGCTACATCCACATTGCCGTTGAGTTTTTGGGCATTTATGGTTTTCAGACAAATTTTTTTCAAAATGATTTCCAGTAACATTTCCAGGAGAACTGACGTGGCAAAACGATTTAAATTAGTTGCTAGTGCCTTTAAACCTTCCTACCCAGTGGATTGTTAAAGTGCCTCCCTTTACCATAGAGTAACACAGTTAGATCAGAGCTGAAACGAGCCTCCTTACTGCAGTGCACTGTAATCCATCTCTGTATCCTTTATGGAAATAACTGTCAGATACAGTACATTAACAAACCAGCTCCCCGGCCACCGGCGGAGCAGGACTGAGCGGTCGGACCTGAATCTCGGCAGATTTCATGGGACGCGCCCCTCGGAACATCGTCCACCAAAGTACCTCCTGACCGCTGTGTACACGGGCATCGGAGATCCGGATGACGGGGATATGCTGGGGAGGGAACATAAATAAATTTTACTTGTTTTGTTTCCAACCCCCGTTTTCTTTTTTTTTTTTTTTTTTTTTTTTTTTTTTTTTTGGTTTTATGGCCGTGTAACAAGCCTATAGGTAGTCTACCTCAGTAGTTACGTCTCTCTGCACAGTGCTTTTGGCTCCGCGTATTCAATGTTCAGACACCTGCCATCGTTGGTCATACTCGTTAATGAATCCATATTAGTTAACTAATAAACGTCTCAATTTCCCAGGCAGGTTACCCTTACAAAAAAGCACTTATAATAAGTATCAACCGCAATCTCCGAGGTACGCACAATCACGACCAATGGCGCTTTGGCTCGAAACCGCCTGCCTTTGAGTGAGATTTCCTGATTTAAATCACTGGAGTCCTTGTACATTTGGGGAAATGTTTAAGACCATTATGGGTAACAGCATAGAAGAAATACATGAATTAAATTTGAAAAATGTGCACCTGTCGTGTTTTATATATCAATCAATATCAGAAACTGTTTTACTTTTTAATTACGTTCCACAATAAACAAAAGCACTTGTGTAAGAGTAGTACTCTCTCAGCAGACTGAGAATCTGTGCTGACATCAAACAGATTATTTCCATTTTTACCCAGCTGATACACTGGTGTTCTGTTGACCAGCCATAGGGGTCAAATGACAATTTTGAGATGATGAGTCAGTACTCAGTACTGTTCAGGATTGGGCTGTACGATGAGGTGGTACCCTGAAGGCCGCTGGTAAAACAGTGTACAGTATGTATGTATGTTTTCTTAGTGAGTCAGTGGTTGCGGCATCTGGGATTGGATGTTGTACGCGTGTCAGTTGTTTGTGAGCTGCACTTATGTAAAGCTGCCATCTATTTTGATGCAATAGGGCAACTGTATCAGTAATTACGATGCAACCTTTCAGAAGGATGTTTAGGAATGCATCTGAGGGAGTTCCCTTTAAATACGGACACTTTCTGAATCGACAAATGCCACCCAGTCCGTTCTTTAAATTTATTTTCATAATGAGTAAATGAATGTGGACCGGTGGAACATTGAGCAAAAAAATACACACACACACGCACACATATATATATATATATTTATTTTATCACAGTGACTAGATCTCTCTCAAAATTTCTAAAATCGTCGTTTGTGTGAATTGTTTCACTTCAGTTGTGCATTGTTCTCAATAGCGTTTCTTAGCCGAAAAAGGTTAAACAGCCTATGCAAGCATGACAGAATCTCCAGTGATTATTTTTTGGCGAATGGAGCACATTTTATAACGCTAATATATGATTGAATGTTAGCTAAGATATCTAGCTATGTCCTTATTTCTCATAGCAAACATACATATCATGCCGGCTAAAGGGGTATTAACCAGTCATAAGGTGTCATTGGAAGAGGCGATGTGTGCTCTAGTAGGTTATGAATCTGTACCGGTGTCCAGAAGGTTGTGGATTTGAATCCTGCAGCCAGCAGAGTTACATCACTGTTGGGCTCTGAACCGCACCTGCTTCAGGGATGTTAGATGCTGGCTGGCTTTCTTTCTGGTCCTATGCTTTCCTTTGTTGAGCATCACTTTGGACAATAGCATCTGCTAACTGCTTACTCTAACCCTCCGACATCTATACAGCAGGTGGTAGAACGTACAAAGTCATCTTTGACGGTGTCAGGACGTTTAACTGTCTAACTGTTGCTCTTCCCCAGTAACACAGCATGTTAATATGGTGCTATGCATTTAAAACATCTAATTCAGCATTGAAGTTCTGCAGAGGTAGAGATTAACCACTGCATCGTTTTTGTATGAAAAACATAATCCTATTTTTCAACCCGGCAATGTGGTAAAAGTGTATCTTGTGGTACAAAGAGAGATGACAGGATAGTGGGAGTGCAATGGCTCTTGATCTTGTACTGAGTACAAGCCAATAGTATTTACAAAAAAGACATATATGTTCTTTTAATTGGCTGAAATCACTTTTGAAGGGACCAACCATGGTATTTGAAGACACTGAAGAGTTTTTCTGCAAGTAAATCACACCTGGCATTTTGAACAGGTAGTGATCAATAGGACAAGCACAGATTTAGAGAAAACTCCAATGTTAATATTTGGGGAAATATGTATTTATTTCCTGTCCTCTCTTACTTGAAGTGCAAAGTGTGGGTTGTTCTACATGAGGACAACAATGGAGTATGTTGAGTATGTTGAGATAGAGGCTTAAATAAAAGAGAAGATTGCTTTCAATGGATTGTGTTCACCCTGAAAAGCATTTAAATGATGGAATTCAGTCATCTTGAGCTGAATGAAAGAAAATATTTAAAATAACGCAATCACTGTTTTCTACTTTAATTCACCCGAGTACTGTGGTATAACTGGTTGGCAAATTTATAAGAGGAGTTAAAACATTATTCATTCCAATGCTAGAAAAATTGATCAAAATATTGATAAGCCTAGAATGTTTTACATTTCAGTTTTACATAAGGAGGTTGTCGAGATTGGAAATGTACTTTGATTTGAACGGTACCAATGTAAACACAACTGCTTCCGCCGCACAGAAAACCAATTGGTCAAAACATTAAATGATTTCCCATGAATTTATTGACTTAAAAATCGCCACTCAATCGATCTTCAGTGTTACCTGTGTTGTACTGATACAAGAGACACTTGTGTTTGGATCGAAGGGGGTGGGCTGAGTTTGTGACTCACCACAAAGGATATTTGGATCACACTGTTGCTGTTGCTTTCGTCTCTTGCCCCCAGTGGCATCCTGCTCATCGCCGGGCTGTAGGGCCAGAAGCCAATCACATGATTGCAGCCATATGAAGATGGAACGTACTGTGGCAACAATTTCACTTTCAAATGCCTGCTTTTATGTCAGTGTACAGTTGTTTCCATCCATTGATCTATTATTATTATTATTATTATTATTATTATTATTATTATTATTATTACTGCCATTATCACATTATCCCAGTGGATTTTTTACAGCCTCATCAAAGTTAATTGCTTCTTTCTCTTGCACCAACTACTAGGCTGTTGGTATCAAAACAATGTATATGATATATATGAAATATATATTAGTGTATATGTGTTTTTTTGCCCCCAACACAGTTGTCCCAGGCAACTAGACCAAGTGCATTGTGAAGGAGCCTGGATTGTTTCAGTTTTTTTCTTCTGGAAGGATTTGCTTTGGAGGTTAGGGTTATTTTTCGATTCATATACCATAAAGTTGTTGATATTGCCATTTCTCTTCTGTGACAGTCTGTAATGTTTGTCATGTTGCTGAAGGCATAGTCTGTGATCTATGCAAAGGTGTCCACTTTATTTTTTGTCACAATTCTGCCATGTATCATTCGATTAAAGACATTTTTAAGGCTCTGGTCTGTGTCTGTGGTCCACTTGATGATGAGATGCGCACATACATGCTTGGATGGGTGCGTTACAGCGACAGTTAAAATGTATGCGATGGGTGGTGTGAAAACACAGCAAAAATAGCAGTTTACCTGAGGTTTTAATTTTAATTGGACTCTTATTTGAATGATATGCTTATATATACTTGTCTGTATTGTATACACAGAAGTTTGAAATGTCAGCATTTACATTTTTAACCATGTTGTACCATGTTGTTTTTAACCTTCGGAGGTGTTTTAATTTTCTGGGAATGCAAGACAATCTTGGTAAAAACTTAAAAATGACAAAATATTTTTGTGTTTTTTTTTTTAACAGGGAATAGTATGAACAGTGGTTAAAATTTACCAAAACACATCATCTGTATATAACACTGTTTTGTCTTATACAGTAACACATAAAGAAACTTACATTTGTCTTTGTTATAGTATATAGTAGCTGGAGAACGATATGTAAGGGCAATTGTGTGTGTGTCTGTGTGTGTGTATGGGTTTGCATAGATCACATTTGAGGACGAAATATAAGAGGAATTAAAACATTATTCATTCCAGTGCTAGAAAAATTAATTAAAATTGAAATTTCCCTACTTTTGAGGTCCCCATTTGGATAACCTCAGTTTTATAAAACTCTGTGAACGCAATCAAAAAAGTAAAAATGTCATAAGTATTTGGGCTGGTTACTTATGTTTAAGGTTGGGGATGGGTAGGGTTTAAGGGTGTTGTGATTGGGATTATGGTTTTTCCCATAGAAATAAATGGACAGTCCCCATGTAGATAGGAAGACCAACTTGTGTGTGTGTGTGTGTGTGTGTGTGTGGATTATGTTTATATTACATGGTGGGGACTAAATATACCCCACAATGTGATAAAGACCTATTGCCACATAAAAATCATTCTGTGTTATAGCTGTGACTGCTTGCTAAGTGAGCAGAATGTGCAGAGTCTATGGCTTAAATATCTTTGTTTAGCTCTAAATGCATACAGGGCTGCTGTTTGTTTATTTATGGGAGATATTTGCTTGGCCCTTTTCATGCTGACTCTTGGGTGCGCTACTCAGATATCTTTGGGTTGTTTCCAAAACATATATAAATCAATATAAAACAATACTTTTTATTAATTTACTTTTCATAATTAACATTAAAAAAATATCTTAAATGACCCATTCCATGATGGTTCTGAAACTGCTCACGATACACACTCAGGCATTAGATTCACACTAAATTCAAAAGTATAGCTGGTGCACCTCAATGTCTTCATGATTTTATTATTAACCATTTGCTTGGCAGACACCTAAATGTGTTAGATACTGCAAAGGATTTCTCCAGTGATGCGTGTGGACTCTGTGTGTCACACAGAGAAGTAATTGGTTATTGTAATAATGTAACTTGTAAGGTCAAATACTATCAAATACTGGTCTTGTACTGGTTGAAAACACAGTTCTTGATGGTGGATTGAAACAATAAATAGTTTATCGACATTCGGGTTCACTGCTATTTAGTCTATTCCTGTCAATAGACAAGTGAATGCAGTTGAAAGCATAGATGACTACGCTTTCATTGCAGTGTCCTCAAACTTTACACTGCATGTTAGGCTGCTTTGTTTCCCTTTTAGCAACATTGTTAATGTTAAATTAATGAATCCATTAATGAAACCTGAGAACATTGTTCAGGGACACGTAAGTAATTGTCAATTAGCTATCGTCCCTGATGTAAGTCCTGTTGTTAATTTGAGCATTAATAACATGTTGCATGTTTTATTGTCGAAGGATCCATGTACTGAAATTGAAATTAACCCTTGGTCAGGAGGCTGACCACGACCACACAACGCTACATGACCAAAACAGACAGATCTTATAGGACTCTGACCGTAAGCACAAGATGTCTGCTGGATCCGGGCCGACCGCCCCGGGATGGAATGATAGCGCCGTGGATTAGCAAGCTCGGCACTGGAGATGCCCACCAACACAAAGCCGGTGACTCATCGTCAGTGACCCCAGTGAAACGGCGTGTGGGTGTACGCCCCCTGAAGGGAGGAGTGTGTGCGCGTGTGTTAAGTGGGACATATGAACCGTTTCGGAAGGAAAGAATGGGGCTATCTTCCTCTATCTCCATCACCAGCAGGCAGCTTTGAAATCGACGAGAGTAATGTCTGCACTGCTGCTGCGGCACGACGACGGACCCACGGGCGTGTTAATAATCACCATTAATGTACGGGGTGGTATGTTAAAATGATCTTCATGCTGGTGAAAAACTATGATGTAATGTCGGTGAATGTGAGTTAGCTTAGCCATTGGAAAACCTCTCCGGAAATTACCCCAGTGTTGACAGCAACCATAGAATATGCCCATGACTCAACCAATAGCACCCTGTCTACAGCTCATCAAATTATTTAAATTTAGTTAATTAATTAAGTGAGCTGGTGGTGAAATTTATTGGATACATGGAATGGCTGGGGTGCCCCTGAGGAGAGGTTTGGGAACTGAAACTGTGCTCTTCTGGCCATCCAGCAAAATATTGTTATTTTTCTTTGTAGAAGAAGCTCTAGTTACTTAATATGATGTGACGGTTCATTTGCATGTTAAATTGCATTTTTTATGAGAAAAACACACGTGATATTCATATAAATAGTTTTAGACATTTTCTTTGATGGTCCAAGACTTTACTGTAGGTTCTGTTGTTTGACGTTATTGTAATAACACAGCCATCCTCAGTGATGTGGTTCAGCATAACTACTAAGGCCCAAATCTTCTCCAGTCACATCTCAGTGACATCAGGAATGTGATTGTGGAATTCAGCATTAACGAGATGATCCCAGTTCCCTGTCCATCTACATTAACATTACGTTTTATTTATGTAGCGCATGCTTTTATCCAAAGCAACGCACATCTTTGAGAAAACAGGGTCAGACAATAACATGGGATTAAGGGTCTTGCTCATCATTAAAATCACTTTCCGGGTTGCTTGGACAGGAGCAGAAATTAAGTCTTGGACCAGGGATGGGTATTTTTCTGCCTTCCTCAGTACTGCTACCACCCAGGTCTTCTCGTCGATGCGCAATGGCCAGTGCATTCCATTCATCTCACAACATCTCCCGCTGCTCACACACAAGCTTATCCAAGGAGAACAAAGCATGCGTTGAGACTCCTGCATCTCTGCTGGGAACCTCCCTCATTAAGCGTTCTCACGCTTTGCAGAGTGAGTGTTGGTTCACTTCCTGATGCTCTTAATGTCTTGTGACTTCAACTAGATACTATAAAACCACACTTGGGGCAGCAGTTACGAATCATTCACCCTGTGTTTGGGTCCTACTGACTTGTATGGCTGAGTATCTTTTTATGCACCAATGGAATAAATCTCTTGATCCATTTCCTCCCAGGGTTCTGATGAAATCAGGCTTTTATCTATGACATGATCATAACTTTACACTGGAGATGGTGGTATGGAAGTGCATTGGTTGAGAGGTCGCCTCATTCCTCTGCAGATCATGGTTTGATTGATCGGTTGGCACCCTGTCCAGGGTCATTCCCTGCCTTGAGCCCATCCCTGCTGGGAAAAAAACAGCACAGAACAGCATAGCTGGTTACCAGCATGGCTAGCATAATGCATACTGGTTATACCAGCATATGTTGTGCTTTGGTGCTGGTTGGGCTAGCATCATTAATGAAATATTCCTGGTGGATCAGTTAAATGTGCAGGTAGACCTTCACAAGTATGCTGGTCCACCAGCTACACCAGTACCAAACCAGCACTAAAAACCATAGACCAGCATGGATATCATACTGGTCTATGTTCTTTTTTAGCAGGGATAGCTTCTAGGATTGGCTGTGGACATCCACAGTCCAACACAGGAGATGCTTTATATAAGATGAGTGATGGACATTGCACAATCAGACTGGTCATTCCACCCATCATTAGGGGATTATCCCAAGATTATCCCAAGGATGGCTGGGACACGAATCACGATGGCCCTGCGCCTTTGTAGCTTTAAATATGATGCTGTTTTGTGTGCAAGGACGTCTTGTTTTGGCCTAATTGTCCGTAGTGATAAAATATTGTATGACATCATACTGAGGCTTACATCTGTATATGAATAAAACTTCTCTGTGCAATAGCCTTTTTGGGTCGTCTCATTCTCAAAGGACTATTTTCTCGACGGGGGATGGGTCCAAAATTCAGTAACGGGGCCCATATCCTAAAGGGGCCAGTACATATGACAAGATATCTAATTAATGTCTTTAATTTAAAAGTGTCTCACACATTAGTGGCATACTGAGTGCACACTGCTGGTGAGGAGACTGCAATTCCATGCGAATATTAAGAGTCTGGAGTGGGGGAAAAAAAAGGCAAGAGATTGGAAGTTGAGAGAGTCGCTGTACAGCAGTGATGCTCAACCGAGTCCCATCCTTAGAGAAAGAGATTGAGTTAAAAATAATGGATACAGTCAACAGGAAACAAAATGACTCTATGGAGAATGGTTTTACACAGCGGACACAAGGGATAAGGTTGGCCAGCGGTGTGCACTTTGAAGGGTGACAATGCGAGTGTGTGTTTGTGCTAGCCGCACATGCGCCCTTTAAAGTCACCGTGGGTGGAGAAGAAACAAACTTCATGGAACAAAAACTGGGGAGTGTGACACCGGGAGAGAACAAGCACACATGCAAAAGAGCTAGGAGCCCCACCCGCTCCTACCAGCTTAGATGGAGGTGATGGAAGGTATCGGCTTTGAGGCTGAGGTCCCACAGACACTGGTGAGTGATGCCTGAGAAGCACCATCCTCTTACAGACCTTGGAGTCTTCACTGATCTCATGTCCAGCTCCTGTTTGGATCCACTAGCAGTGAATCTAAAGTCACTGGTTTTCCTCTATGACACCCTTGACTACGAGTGTGCATGCAGACTGCCACTGTGACTAAGGAGTTCCGGGGGGGGGGGGGTATTGCCCAAATATTTTCATTCTGCCCCCCCGACTATAAATGTTCAGCCAATCACAAAACCCTTTTCCCCATCTTTTACTTCTGTTCTGATTGGCCAATTTGGTTGTATACTCTATACTATGGAAAGTTCCAAAATATATAAAACTGTAACAACGCTCTTCTTAAGAATGAGAAAGTATCAGATATAAAAGTGTTGATGCCACCACCCCCTCATTTAAGCCAGCCTGCTGCCAAAAGCGACACCCCCACAACCACGCGCAGAAACATGTCACAGAAACAAACAAAAACAGGCACGAGGACAGATGCATATCCATGCACGCATAACAATGCGTACAGATACATACAGATGCATTCACTGGAGTAACATGAAGGAGCAAGCTTCAGATCTCCATGTCACAATTTTAGACGCATATAATATTCTGAAATAATTCACCAGCTTTGGCTCAGGCTCAGGAATTTCTGCAGTTTCTCTTAACATCATCCAAAAAGGTCTACTGATGTGTACATCTAAAAAGGCCATCATGACGCAATCATGGAGCATTCATAAGCAGCATGAAAAAATGCCTTAATATCTAAATAAACTTAACAGCTTTAATATAAATTAACAAACATTATATGATTATGTGATTATAATGTTATTATTGTATATTACATCTATCATTTCTGTTCATTAAATGTATTATGAATGCAATGCCTTAAGATTTAAGGTATGTTTACATGCTGCTTATCAACATTCTTTGTACAGAATGCATTATCGATACACAGTTAAGGTAAAGCATTACCGAATAAAGTATACTTACTTAAGGTGTCAGAACTGGCAACTCCAGATTGCCTACAATGCATGACTGTGTGTGTGAGTTTTTGCCCTACAATGGATTTGCATCCTATCCAGGATGTTCCCTGTCCTGTGCCTTGTGCATCCTGGGATACACTCCAGACTCACTGTGAACCTGCACCGGATAAGCGATTATGGAGGATGGGTGGAACAACTAAAATTATACGATTAAAAAAATATCTAAGGTTTTCTGTCCTTATTAAAAAATGTGTGTCTTAATATAAATTTAAATGCAATTCGCTGCTTGCATGTTTACAGTGTTAGACTAATAATAGCCTGGTTATTTAACTGTACAAGAATCGGTCGACCGTCCGGATACAGAGAAAAGCTTCGCTAGTCACCTAGAACGTCAACCTAAGCCTTATTCCTCTCTCTCACATTGGAATGGTGACCCCCCCCCCCAGGGAAACCTTCACCACCTTTGAAGCCCTGAGCATACCCAAACTGGGCCGCATAATCGAACATCATCAGTCAGCGCCGATCGATGGGCGCGTAACCCAAGCTGTCCCCTCGGGCAACACGGTGCCAGTTATTTGAAACAGCAAGTGTGATCAGCACTATGGAAATGAAGGGTTACATCTCACCAAGATGGCCCTTTGCTAGCATAATGGACCAAATTATATCCGCACTCTACCGTTTTCCAGCCATGTGTGGTTAAATTGTAATAGAAATACAACTGCTCAGTAATAAATAATTAACTTGCAAATAAATGGTGACTTGAACCAGCCGTCGTCATTTGTTCCGGACTGATATTCAGTTGCAAGAGCACAATAAGCAAACCCGGTCATACTTGAAAGCAGAGCCTATGCTTACAAGACTGGTACCCCCCAGTTTTTAGCGGGGTTAGCATGTAATAGGTTAGCTGTGTTACAACATAAATGTATTTCGTAGGGTTAGCATAGAGTAGGATCATCGTTTTAAAGTCTATATGTTTTTAGCAGGGTTAGTGGAGAGTAGGGTCAATATGACAAAGTCAAAACGTTCATCGCAGAAATAGCATAGAGTTGGGTCACTGCTAAAGTCTTTATATTTTTAGCAGGGTTAACATAGAGTAGATTCGCTATATTAAAGCCTGTGAATCTTTAGCGGGGCTAGCATAGAGCAAAGTTGCTATATTAAAACCTGTATGTTTTTAGCAGGGTTAGCATAGACTACTGTAGGGTTATTGTATTAAAGCCTGTGTGTTTTTAGCAGGGTTAGCATAGAATTGAGTTGCTATATTAAAACCTGCATGTTTTTAGCAGGGTTAGCATAGAGCAAAGTCGCTATATTAAACCCTGTATGTTTTTAGCAGGATTAGCATAGAGTACGGATGTTAATAGGCAGGTACAGCTGCCGTTTATCAGTTTTGTAGCCCAATGTTGCTGTGAGGTTTTTGCTTTACGCAAATGGGTTAGGGAGAAATCTATGACAGCCTATACTGGTTGGTTCCTGCTCCCAAATATTTTCTCTAGCTCTCTCCTCTCCCCAACCCTTCCCACGCATTCCCCCGGTCCACCACCCGCCCACCCACCTCTCCGCCCTGGTGCAGCGGCCCCCAGTCCACTTCTCCATTGGGCTGTGAGCGCAGCAGCCCACTCGCACGTTGCGTAATCTCCGCGGGAGCTGCCGCCGCCGCCGCCGCCGCAAGCCAGGCCTGCTCAATAATTAAGAGCACTTCCATCCCACTATTGTTCACATGGAAATCCGCGAGCTGATCTTTGTGAGACTCGAGTCGGGAAGAAAATTCCCCTTCTGGCTAAATATAGTCAAAAGAAAAGAGGAAAAATAAGAAAAACCCACATCTCCTATAAACAATAGGCTCCCTGGCCCTGCAGCGACAACGTACACACAGCACAAAATGAGAAGACTTTAATCAGCCAGGAGAGAAAAGATGGAAAAAGCAGGAGGCCAGCGGATTTCAGTGGACACGCGTCCGCGTTCGGACTCAGCTCTGTGATGGATTTGTTGACGGATTTTGCACCGATCTCCTCCCCTCTCAGTAAACGTCTAATGGGTGCCAGATTTCGGGCAGGAAAGGAGGGAGCACATAAATAAGTCTGTCCTGGAACTCTGGAGCTTAACTTGCTAGAGATGCGGGGAATTCATGAGGTCGAGCGATTCAGGAATGCTAAATCACAAGTGTCTGCCTCCCCGGGGTCCTGCTGGGAGGGGGGTACCCCGGGGTGTCTCAAGGAGCTGAAGGCGATTTACAGCTCTACAGAAGTGCTGCCTGGACTCCTTTGGGACTGTGTCTGACCTTCACACTTTGGGGCCGGAAAAAAACGTCGCAGTTTACCAAATAAGCGAATCAACACGCGCCTTCATATTGAGCGCTATGCAGATATTTATAAATGCCTCTTTACACACGGCATCCACCAGGGATAAAGAACTTTATTTCATTTTTTTTTTTTTATTAAAGCAGTCTTTAGGGAATGTGGAACTGGGATGCAAAGGATTACAGCAAATAAATAAAAAAAGATTATCAAAAATCCACGCAGCGGCTTTTTGGAGTAGCACTATACATTTTATATACATTACAACATTAGACCATGGCCACACTAAACCATTTTTTTTTCTGACCTAGGTTTCAGTACAGTAGATCCCATCGGGTGCGTCAGTAGCTCAGCCTCCCTTCCAGTGGCATTAGTTGTTCATCAGATTACAAATTACGATTCAGGTGTGCCGTCATTTGTCAGGCTAACGGATCTAACGTCCACAGTAAGTGTGCGCAGAAAATAACCCAATCAGCCCTATCAGCCTCTGACGCTCTTCAAGGTTAGAAGATATACAGTATGGCAGGGGCGCAGATGGTGGAGAGCTTGGATGGCTACGCTTAAAGGTGGAGGCTTTTTCTTCTCATTGTTTGGTTCCAACTTCAAAAATCACTTCTGCGCCCCTGCAGCATAAAATACAGATATGAACCCTGATCACATGACTCTTGCCTCATGGCTTGGGGTTCGAATCCTGCCACCGCTCTGTGTGTGTATATGGAGTTTGCACATGGTCCCTTGCTATGGCCTCTGGGCATTCTAGCTTCCTCCTGTAGTTTAAAGAGTGCAGTTAGGTGAATTGGCATTTCTAAATAGCTTATAATGTGTGTGTGTGTGTGTGTGTGTGGGTAGTCTGCTGTCTGTTCCCTTGTCCCTCGTGATGCCTGGGAGAGGTTCCACC
>JAODKE010000001.1:30045446-30064334 GCA_026779605.1 Mormyrus hasselquistii | reverse complement strand
TGGATAAGTGGCCAGAAGATGAATGAACAAGTTCATTGAGCATCCCTTTGGGTAGCAGTTGGAGCCGCACCCAGGTTATGGAGTCGCGTCGGTGTCGGTCTCTTCTTACAGTTACAGCCTGGCATCGTCGCGGTCTCTAAAAAACGACAGCGTCAGGAACATTAGTCAGAAATGTGACATGTCGTGTAGGAGGACTTTTCTAAGTTACTCAACTGCACTTTTTACTGGTGCCATTTAATACAACTGACTGCAGTCCACCCTCCCCCCCCCCACGCAGGAACATTATACGACATACATCCTGAGTGCGGGGGGGGGGGGGGTGTAGAATTAATGGGGTTTAGCTTGACACTCACTACAGCAGGAGAAGGTGTGCAAACACGCATGATCACCGCTGGGCTGAACAGGGCACGGTACTGGGGATCCCAGTGGTGCTGTCCCACCTCGTGCGAGAGCGTTCCTGTTCCTGCACTGGGAAATCTCGCCAGCCTACGTGCTGCTGGATACTGACGAATCCTCGCTTATGTAAGCGATTCCATCACAGCGCTGTAGCGTGCATCCGCTCCGAAGCGTTTGAGAGAGTACATCATGAAGACTCAAAAAAAATTCTAAATATCCCTACGGTCTCCAGGAATCCGATTGTGAAACTTCACTGCCGCTCCTCCTGACAGCTGGCACAGGTGTGCACATGGTTCGGTTTCTGAGGCGCAGTGTGGCCTTAGACTTGCGGCTGTTTTGCAGCTTTCTTTATTGATTTTCGTGTACTATTTTATACTGCTCTTCGCTGAGACGATGACTCTCCCCGCCCCCCAGCTCTGTATTTTGTGGACTTCTGCAAAACAAAGGACTGCATCAGCACAGTGATTCAGAATGACATTAGCACAGTGAATCAGGTAACAGCGTTGTGGAATCATGTGACATCGTTCATGTTCCTTGGTCGAACCCGGAGCCCAAGTCACAACAATGCAGCTTTGATTGGACAGGCTTTGAAGGACTGACTGTCTGCAGAACATTCTAGTGATTTACTTCCACATGTAAAATCTTGCTTTCCAGCTTTCATGCTTGAGGGACATTATTGAAAAGCTCCTGATCTTGGCCAATCATCAGTAATTAAACATTTTCCTGTTACTGTATTATACTACTGTTATGTGTAGAATCGACTCTGAGTCACCTATTTTTGCAAAATCTATTGTCTACTATTTATCTCTAAATTCTTACAATGCACTTGCATTATCTGAGTTGTAATACACTGCACTTAGTGCTTTCCAGCAATTTCTTGGGCCCTTTTCTGTCCAAAATACCTTAAGCAGTACTTTGTAGTTGAGTACTCATTGGTCTCAAATATTTTAAGCCCATTTTGACAAACCAAACCAACATCGGTAAGCTTCATAACCCCCCCTAACCGCCTGCCCCCCCTGAATTTCATTTCAGTTTTTTTAACACCCATCTCACTGTTTCCAGTGTGGCTCAGTTGACATGCATGAGTATTACTCGTCTACTGCTCAGTTACTTAGTTGTTCACACTCTTGTGCTTTGTGTCATCCCATTTCTAGTGCAACACTCCTGCTCAGTGCAGTCCTGCTCTTGCCATTACCCTGCCTATAGAATGTCACTATTGTATTTTGTGCGAGTGCTGCATTTTTTGTGTTTGTATCACTATTCCCGTACTTATTATGTATTATGTCTGCCACACTTGCACAATAAAAATTGTTGATCCTTAAAAATGCCACGGCCTCTTTCGAACAAGCACACGTGATGCTTAAATTTAAAAGGGAAGTGAATTCACTTCAGCCATTACCGCCAGAGGCATATAGCTCACGCTGGCTTACAGCCATTCGCTGCCTACGTCTTCCATGAGCCATGTTTACATTTTTCAAACTGAGGTCACAAACCTTGTCAAGACAACATAGAGAGTGAGATTTATGTAAGAAAATAAAATCAGCCTGCAGATCCGCCGACTGAACCAGAGATGTTGAAAACTGTTTTCATAAACACAAAGCTTAATTTAAAACAATAATATTATCAAATAAGAGGGTGGAACAGTAAGTCATCGATTGGGCAGCATCGTAAGCACACATCTCCAGGGTGGTGGGTTTGGTCCTGCCCTGGGTATGCTGTGATCCCTGCTTTTTGTGGTGTCCAGCTACAGTCCAAAGCTATTGATGACTGTATCCAAATTGCAGATTGTGAGGGTGTGACCCGCAATACACTGTCACCCACCCCAGGGCGTCCTATGCCTAATTCGAGAGCTGGGTTGAAGGTCCTTCAGAGAGAGACCATTAAGGATGATGGACTATGTTGGGTCAAAACGGGGGTGGGAATAGCATTGCTGCCAAATTTCCCTTTTTTCCATTGTGGACACGCATCCAGGGTTCCAAGTTTCCGCCGCACGGTTAGACGCGGGGTTGTGCGCGTGAGAGGACAGACGCCTTCCCGGCTTGGCCACGGGCTCACGACGCCTTGGCCGCTGCATCTGTGATTTTTGAGTGATTTATGACCCCCCGTGCATCAGCGCTGTGCTGACTCAGGACAGCAGCCACAGGGTAGAGCATCCATATGGGATCTCAGCATGGTGATCTCGGGAGTTTGCGTGCGCCGCCCCACTGCCGCTGTTGTTTTCAGCCACCGGTACCTCGGCTGTTAGGCGCCTTCTTCCGGCAGCCGCAAGGTGTTGTACGGACAAGCCGGCCAGCTCCTAGTGTGGGGCTGTGACACCTTGGGCAGCGGGTTCACGTGCTTCTCACCGATCGGCCACATCGCGGTGAGAGCGGAACACGCGTGAGGAGGCTGTGTGGGAGAGCGTGAGGTTCGACGGGGGGGACAAGGACACAGAAGGCTGTTACTAGCCATGGTGGGGAGGGGAGGGGGGTGTCTTTCCCCCAGAAGAGGATCTAGTGGCTTTTTACATTTGCCCTGTAGCGTGGTCCTCACCATAGGGCACAGTTTATGGCCCAGATACCTGCTTCTCTAGAGTCTTTCTTATGGTCCACAGAATATTTGAATCTCTTGTCAGGAATTAATTAATTAATTAATTGTCCCTTAAGCATTACAGACACCCTCTATCCTTACGAAATTTTGCACTGTTATTACGTGACCATACAGGAAGCAGCTTGTTCAAGAGCTGCAGCAGTTACACCAAGCGAGCGTCAGCTACAGTCGCTAGGGTGAAGACAGGATGCCGTTAGCACTCCTGAAACTAATCCCGATGTCTTTTCTGCACATGGACTCAACATGACTTGATACTGAAGATAAGTGATACAGCTAGGAAGGTGCGCAAAGCTCAAGAGGCTGATTGCTTTTTGGAAAAATACAAAAATGAAACCAGATTCTGCCTCTAACTGGGATAGATCAAGCCAATTATTACCAGCAGGTTCCCAACACATTACTGCAACTGCTCTAGTATACTGGTTCAATGAAATACATCTGTGGAAGTCTCCCAATAAGGGAGCTTGAAGTGAACTTTCCATCAACAGAGGTTCACGCTGGACTCTTCAGAAAGACCACTAACCTCAGCTTCCCCAGGGATGCTTACTGACCCTGCTGTTTGATCATCTTTGGACAAAAGTGTCTGAAAATAAATGATAATATCTATGATGGAGACGCTGGCTGCTTAATCAGTCTCGGCATTAATGATTTGATAATGTACTACAGTATAAGAATTCACTGGGTCTACAAAAATGGAACAGCTTGAGGTTTTTACTGCAGACTACAGCAGGCTGTACTTTGTAGACAGATGGAGGTCTGTCTGTCCATTTTCAGCAACCGCTCATCCACTGTGCAGTATGGATTAATGACAGGAAATACCCGCCATGCAGCTCTGGGACGATAGTTATTCTGAAGGCAGCGGCTGGCCTCTCCATCGCCATCAAGGGCCACTAGACGCACACGCCTACGTGATGACACGCGTTTGACGGGGAGTGCTGGCGTGAGTCACCCCCACCTCTCGGATTTATGGCGGGGGACAGAGACCCTTCAGAAAGGTCACCTCCAATTCAAAATCTGATCAACTGTCTCTGTACTCGTCAATGGGAAGGAAGCCTTCAAATTCATGGGAGGCCATTGAACATCAGATAACCAATCCAATTACTTTTTATTGGTGCCGTGGCGACGGTACATTGGCTTTTACAGAAGAGCGGTTAAGACATATCTGTCAGCTACCTGGATTGTTCGATATCATGTAAGGAGATCGAAATCTCTGCAAAGGCCATACTTAATAGTCATTAAAAAGCCTTATTGACAGAAAGGCATAATTAGTTGTAGCTACACTTATTCTAAAAAACAAATGTGAGCCGGATCAGCTGGGTACAGAAGGTGGCTCCGAGGGTATCGATATTCAGTGTGGGACACGCCCTGAAAACGACCCGGCAGTCGACAGCTCCAGCTGCACTCAGCTGCCTCCCGTCTCTCTATTTGTCAACTGCAGGAAATCGCCAGCAGCTCGGTCACTGGCCGTCACTGCGTGACCCTGTGGGGGGACGGTGCACTCCCTGAGGTCTCGGCCCGTCTTCACGCCGTCCCCAGTGGTGTCGTCTCCTTTCGCTTCATCGGTGACCTGATGGCCCTGCCGGCCCAGGGAGGACTTGGCACCTTGATGCCGATTTCCACACCCTCTCCCTGCACAGAGGCCACAGCCTACCAAGGCTGGATATTAACCTTCAAGCAAAACCGTCTTATCAGCAAGTTCCAGGGATATAAACAGTAATATGTGCTTCTGTCCCCTTAATTCTTTTTAATTCCTGCCAAGCAGTTCATAAATCTATGTAAACAACTAATGCTTAAAAGGTGAAAGGAACAAAAAAAATGCATTTTTCCAGGACTTCTTAAAATGTTAAATGGAAAATCTTTCTCTGCCACTAGGTAGTTTCTTATTGGATGCTTTTAAAAAGGGTCACACCAAAATAAAGTCACTTTGTTATGTTGTTTATTATGCTGCAACACTTTTTACTGCTGTCCACCTCTGCACACACCTAGCGGGATTCTGCAGCTGGGGAATCGAGGAGGACTCGTTACTTGAATGGAAAAGCAAACGACCTCACAGGGAAGGTGTGCAGTGCATTTATAAAATTGCAGTAGTTACTCATTCGGCCCAATATAAATCAGTAGTAGTGCAGAGGCTTAAAACCAGCAAATCACAACCCATAATATTTTTACTACTTCCTGCACTTATTGGACACCCACATCAAATGGATGTTTTGTGCTGTGGTGGATGAGTAGTGATAAAAATAGCAGACTTTCTAATGGACCACTTATATAAAATATACACTGTATACATTTTACATATATAGAGTATATGCATGGTATCATACGGAACCACATTTTTTTCCTCTTAATTATAGGATGAAGGATCTACTGCAACTCTGTGCTGAGTTTCAAGTTTATAGTATTTAGTGAGAATATTACAGAAGCCAAACGGACAAGTGAAAGACTAGCATAATATCCTGACACTTCTCAAAATGATTTGAAATGGTCAGTCTAGAAATTGAAGCACACCTAGACATTTACGAGGTGACCGTGTCAGAGTCTTGCTATTTAAGCTCCACACCTGATGTATGTATGTACCCAAACACCTGACGTATGAGCATCTACATTTATTTAAAATATCTGATCACTGCCTGACAAGAGGGACGGGCAGGTTTTCTGGTATCAGCCACATTCCTCCATCCGAAAAAGGGAGTTTGGATTCTGACTCCTGTCTTTCACCTACAGCCTTGCTTACCTTTCAGGTAAGAGTTCAGCACGGAGGGGAATCGGCTTGTCTATTCCAGAGTCCCAGCAGCATTTCAGACTTTTCTGGTCTTATTCAGAAAGATCAAAAGAGTCGTGGATCTGGACCTGTCACACGAAAAGAATACTTTTGTTGACATACTAGGTTATGTTAAAGGTCAAAGGTCCTGAAAGGTTAATGGAATCACAGACGCAATGGCCACGTAGCTGCACTGGGGGAGCAGCCTGGGTCTATTTTTCCAGGTCCTTGCAACACTGACAGGGGCATCAAGGCTGTGGTTCCGTAGACCAAGCTCACATACTGGGGCCCGGGCCTAGTTCAACCCCCCCCCCATCTCGGATCTTGCGGAGAGGGAATTAAAAAAGTCCACACTCAGCAGAGTCGAATTTCAGCCTCGCTCGAGCAGCCTGGCATCGCCGATGCTCCGGAGCCTAATAAAGCAAAGAGGGGATTTGGCACCGTGTATGCAGAGGGTGTCGTCAGGGAGGAAGATAAGCACGGCGACCCGACTCCGAGCACAAAGGCATCGCCGCGGGCCTGCCAGCCAGTGCCCCTTAAAGGCAACCACCATTTATAATTCAGGCTGATTAAGAGGACAGGGGACAGATACCTGACAAGTTTAACCCGAGGGGCATCACATTGAGATGCAGATAGGGGAAACGGCTGTTGTACCTTAATGCAGGCAAGTGAATCAGCCTAACAAGCCCTGTATACCACTTTAGATACAAACAAATACTAGAAAGACAAAGCACATAAAGACAAAGCACATAAAGAAACGAAATTCATGGGAGGAGCAATTAATGACAGAGCGTGATGTAGGAGTTGGTAGCAGGTGTAGAGAGCTGACTCTCAGAGTGATGAAGAAGCACAGGCGGTTTTATAGCGACTGTCGAGCAGATGTGTGTGTGTGTGTGTGTGTGTGTGGAGGGGGGGGGGGGGTCAGCTCAGGCCAGGATCTCTGCCTCCGTCTCTCTGTCTTACCCTGCTGCTTGGGCTCATACTGGAGGAGAAGTGGGAGCTGACATCTTCTTGACAGGAGTGCCCTTGCCTGAAGCCGGGGAAAGAGAGTGGGAGAGAGTGTGAGAAAAGGAGGGGAGGGGTGAGAGAGAGAGAGAGAGTGAAAAGAACAGGCATGAAACTGAGAGGAAGAGGAGGAGTGAGTGTCTCGTCTGTCTCCAGTAAGCAGCCCCTGCGTCCGTGCCCAGGAAGACCCCGTGCTGAGCCGCACTGCCCCCCCCCCCCGATGCTGAGCTCCCCCGCAGCACGTCCCCTCTGCAGACTAAGGGTGACCTCCTTGCTGAGCTGCGGTGACTCGGCACACTTCTGTCCGTCTGCTTTGCAGCATCTCTCCTCTCCCCTACCCTGCTTGCTGATTGTGATATGGCGCACATATTGTTAAATACTTTAGTCTGTATTTGACCTACCATTTATGTTTTATGTTTTGTTACGTTTTGAGCATTATTTATTAAACCAGCTACACTATATGGACACCAGCTTCTGAATCTGAAGCCGGGGGATTAAATAATAAGCTGGTCCGTTCACTGTTGCTGTAATGGCCTCAGTTTAGCAAACTATGGCGTCCTATGATGGTGCCAAGTTGAAAGTCGCTAACCTCTTCTGCTTAGCCACCCATTCTGCTGCCAGAGTTTGTTGCTGATGGCTGTGTGTCTGTGTGCCGGTATCAGCAATGGGCGTGGCTAAAAAAGAAGAAAGGAGAGAGAGGAAGTGAGAAGAAGCGATAGTGAGACATAGAGAGAAGGACAGTGGCAGAAAGAGAGAGATAAAGATCAAATGAGCAACAGAGTGGAACAGACAAGGCCTGGGGATGATGGGGGTGGGGGGGACAACAGAACTGACCAAGAAAGGCAAGTTCTCAGGTCGGCAATGAGGAAGAGACACGGCCGGCTGGGAAGACCGGCTGAGGCGAGTGCGCAGAAGGACTGGGGATCTTCTGCCCCCAGGGCCTCATGCCTGCACTGAATCCACTGGGAATCTGCTTACAGTAGAAGCGTATTCATCAGCAGCGAATTTGCTGTGCTGATCCGGGTCTGCAAGTCATGCTGGAGTCGTTTTTTTGGCACGGCAACAGACAATATGTGAGGAATTGTGGACTCTGGGACGAGCATTTGGAATCGTGCCGTGCAGGGTTTGGGACGGTTACCCTAACAGGTGATCCCCCTGGTGGGCAAATAGGTGTCCTTTCGCTGGTGCCGCTTTTATTTCTAAAAAAAAAAAAAAATTTTAAATAAACAGAATTTCCCCTCCCGGACACGAGCCCTCCACACTGTCCGGCCGAGTGGCCTTCTGTTAGCCAGGCGTGACACAGAGAACCAGCTGCTCAGCCCGCTAATGGCCACTGGATGTACAACCATAAACAAGGCAAAATCTGACATAGTCAAACAGGCAATTTAGTTGTGCATGTGACCCTGTTCTGGAGGTGAACCTTCGTGCACCACGTCCCCCAGGATAAACAGCCATTGTGATTCTCCCACCAGCTGTTAGTACACCAGCTGGGTAAAACATTAAATTAGATCCAGCTGAGTAGTGCAGCAGTTAGGTGTCTTAACTTGTCACTTATAGCTTGTTGGTCCCAAGAAAGACGATCTATCTAACATTTCAGTTGATTCATACTTTACCTTAATTGCTCCAGTTTAGTTCTCTGTAGATGGTTTCCTGCTATGTGATTAAATGCAAAGAATATTTTTCATCGCCAGTGACAGAAATCTGTGCATTCGGAAGGTTTTCCCAAAATACCGATGGAAAACTTTCGCTGTCCAATCACAGTCGCTATTTTCCAGCCATAAGGAAGTGAATCATCGGGTCTCTCTCACAGCCAATGTCCAGATGGCTCACTCAGAGGAATGGTCTCCCATAACTGGAACGGGGAAGGAAGCGCGGCTATCCGAATCACATGACAGGGTGATGGGCACGTCGATGGCATTATCTGATTCTGTCGTGACAATACTCTTGCCGCGTAACATTTAGGACAAAGCAGGCATGGAGCACAGGGTGCCGGCATGCAGAGAATCAGGCTGAGGAGGCTCCAGGACGATGACCTCATCATGTAAATACATGTAAAGCTGGGTGTTTTTCGGTATAGACACATACAAACCCCCAGTATTACAGTCCACAGTCTTCTTCACCAGGGCAACCCCCCAGGATTCCTGATGCAAACTGCAAGATGCCACTAAACTCACGGTGCCCGCCACTAAATGGCCACAGCCAATCAGCTAGCAGCTGGAGGCTGGGAAGCATCATGGGTAGGGACGAGCGGAAGCATCATGGGTAGGGACGAGCCTGACTCTCAGTGCAGTTTATTGCAGAAACGGCAAAGCGGCGACTTTGTGTAAGAGAGCACCTCAGTGGTGTTAGAATTCACAGCAAGCCTCTGGATGCTGATGTCTCACCTCAGTGAACTAAGTGTTGACCTAGCGGAAATGAGGGGAAAGAAGCAAGCAAGATAAGGAAATGGAAGGGCGATGAGTACAGATGAAGGTGTAATGAATACTGTATAAGTCAGCAAGCAATGAACATGGACATGAATCGGTAATGAGCAAAAATAAGTAATAAATGTAAATGAACAAGCCATGAGTGGGGATGAATATGTGATGAGTGTAAATGAGTGAGCAATAAGTGGAGCGGAATTGGCCAGTAGTCAAGTAATGAGTCGGTAATGATTGAAAAATGAGTGGAGAGGTATATGCCATTAGTAGAAATGAGTAAGTAATGAGTGGAGGGGAACAGGTAATGAGGGGAAATGAGTAAGTAATAAAAACAAGCAAGAAATGAGTGAAGATAAATATGTAATGAAGGAAAATGAGTAAGTAATGAGTAGAGATGAACAGGTAATGACGGGAAATGAGTAAGTAATTAAAACAAGCAAGAAATGAGTAAAGATAAATGTGCAATGAAGGAAAATTAGTAAGTAAATGGTAAACATGAAGTGGAGATGAATAGGCTATTAATGTAAATGAGTAAGCAATGAGTGGAGAGGAATTGGCCATTAGTGGAGCAATGACTGAGTAATAAGTGAGTAATGAGGAAAGAGGTGTAAGCCATTAGTGGAAATGTAATGAGTTAAAGTGAATAAGCAATGAATGGAGATGAATGATGAGTGAATAATGAATAGAGATGAATAGGCCGTTCATGGAGTAGTGAGTAATTAATTAGCACAAACTAATAGGTAACTTCTCACCTCACTGTGGACTGTCTCCCACCTTGCACCATCTGCTTCCTGGGATAAGATCCAGGCCTGCACCACTGTACTGGATAAACGCCTGTAAGATCAATGGATGAGTAAAGATGAGGATGTTCTTTTTTTTACCTATTTATTTCTTTTCCAAGAAGATGACTGAGTGGATCTGTCTGAGATTCCAGTTTTAAATGCAGGTTGCACTGGTAGCTGAGCGATCAGCAGGACAGGCGAGATGTGGTCGATGTTTACGGTGTTATACAGCCAGAACCGGTCCAAACTCCGGCAGAGAACCAGCCAGAATTGCACGTCATTCAATGACATCACGACCGGCCTCCTCTGGCTGATCCAGGCTGACTGGCCCGTGTCCTTTGCCGTAAGGCCAGGCGGCCATGTCCGTCACGCAGGTGACAAGGCGGCACATTATCAGAGCCGCACTTTCACCTACTAATCCTGTGCCCCCCCCCCACGGGGGTCTAGTTTCCACAGCAAGCTGTGGTCCTTTTCTAAGCATCCCGTCACCATCTCATATATTCATCATTCTCCCAAGAGAGGATTTGCTGCCCTAAACCCTAGCAAGGTTCCTCTATTTATCTCAGCAGGTTGTTTACTGTCCAGTCCAGCAACATGCCCCCCGTCGGCCCCATGTGGATGATTCCTTGCAGGATCTAAGCTTGGCGTGTCTCTTTGATGTCCGTGTGCCACATACCGAAGGAACAGCTTCTGACCTGTCGAAATGCGTCTCCACAAAAGTAAAATCAAGAGGTTTCTGGTAAGGCTGTGTTGAGGTTCAGACTCCACTCGTCAGAGGTATCAGCTCGGCTGTGACTAGCTCCTCTTCCCACAATCCTGTCCTCTTCCTGCACCCCTCAACTGGCTCCTCAGCACTATTGATGTTCATACACAGGCTGGTCCTCCGGGGGTGTAGCCTGACTACAGAGCAGCCCTGTCCTGCCCACCTACTCCCTCCACGTTCACACTCCCTCCCTTCATCCTACGGGGGGCAATTGTTTGTGAACCCCCTCCTACACACACACACACACACACTCTCCTTCTGCCTCCTCTCTTACCCAGCCAGCTTTGTGCTTCCTCCCACTCACTTCCCCTTATCGCAGATCATATCTAACTCCCAAGGACATGAACTTGACCAGGACTGCATTTAAGCAGGAGTGTCCACCATGCCTGCAACGGGTTGACGCCCAATCCTGGGTTATTCCCTGCTTTGTTCCGGTTGTTTCTGGAATAGGCTCCAGACCCTCATGAGCCTGTGACAAACAGGTATAGAATATGTATGGTTGGAAAGGCGGATGAACGTTTGGATGGATATCAGCACAGTGACATCCGGTACAAACACATCCTGACATGTGAAGCGTATGCTCACGCAGACAAATCTCTGAATCCTCTGAAAATTGCTCCCCAGAATAATTCCTGAGACGGCAGAGTCAGGCGGTGTAGCAGAACCTGAAGGTGGGGCGGCTTGGTGGGGTGGGGATCCGTCTATCTGTGTCGGCAGGAAAAAGGAGGGAAATCCTTTTGGTGACCGGGGGTGGTTTTGATACAGGTGGAGGGGGCTTAACTCCACTGGGGACAAGAGGACACACTGTATTGGGGGGTGGGGGGGGGGACAAATAGTCCGATACACATTCTGGAAGGGGGGAGGGGGCATCCTGTGCTTTGTTAATAGCAGAAAGCCTCAGAAGTACAGTGTCGCATCAGCATAAACGAGCGTCGCAGACAGGGGTGTGGCATCTATCGATGGTGACAGAAGGTTGTGTGTGCCGCCCCCCTCCCTTCAGCCACCCCACATATGGGAGATAATTCCAGAAATGAGTGTACTGAGTGATCTCATCGACCATTAGGGCATGTGGCCTCAGGACCACATCCCTGGGGTTAACAGCTGCCATCATACAGTGAGCCAGTAGGTGGAGCCAGAGAGCCATGAGGGGCAGCACCAGTATATACCCCCAGCTGCCACCCTGGCACCCAATGCTGCCCATAGCCTACCTTGTCTATTAAAATTAATTATCATTAAGAGGCAGGATTTTGGAATGCAACGTTTGTTAAGGCGGATGCATCCTTTTCCCTGAATGAATCATGCCACTTTGAAACAATGGAACGGTTTACAATGCTTTGTCTCCTTTAGAGGGAGGTCATCTCATTCAAATGTATGCCACGCTTAGCCAACTTATTAAATAATGAAGCACAAAATAATAATAATTAGTTCAGCAGTGATGTTATTGTGAAAACTACTATTGTTGATTTTTTTCAGTTTCAATGAGTTTTTGACACAGGAGGATCGTTAAATTGTTTTGGTGCAATTTAGATGTTTATAAGGGAAAATGCTGATAATTGTATAGAGTCTAGTAGCGTCGCTAAGAGGCATTAGCCTGTTCCTGATGTAGTTTGGGTGTTTTTCACCGAGTGGGCGTAACCAAACCTGATGTGAAGAGTCACAACACTGGTATTGGAAGTGGGATCACAACCCAAGCCAAGAGCTGAGAGATAAAGCCGTGTTTCCATGCATGTGCCCTCAATGAAGATTGACGTCGGACTGTGAGACGCTAGAGTGGCTTTGTCCAGTAGGGGGCAGTGTTGTGATCTGCTCAGGCATACATCCTGGGTTTATGGTTGCTGCCTTTGATTGCTGCTGTTGATTGCCATGGAGTGATCTGGGGGCTCCGTACTACAGCCATGAGCTGATAAACACGGTAAGTGGCACCTGAAATGTCATGCTGAATTAACCAAAATGTATAGCATATAGGGAGGGGTCAGTTCAAGGGACACCAGTTCTGTATTCAGTTATTAACTGTAAAGTTGCATTTTGCAAGTGTCCTGATGGCAGTGAAACAGAATTTACTGACCAGACAACCTAGCCAAACACTCTCAGTGCCACTTGTAATTCATACAAAACAGTCCAAACACATTCTACGAGTGTTTACCCCATGTCTGCCTGCCCCTCTTTGCTTGCAGTGATCTGAAATGGTCATATGTAAGCCAGAGGATCTTTGAAGTTTCACTGCTTTAGGCACAGAGGACTCCTGTATTGTAAACAAGGTCCAGAACAGAACGGTGTCTGTGAAATTCGTAAGAGCTTCTCAAAATCCCAGCTAAAGCCCCCCGGTTCAGAGAAACGGAAAGCAGAGTGGACTGAGGGACCCATTCCTAACGAGTTTGGAAGCAGCCAGTCATGTGGGATTGAGGGGAACACCGGGTCGGATGTTTACAATCAACGGCTGGTTACGGAAGAGAAGCACATGGGATGCCATCGGATCCTTGGGAACTCACAAAAAAAAAGAAAGTAAAAATTGGACATAAATTGGACTGCAGATAAGCACGCAATGGACTTAAATGGTATGCACTTCTTAAATGGTATGCACTTCTTAAATGGTATGCACTTCTTAAATGGTATGCACTTAAATGGTATGCTTGTGCCAGAGCAGCCAGGCCCCCCGGGGCCTCAGGGCACGCAGATTGGCCGCTGGCACCTTGGCACAGATGGAGGTCAGGTGCCCTGATATAGCACAGTACCGCTCAGGCCCATAAGGTCACAGTGGCGTTCCTCTGGGATCCTTCCTAGAACATGAGGACAGCCACCTGGGGTCAGCAGGATCCCCCTCCCTCCCATGGTCAGCAGACCCAAACTGCATGCTGTGACCCGCGGAGACAAAACCCCGGCTCTGATTCCTCCTTCCTGTGGCGCAGATTTCCCTGCCTTCCAAAACAAAGCCACACTTGATCTGACAATGACAGGTGTCTGCAAGGACGACCCGGGTTGCCGACGCCAGCGTGCATGCGGTTCTGAACCCACAGCGGGCCCCTCGCTGCTATTCCTGCAGAGCTATTTTTGATCTGTCACCCTCACAGCTTCCTACATTATGCTTCTGTTTGTTTCCGTGTCTGAAAAACATCAAGCACGTGTTGATATTCTGGATAAGTAGCACAACCATAGCCAACACCTAACCTGCAGTCTTCACACTTCAATCCATCCATCCATCCATCCATCCATTCCTTTTTCTTTTTACATACAGGATTGCAGAGACCCTGGAGCCTATCCCATGTAGCACAGAGAACAGGGCTGGGGGACACCATGGATAGGAGTCATTCAAACCAGTACACAGTAAATAAAATACCTGCATGTAACTAAACAGTTCTTCTGCATTTCTCTTCCTACCTGATAACTTTTAATTAGTCAAAGTGCGATCTTTGCATATTGCTGACATATTTCTCCAAGTAAATGGAAACTTTTGACATATCAACATATATTATTCATTTTCCATAACTGCTTACTGTACATTACATTTTATTTATTTAGCAGGTGTGTCATCTAAAAGTGATGTAGAATCGAGAAGGCTGGGTCAACCAGTCCCTGGGGCATCGGGGGCTAATGGCCCTGCTCAGGGGCCCTAAAGCGATGTAGAATGGAGAAGGCCGGGTCAGCCAGTCCCTGGGGCATCGGGGGCTAAGGGCCCTGATCAGGGGCCCTAAAGTGATGTAGAATCGAGAAGGCTGGGTCAGCCAGTCCCTGGGGTATCGGGGGCTAAGGGCCCTGCTCAGGGGCCCTAAAGTGATGTAGAATGGAGAAGGCCGGGTCAGCCAGTCCCTGGGGCATCGGGGGCTAAGGGCCCTGATCAGGGGCCCTAAAGTGATGTAGAATGGAGAAGGTTGGGTCAGCCAGTCCCTGGGGTATCAGGGGCTAAGGGCCCTGCACAGGGGACCTAAAGCAATGTAGAATCGAGAAGGCTGGGTCAACCAGTCCCTGGGGTATTGGGGGCAAAGGGCCCTGATCAGGGGCCCTAAAGAGATGTAGAATGGAGAAGGCCGGTTCAGCCAGTCCCTGGGGTATCGGGGACTAAGGGCCCTGTTCAGGGGCCCTAAAGTGATGTAGAATCGAGAAGGCCGGGTCAGCCAGTCCCTGGGGCATCGGGGGCTAAGGGCCCTGCTCAGGGGCCCAAAAGTGAAATCACTCTGCTGACCCTGGGATTTGAACTGGCAACCTTCTGATCGTGGGCACTGCCTCACAGCCTGCTAAGCCGGGGACCAGCCCCCCATCCTGCTTATCCAGTATAGATTAGCAGTAGTCTTGGGACCAATCCCACAAGGCATGAAGCTGGAACCAATCCTTCACGGGGCACAATTTACGGTTCACGTAATCTGTTCAACGTTTTCGAACTATGAGAGGAAACCAACACAAATATGGGGCGAACATGCAAACAACTGGCACTAGAAATCAAACTCTCGACCTTGGAGGTCTGTGTACTACACACACGGAGCCATTATTCCACTTGGATATATATATATATCATACTCATGAAAATGAATTAGGCCTCTGTTTACAAGTATAGTTACCAGGTGGGTGCAGTACTGGATTCAAACAGCAGGAGGCACTGGTGCTGCACTACAGCCTGGATGACAGAGGCAGAATAGGGCACTCTGAATGAAATCCAGTTTTATCTGTTCTGCTGATTCAGAACTTTATACACTTCTATATATCACTGTGCAGTCAACCAGGACAATGATTTTTTTTTCCCCGAATGATTGCGATCCATGTGTATGGGGCTGCAGCCTTTCTACACATCGATCACCCAAGGTGCAAAGCCATCCTGGAAAGAACACACACCTGGTTTCAGAGTGCCGGAGTGTTCAAGCATACATGGAGTGACGTCCCTGCAGGTTGCAATATGTTTGCCTTCCTGTTAGGGGTAATACCTCACTCCAGTGCTGTTGCACTATGAATGACTGTGTCGGCTGGTGTCTGAATGCTGGGGACAACCAGAGCCTGCCTATGCTTATTGCTGCAGGCTCAACGCTGCCACCCAGTGGTCATTCCTTGACATAGCGGCATAAGTCTATGGCATCCGCTCCCATCAGCTGCTTCTGAGCCGCCTGTCCAATCAGAACGCAGGCAGGGTTTTTCTCTGCAGGAAGCAGCTTGTCGGCACTGATCCGGGTGGGGTGGCCCATTCAGCAGGAAGAAAGGATCAGATCCGGCTTTTGGAAAGGAGAAGAAAGCTTCAGCTCAGCTGTTCTTATTTACGCTCAGGATGCAGTGTGTGTGTGTGTGTGTGTGTGTGGGGGGGGGGGGTTCCTGCTCTGTAAACTAGCATGACCATACCTGAGGCAAATGACATGTACAGTTTTCTCCAACTGCTTATATTTAAGCTTATATTTAGATTATTCATTTAGAAGAATTTGTCATTTGGTATACAGTGTGTATCCATGGTGCCGACGTGAACCTCTGACCCCGTAAGTTCCCATGTGGCGGGACAAATTATGGTACAGCGTAATAAGAAATCAGTTTATAGTATAATGAGTCTAGCCACAAGGGGCGCTGTTTACCACATTTTCCAATATTTTTTTTTGCAATTAAATTTTGAATTTGCTTTGAATTTGTTCTTCAATGCAGTTATTAATTAAAGCAAAAACAAGAAGTCTGGTTACCAGGGGTTACACCTTCGCATTTTTAAACAGCCTATATCTTGACATGGAGGTATGTACTATTAGGTCCATAGCTAAAGGCCACATGTAACCAACGTTAATGACTGGATTAGGGAAGATGTCTGGGGTAAATTGAAGACCGCTTCCCAAAGGTCGCACATCCCACTGCAAGCCTTCTCCGCAAAACCTTTACCCTGAAAGTTTTCAAAAATGGAGGCTACACCCTCTCTAGAGAGGAGGCAGGAAGTCTTCATGTCACACTGGTGTTGCCTGGAAACACGGAGAGCGCCGCTTTGCTCGGTCGATCAGGTGGTGACGGCGTGCTCTCAGCGTGCTCTTAAGGGTAAATGGCTTGAGGATGATGCTTGGCGTCGATCCGGCTGTGCCCGCTTCCCTTGGTAGTGCGGCGGTAAATGACGTCGACACCTTGCCCCCTATGGGGGGCCCCGTGACATTACCACGCCGCAACCTCTTTGCCAAAACCAGCTACGATAGAGGGAGGGGGATAATCTCTTTGTTTTCCCTAAATTCATTGCCTGTGTTTCTTGTCTATAACCCATTTATATAATTCCACATCTTTCTTACCTTTATGTCTTTCTGGCTCCAAAATGTGTTTTTATATCAGACAGTTTGCTTTGCCCTCTGGGAATCTGTGCCACAGAGTAATCGGTAATGGAAGACGTTTTGAAAAAATTGCCTCCAAAATGTAGAACCTATTCGACTGAGAGCTTGTTGTGCCTCACAAAATCAGGATGCTTGTGAATCTGTAATTCAAATTCACTCATACATTTTGCATGACCGTGTTATCAAATATGCTTTTACAAAACATCATGTGTAACGCAGAATTGCTGGTGATTTGTATTTTCCCCAGGTTGAGAAATGGCAGCTTCGGATTGGATGATACTTCTCAGTTATTACCCAATCAGAGTTCTCGGATAGCACAGGCTGCCGGGCAGTGGAGGGGGGACTCCTTCCTGCATGTGTGTGTGTCCGGATTTCCCTGCCCGAGTCCCCATCCCACATCGCAGTATATCCCTGCACCTCCCCTTCCTCACCCTCCTCCTCCTCATGCCCCCTGCTCTTCCCACCCACATGCTGTCTGATTCCTCGTACCCACTGGAGCCCTCGCATACTTTCTGCTTTTAATGTCTCGCTCACCCGGGGGGAAATTAGAGTCTGTCTACGTGCCCCCCCCCCAGCACCGCCCCCAAATTCACTCCCAGCTGATACCCATGAAGGATTTGAGCACACATGGGGGCAATACGAAGCCCCCAACTTCACTGTGAAATTCACTGTAATGAAGAGCAAGGTGTCCCCCCCCCCCATCACACATACGCACTCACAGTCTCCACCCATCCATGGTGATTCCCCCACCCTGTATTCACATTAGAGAGTCATGGAGGCCATTTTGTACTACAGCTCTCTTGCTAGCTGTGGCCATTTTGCTGTTAAATCACACACACACACACACACACACACACACACACACACACACACAAAGCACCCCCGACACTCTGGCTTCACCCCTATCTTTCACCTTCCTTAGCACACAGACCCACACTCACCAAGCTTGTAGACAAGACAGTGACTGACATATAAACGCAATGGAGAATAAAGCTATCTCCCTGGCCATCACACCCCACCCTAACCTCACAATTCTTCTCAGCAAAAAAAAAAAAAAAAAAAGCCACGCTCCACATCAACAAGCAGTCACCCTTGGCGCCCCCTTCAGGGAAAAAGCACAATGGCAAAAACAAGAGTATTGGTTGGCTCACGAGATCAAATTAACGGGGCTGCTCTTTGCTCCCACGTTTTAAAGCAGCTGCAGCATGACAACGGAGCCAGAAACCACGGCGACCAAAGGTTAGCGGGAAGGCGGGAACGCTTTACTGAGATTAAACCGGACGTCTCGCAGAATCTACGGTACTATTAGGCCACCAAAGGAAATATTTAAAGTTCTTTATCTGGGTGGTGAAAGTTTACTCAGAATGAGACTCTGGGAGTAAGGACTCTGTGCCGGTGATTGGAAGGTCGATGGTTCAGATTCCACACTCAGCACAGTGGGTCACCATCGGGCCCTTGAGCGAGGCCCTTAACCTCAGTTGCTACAGGGACTGTCTGACTCTGCTTTTTGAACTATGTGTCACTGTGGATAAACAAAACAGCTAAATAAACGTAGCGATGTCATATTGGAATGTGTGCAAATGACAAAAAAAACAATTTCTTTTATTCTCCGAAGGGCTACTGATGTCTTGCTGGATGGCTGGAAGAACATCGCTTCAGTTCTCAAATCTCTCTTCAGGGGCACGCCAGCCATTACATGTATTATGTATTTTACCATTAGCTCACTTAATTAATTAACTTAATTAGCTAAATATAGGTATTGATTAGCCATACCTAGTATGCTAATGGCGGAATCAACAAATACGCGGGTATATTGGATGGTTACTGAAAATATTGGGGCAACTTTGGTACAGGACTGGCACTGAGTCTCCTGGTGCCCTAGGTGGAACTCTGCTGAGACCCCCACTGCCCCCCC
>JAODKE010000001.1:30018586-30030120 GCA_026779605.1 Mormyrus hasselquistii | reverse complement strand
GGTGGGAGGGTGGGGGGGGCCGTGGTGGTCCGTGGGGGTGTGGTGGGGGGGGGGGGGGGGCGGTGGTGCGTGGTTGATGCGATCCCAGTGCTTGTTTGCAGGGGGGCAGTGTGGCCGTGACCCTGCACAGCTCAGCCATGTTAGCCGTGAATCGTTGCTTATATAACTGCCCCCAGCTCAATCCACAGCTATAGCTGCACCTACAGCAGACAGCGTACATACAGAGTGCGCTTCTCCTCCATCCAGCCAAACACCATATGTTCACATTCACCTGTTTTTTCATAGGAAGGCTGTTACAATTATTTTTATCATCATTAATTTGGACGATTCTCGACGGTGACTTACAATCGGCAAGCAAATGGCAGGTTATCTGTCCAACAGAATATCGTACACAAATAATTAACAGGGTTAAGTATGTTAGTGTAGTGTGGTTACAGTTAATCTCACAGTGTTACAGTAATAATTAATGTCAACATAAAGTCGGTTGACTGAGTACAGAAGTAATGGCATAAAACAGCAAGGTGTGATATTAACTCATTACTGTTTACAAAAGTATAAATTCAGCAGTATTGGGGGCTTGTGAGTGTGACAGAGAGGCAGTTTAATCCATATTGCGAGATTTTACCGTCAGCGTTGTTCTCAGCTGCCTAAGCAGCACATTCTGGGTCACGCTATTCGAGTTCGCAGTCAGGGTCCCCGGCCTGGTCAACAAAATCCAGACAGAAAAATTACCCCGTGTTTCGTATTTCGACAGCAGGTTTAGTTGTTTTTTGGGATGCTCACAAAGTTCAAGGAGAAATTGGGTTTATGACAGATGATGCCCCCCCCCCCTTACATATCTGCTAAGCTTTTTGCACTTTCCAGGCTATATCCGGCTCTTCTGGAAGAGCTATAAGTCCCGCATATTATCATCTCATCACACAGCTTACATGCAGGAATCAGCAGTGTTTGCAGACATATACCCTTAGATGAATTTAAGTCCTTGTTTAAAAATAAAACATGATATATTTGGATAGAAAAAAAGAAAAAAGTACCATTTCACACTGCAATATATCAGCTTCTGTGCTTTTTTAAGAAGGGAAAATATTCACGGTGGCTATTTTTCATAAGAATTATAACTAGCTTCTGTATTTGTAGAAAAGTTGTGGTTTTGCTTGCGGCAATATTTTCCTTTAATGGATGACTATGGTGGTAAAGAGTGAACTCTCCTAGGAGTTTAAGGGACCCTCTGCAAACAAAGGATAAAGGTAGTGTTTGTGGGGATAGAGTTGTTTTTTGTAATGGTTACCTTCAAAGTTAACGTTGTGCAATTAGCCTTATGATCGCCCATGACTAAATTCACAACGAATGCACGCTGCAGTACGGCAAACCGAATGACAGCAAGCCGCATGTGAGCGCTTTGTGTCTCTGCCCTTTTGTCATGTGACTCATCATGTGATCCCCAAGGAGCTGAGGACTTTCCTGCGGTGATAATGAGTGTTAGTAAAAGCAAAGGGGGAACAGGAAGAGTGCGAGTAAGATAGCCGCTTTTTCTGTTCCAGACGTAAAAGCATGCTACACACTTTCCATTGCCTCTAACACAAATTAAGTGAAATGGACAGTGACGTATGTTAAAAAGAAACAAGCTCAGTATTTCATGCTGCAAGCAATTTAAATGTCTGTGTAGCGCGACTTTTATACATTAAAAACAATTTACTTATGTATGTATATACAAAGAAGTGATAAATATAATCATGTGATTACATATGATTATACATCACAAATGAAAAATACATATCTGTGTTGATAGAAATGTTAGTCACAATGAAGACAATTAACCAACAGAATCTGACCAGGTGCACTCTAGAAATTGGGAAGTTGGGGAATTTTCCGGGTGGGCCAGTCTTGTGGAGGACGGTCTTTCTTTACTAATGCTGGCATTGTATTAATATACTAAGGGAAACCCCCATGGTGTACCAAAAAAAATACTAAGCCCCTCCCACCCTTCCAGTCGGCAACAAAATATCAAACTGAGTGGGGGGGGGAGTTGACAGCAAATTCCTGAGATGCTTTTTATTGCCGCTGATGTTGCTGATGTTGCCGCTCAAAGAATGAATTGCAAAACTGAAACCAGAAACGTATTTGCTACAAGACAGGTGAGGAAAGCAAAACCAATAAGTCCAAATATGGGGACATAGTTCCTCTGGCATTTGCCCAGCTGACCCAGTCAGGGCCGACCGGATGTGAGCGATTGCGTAACCATGGGGATGGGGATCATTCTCTATGGAAACAGCAAAGCTCGCCGAAGCCCCGGCTGCTGTTGCCGGGCCTCTGCTGCCACGGAACGAAGCCGGAACGGTGCGGTAAAGCAGAGGGAGCCTAAAAATGTCTGTTCAGACGGATGATTCAGGCGTGGAGGGTATGCGTGTCACCTGCGGTAATCTCCTGGAAGACTGCTGTAAAGAACATGCTGTTTTGGGACATCATGCGGACTCTCTGGCTCTTAGACATACTGCTCGCAGTTTCTCAGCTGCGTTTCTTGTTTATCTGTTCTGATGCCATGTGATGTCTTTTTTTTTTTTTTCCTTGGCTGCCTTATAAATCCGGCGGCCTGAATCTTTCTGAAACCAGGGACCCCGAAAAATGAAATCTGTGATCACTTAAGTAACTAAGAAACCCATGAATATTTCGTATTTTCCGTAAACCTGATGACACGTCAGTGCATTGCTGCTGACCCCTTGCTCTGTGTCGGGCTCTCAGAGCAGAGGGTAGAATTCATCATTGTAAAGCGTGCAAAGGATAGCGAAGGGACACCCCATGTATCGTGTACGCGGGCGGGTCCTTAGACCACCAGCGCCACATCACGCTCCCCCAAGACTCATTTCCTGTCGGCCACATGTGCATCTCCTGCTCCTGTGTCTAAAAGTGAGTGGTCTTGATCCCAGCGGAGCCTGCCGCTCACTGTCACATGGAGCCGCATGCTCCTCTCTGCCTGCTTTATTCATCCCTCCCCCCTGAATGGCGAGGCCTGCGAGTGGCGAGTGTTCCGCATGACGTCCCACTCCAGCCTTCCACCTGCTGTGCACGTCGTGGCAGTGACCCCCCCCCCCCCCACAGCAGCATGCACCATGACCTGATCCCCTATGCTGCCATCCAGCTAAATATAACGACCGGTGCTGCTATGTCAGAATGGCACCATACGCCCTTCAAACTCATATCCCTGACATGTCACCGGGGCGATGGGGAGTGTTCACTTGGCCCTGAGGCCCAGGGAGGCGGCATTACAATCATAAACCCTTAATGAATAAATGAATATTATAAACTCCACTGGGGAAACATTATAAATGCATAATTAATACATGTTAGTTTCCTCTTATTCATTGCAACCTTTCATCGGAAGGCTTGTTTGCATTTCAGACTGGTCTTGCGCTAGAGGGAAATTAGCTGGCTAAAGCTGGTGAAAAATATGTTCATGTGCTGAACTCGTTCCATCTGCATCTACTGTAAACCTTAAACCACTACAGTGACCTCTGTGTCACTAATGCAAACATCTGTAGGGAATTAACTCCCAAACCCCGACGTTAATGACGGCCTTTCGGATCAGAGCGATTAGCGGATTTCTGGAGAACGGCTGAGCGTCGGCTTGAGGGCCGTGCCTCGTTAATTCGAGACGCGCTCTCGGACGCACTTACGTAACCGAGTTGTTTTGCCTCGGAGAGGGACGGGTATCTGGAAAACGGCGAGCGTAGCTAGGGCTTAAGCTAATCAGCTAAAATGTGGAAATCTGCGGAGTGTGCTAATTAATCCTCTCTCGGATTCATTTTCCGCCGCCGGGTGATTTCTTGACTTCCGCTGTCGTCCACCCCAATGCGAGTTTGATGACTCTGTCACTCAATAGGGAGAAGGACCGGGACGATGTAATCGCTGCATAGCTGTCGCCCCTGTGATTGCCATCAATCCTGTGAGCTTATTAGCACTTCAACCATGACTCAGAAATAGTCCACGGACCTGTTTCTGCCCTACTCAAGATTCTGCCCCTGTATGGGTGCAGTCAAGTCAGATGAAGCAGCTCTGAAGTCTGACATGGTTTGCCCAGTATGGGGAGGAATTTGTCAGTGAATCAGTATTCCACTGGAGGCGTTGATGGACAGCTTGCCGTTATTCACAATTAGTCACGAATCGCGAAACCTTAGCAACAGACAGACAGAAGAGTCAAAATGTACGAGATTTCAAGGCAACGACTGTTGGCGTGCGGATCGCTTGGCTTTGAGCACATGCAGAGCAAAAGCAGCCGCAGCACTGCATTAGCAGTTAGACTGTGTTGTAGCTCAGTTAGCTTGTTGACTTTAAGTCTGTGAGATTATGCTACGAAATACATGGAAGTTACAGTGCAGCTACCGTAATTTTCGCTCAAATCAGCTGAACTAGCTGCAGTACTAACTTGTCATTTTTGTTATCCAAATAGAAATTAACAAAATACCATGCCTGAAACTGTGAACTATTGCCCTTGAAGAAATGAATAGGCTTTAATACAACTGATTGACACATACCTATTGATTGTAATATTGTCTTTGTACATGAAATTCTGTAGACTGAACATCATGCCGTGTTTTTACAGGTTATTTTTCTTGCAGCTAAATGGTCCATTGAGAGGTAGTACAGTCAGCTCTGAGCTACTAAATGCTTATTGTGGTTGATCTCAGAATGCATGCAGAGTCATTAGAGTGCTTTGATGTTGATGTGAAGTGTTTTTCGTGTCCACAGCAACGTAACTCACCGCAGTGCTGAAAGCCCTCTGCGGAAGGTTCATAGAAGAGTCTTGGGAAGTCAGCACAGTCTCGAGTGATTTATTGCTTTTATAAAATAGACTTTATGTATATAACAGGTACTGCCCATCTGCAAGACAGTATAATACCTGAGCGTAATAGAGAATTCCTTCCTGGTACCTTGCACAGAACTAAAATTAGTTATCGTGGACAAGAGGTTTACTACCAGGTTATATGCGAACACTGTAGTGCTACATGCTAGCTAGCTAATTGCTGTTTGTTTACTTGTGTATTTATGCAATTTGTTTGAGGCGGAGAGTTCCCTATCACTCAGCAGCTTAAAGTCTTTGACCCAACATAGCTTGACCACAGGGAAGCTGCAGCACTGTTTCACGGTGGGATATGAACTCAAGGTCGGCGACCTGCCTACTCGCAATTAAGCCCAATGTCTTCTGCCTGCATGGACGCTCAGCGTGGGCATGAGATCTGTGGAAGGAGTCAGTGTAGAAACAATAAAAGACTCACAATGAAGCTTTGACTGATGTTGAGGTTACAGCTGATCACCACGATCTGCTTCCACCATGGTACATTATTACTGTATACTCACCCACAATGCCCACAAACCCAATTAGTCATGGGGGCTGCATTTTTAGATGTAAGGTGACTAATGGCCTCACACCTCCAGTGTTGGGAATTTGTACCCTTGGCCCTGCGTGTTTGAGGCTTGCAGGAGCTGCAGGGTTACTGTGACCCGGCAGATCAGTGGTTTTTCATCCCAGTTCTTGGCGACCCCCTGATAGTCCATATTTTCGCTTCCTGTCGGCTTCCAACACACCTGTACCAGGCTTGCAGTATTCTTGCTTGTTTGGTTCAGGTGTGCTAGGAGGCTGAAAGAACGTGGGCCGTCTAGGGGTGGGCTGTCTTGTACATGAAAAGCCGAGTGGACGACGGATGGCTTTTTAGTATGGAAGGGGGTATGCAAGTGAGCACATGATTTTACTAGCTACGTTTGACAATAAACTTGAACATGATATTACTAAGCTCTGAGGCATTGGTGTGCAGAAAATAAAAACATATTCATTTCATCTCTTAAAATGCATGTACTTTTTGAGATGCCCTAAAGATGTATGTGAAAAGTTAAAAAAAAAATCTTCTGTATTACCAACATTTATTTCACTGCCATTTCTCACGTAACAGGCCCATTGGTCAGATGCACAGGCTCGAGACGAGCAGCCACTCACTGTCCCCTCATACAGGCTTGTAAACCCCCCCAGCCCCTGCATGCGCACACGCCGACCCGCCACCCATCCACAGGTGCGCTTTATTGAAGCACAACGTCGCCCACAAAAACATTTGGCCAGGTCAAGATGGCCCTGTTTTCCAGCTGGAGGCAGACTCATTGAAATTCAAATTAACCTCCCCGAGTACTTAACATGGGCAAAACAGAGGAAAACACATTGTTGTATGTATCTGCTCATCAGATAAATTAATTAAGAAATGTGTTAGTGGGGTAGGGTCAATAAATACAAAAAAAAAAAAAAAATGGGTTGCCATGGAAATAGTTAAGTAGGGCTGATTTTTAAGTCAGTATGAAATGCAGCCACTCAGTAAAAGTGTGTGTAAGACAACAAGAGGTATAGGTGCCATTGGAATGCTGCTGTTACAGGTTGCTGGGTGACTCGGGTGGTACTGATCTAAGAGGGTTAGACTATAAGCTACGCCGATTGCTTTTCATATGAGTGTCGTCTGAAGGAGGATACTGATGTGATGGTGGACAAAGTAAGGAAGAAGCCCTAATGTCGTTGCACAACGACCAGCAAAACGTGCCCAGTTAACCGTTAATTGCATGAAAGCCATGGGAATTCCGTGAGTGTGGTAGCCAGGCAACCAGGAGGCTGCTCCAATCGCAGCATGCCGCGCGTCGCACGTGCCCCGACGGCGCCCCACTCAGCCGACACGCAGAGACACGTCTTCGGGATGGTCGGGCCGGCGGGGGGCATCTCTAACACGAGGCACCATGAGAGGTCCACGTGCATCTCACCCGTGATCCCTAGGCCGCCTGCTGTACAGGGGGGAGGGGTTGCCATTTGTGGTCAAGCGTAATTGCCTGGGGGGGGCTTTTGGGTCTTTCAGATGAGCAGCATTTTAAACTGCTGAGATGTACTTTGCAATTCAGTTCAATTCGGCTGAGTTCAATTCATGTTTAAGTAGCGCCCTTCCCTCGATTCTGCATCCTACAGCAGCAGGTGTGGAACCCCAAGGAACCGTGTAGCATGAGTCTGGAACGTGAATGCTCAGACGCCCGAGCGTTTTCACAGCCATCGGCCACGTCGTGGCGGCGCCATCTGCCTGCGTGTGAGAGCCAGCGGGAGCGCTCGTCACAGTCTACCGTGGTACCGCTCTCTCGCCATGCCTGGGCCGCCTCGGTGGAGAGCAGAAGCGGCGTCGTGGAGAACATCACGCCACCGGTGAGTCAGGGCTTCACGCAGACCATAATGGGCCGCTCTGACACAGGAACATGGTCGCTTACATAATGGAGACCTAACCAGCGTAAGGTTCCTTTCCATGCCCCCTCTCAGACGGTGATGGGACGGGGTGGGCTTTCTCTTCCTGTTGATGACTTAGAAATGATTTTGTTGGACACAAAGCTTTGTTGCCGTCTAGTAAGCGGTCACATGCCCAGAAGTCTGCGGGCTCCACGCTCCTGAAGTACCCCATGTGTTGACCCCGTGGGAGCCCTTGATGTGCTTGATCCTGATAGCTTCTCTATCTATAATGACATCTCACCGCTTTCCGTTTGAGGCCATGCATTTCCTAACATACACAGAGCTCCGGGTAGGACACCAGATGGATCTCACCAGGTCCAGGGCCTCCTCTCCCCGAGCCCAACTTGTGTGTTCGCTTATACAAAGTCACCTGACTTTCTTTATTTAATTTCTTTCCTTCCTTTTCCCTGTTTTGTATTCCTCTGTATTCCTCTCTCTAATGATGCTGTAATATACCACAACACATCCATGTAAAGCACCTTGGGATGACTCCGTTGTGAAAGGCGCTATATAAAACTAAATTTAATTGAATTATACAAAGGTCAGACCGAAACGGGTGGAGCCCCAGGGGAGGCCCAGCACTGATGACAGGCTTGGCCCCACCCACAGTGGAAGCTGGAGTGATTTCTGTGGTTCTCTTTGTGATGGTGTCGCTGTCATAGGTCACCTGATTTTTTTTTTTTTTCGCTTCTGAGGTTTTTCTAAATTTCAGATAAATCAGACAGGATCGAAACGCCATGGTGATGCAAAGAGTAACACTGTCGCCTCCCGCCTTCAAGGCTGGGGGCTTGAATCCTACCCCTCAGCGCTGTATCTGTGGCGTTTGCATCTTCTAGCTGCGTTCATGTTTTTCTCATGCAGTTAGGTGACTTGACATACTGGTGTGTGCCCTCTGACGGACTGGCATCCCATCTGGGGTGTCCTGTACACTCTGGGATGGGATGCAGGCTAACCAGCATGGGTGAAAGAATGGAAACGTTTAAACCTGCTGAAGGCATATTAGGGTAAAGATGCGTTGTGACCCCCTGGTGTGGTTTTGCTCCACTTTTTGCCTTCCTTGGGGAAGCGCCACACGGGAGCCACCCTGATGTCACATCCTGTGATGCCTATTGCCCAATCAGGTCACTGTCTCCATATTTGTTATCATCCCTCGCACACTTGCGTTTCAACCGACGTGGCGAGACACCCGACTCCTGAGCAGGCTGATCTTACTACATGAGGCCGGGCGCCGATCTCACACACACGCGGTAACTCCCCTCACGTGTGGCATCGGACACCGGATACGGCGGTTTGTCAGGTACAGCCGATGGGGACAGTGCCCAACCAGCGTGGATAATCCATCATCATTCATCATCCTTTCAAACACAAGGACCGGAGCTGCAGTGTCAGAAAATTCCAGAAAAGAGGGCAGTGATAAATATGAAGTCAACTTAAAAGCTATAATGTCAGTATATCTAATTTTTTCTAGCAAAAAGTATGGAAAATGTGTTTTTACAGTAGCTGTGTTTTATAGTTACCGTCCAGGTATGACTGTTAACACAGCTTGAGAAATCTTAGGTTATAAAGGAGCAAGCCAGTCTGATACTAATTGGTACTTTTTCAGATAGAAATGCAAATTTTCAAAGGACTATAAAAGACACCAGGATTGTGACCTGCTTCACTGTAATGGGTTGGCGCCCCTTCCTGAGTTGTTCCCTGCCTTCCAGGATAAGCTCCGGACCCCCTGCGACCGTATGCAGGACAAGTGGATACAGAAAATGGATGGATGGATGGATGGATGGATGGATGGATGGACTTTTTTCAGCAGTACACATCGCAGGATGTGCCATCAGCTGGGGTTTGTGGTGCTCCTGCCTGTCTGTCAAAGGCACAGGTGGAATGGGGGTGCAGCTAGTCTCCCACCCTCCCCTCTGCAGTTCCCTTCTCTTACCCTTTTTGGGGGGGACCCTGTTTTGCCAACCTCATTCGCGTGGCCTCAAATAGCCCTAAATTTATGTAGTGGTTTCTGGGTCTTGATTTGTGTGTGTGTGTGTGTGTGTGTGTGTGTGTGTGTGTGGATTTTGTTTACAGTATATTACATTGTGGGGACCATATGTTATCCCAGAATGTAATAAAAACCTGTTGTTTTGGTGTTGTGGGGACCATATTTCAGGTCCCGACAAAGATCTGTTAATGCAATCAAAAAACTAAAAATGCCAAGTCTGGTATTTTGTTTGGTTACTTATGGCAAAGGTTAGGGCTGGGTAGAGGTTAGGGTCATCCTGTTGGGATTTGAGTTTTCCCCACAGAAATTAAAGAAGTGTCCCTACAAAGATATAGATACCTAATCTGTGTGTGGGTTTATGCGTCCTGGGTCACATACTTCTTCCTTAGTCCACCCCAGATGGGGTCGGGACACGCGGTCCCCGGGGGTTTGAGAAACGGAAAAGTCAGAGAAATAGCCCATCAGGTGAATGAGGGCTTTTAGCTGTGGGGGGGGGTTGACTGCTAATGTGGCATGCTGCCTTTTCTGCTTCCACACTCAAGCCGAACACTCAAGCATGGCACATAGCAGACAGCGGCCATCATACCGGAGATGAGTGCCAGTCGCGTAAGGGCCAGTCGTGCAAGGGCCATCCATGCGGTGTGCCGGAGCACAGGTACTTGGTGTGCATAATTGGTAAGCACTAGCGCATGGGTGTGTAGGCTCCGGACTCCCCGGGTGAGAGGGGGCGGAGTCTAATCCAGCACTGGTTCTTTAGAACAGGAGTAACATTCTTAGGCCACCAAAGTGCCAGACAAATGGTGAAGAACAGAACCAAAAGGATGCATTCATTTAGGTACCAAAGTGTCCCATCCTCCCTCATTAGTTTGGGTCAATCTGACAGGAGAATGCAGAGCTGTGTCCCTAAATGTCTTCTGCACCCCTACGTCCTACACATGACTGCTCATGGCAGGCCCATCTTAATCAGCCAATGTCCCAATGAGCGCTATTCCGAAAACGGGAATCGCCGTTGTGAGTGGGACACACAGGGGGCGGGTCATAGTCGCAGAGCCTGCCGGAAGGCACGTGCTGTGGACTAGCAGTGATTAATCCTCTTTGGCGTTAAGCGGATGGTACACTGACCCCAAAAAACAGCTCTGAAGTGGCATATCTGGGCGCACAGAACATCCGAGAGTTGGGCTTTCAGCTTAATATGGACTGCAAACGCGTTAGCAGGATGCGATACAGATCATGCCATCGGAATGGGTTCCAGCACATTTGGCAGCAGTGACATGCCACATCTCGCACTTCTTCAAAGGCGGACCTGAAATGACTGGAGACAAAAATATGAAGTTTAACATCAATGAGATGAATGTGGAATCTCCATCTGCCGATTGTGTCCCCACAGCTGGGTGCCTTCAGGAGAAACATCATAAACATGAGTATTTTCACAAGACGTCTCCAAGGGACATTATGGCCGCTGCGGCTAATACTGTTTCTGTTGAAATTTTATGTCCTGGAAGGACAAATTATTATTTTCATTTACATAATCTCAACCAAGATAAATGTATAGTAAACTTACACAAGACACTGCATCTCTCACGTCCAAAAACCACAAAAGAAACAGGTCAAAATTATTACAGAGACTAATAATCAGATTTCTACTATGGGCTGAAAATGGAGCACTAGCACCCTCTGGTGGTTTATCGTAACTGCAAGCGGTTTCCCACAGCCGTTATGATAATGCACTGTATAATGTGTTTTAATGGGTAATAATTAAATAATGATGGTTTCAAATAAGTATTGTAACATAGGTACGGTTTTGGTTGAGTAAAGCTAGCAGAATAGTCAGAGCATCCTGTGGTGTATTTAAATTGTAAATGTATCTACCATTGCTTCTCCCTGCAAGGTTGGGGTTTTGGGACCTGCTTCTGTTCTCTGTGTTTACATGTGGGTGTTGTGTCTGTGCCTGGGTCTGCACAGTTGTGGGTTCTATTCTGTGCCAGTCAAAGTGACCATATTGCCACTGGGCCCTTGAGTCATGTAAAGCTAACTGTCTGTGTCCTACACTCCCCACTGCAAAGCTAACTGTCCATGTCCCAGCTCTCCCCACTGCAAAGCTAACTATCCATGTCCCAGCTCTCCCCACTGCAAAAGTAACTGTCCATGTCCCAGCTCTCCCCACTGCAAAGCTAACTGTCCGTGTCCCAGCTCTCCCCACTGCAAAGCTAACTATCCATGTCCCAGCTCTCCCCACTGCAAAAGTAACTGTCCATGTCC
>JAODKE010000001.1:29972958-30011165 GCA_026779605.1 Mormyrus hasselquistii | reverse complement strand
TTGGGACACACGCCGGGAGCCCCCCCCCCCCCCCCCCCGCTATCATGGTTAGGAAGCTGAAGCTTTGACTAATAACCTGACAAAAGGCCAGACTCAACAGAAGTACGTCAAGCCAACTTGTGACTGACTGCTCTCTCTCTCTCTCTCTCTCTCTCTCTCTCTCCCCCCCTTCACCTCCCTTTAGGTTTGTTGTGGGGATGCCACCCAGAAACCATATTGAGGGTCTTGGGGAACCTGTGCCTTGAACAATGATTAATTACCAATCATTTAATGTGTTGCTACTGTCGACCGACAGATGTCAGTTCCCTTTCCGGATTCTGCAAAGGAGAAGATCAAGGCCAAACAGCATGGGTACGCACCCCTGTGGACGTCAGACTGCACACGTCTCCTGTGTCTCAGTGATGTTTCGGAGTCCTGTGGAGTTTCGCACTGGAGATCTGGCTGCAGACAGGAAGACGCCCATTTCTCTGTGCAATATGATTTCAATTACACGCAAGTCCATTTTTACTGACTCTACTCAGCTTGCTAATTTTTATATTTCTGCTTTTCTTGGTTTTTATCCTTCTGAAGCCATCCAAAGGCGGAAAGCTTGTGTAGAGGACCAGGGTGGCGGAGGTTCCTTTGGGTTTTCTGCCTCGCTTCCTGTTCGAGGGCAAATGTGAGCTGGCAAGGTGTCATTTGAGCTGAAACTCCGGGGTTTTGTTCTTCATTTCGGCAAATTTCAGTGGCTAAAAACAGTGAGACATTTTTGCTGTCATGTCAGCAGCAGTTTCAGATGACAACTGATATGTGACTGAGTCCTTGTTTTCTAAATGCAGTGTGAAAGCAGAAGACAAGGCTAGGAGTTCTGTTACTGTATTTCTTGCATATAAAGGCATTCATATTTGTGTATTGCCTATTGGAATGGAACGTCACGGAGTCCCCTCCAAAAGTATTGAGACAGGGAAGTCTAAACTTTGAGTTTTACTAGTAATAATTATTGTTTCTCATGAAGAAATGATGTGGTGAAAGCCCTTAAAAAAATCATTTTTATTATGAGAAAGTTGGTTCAGTTATTTGTTTTTGGACCAGATAGACAATGAACACTCACTTTCAAACCCCTTTCATTTTATAGGAACAAAATTCCTGGACAGATTTTAATATAATTATACATGAACATCCTTTAAAACTCTTGCAAGCTCGCCTGTTTTGTAGAATTTACAATGAAAACCAAAGACGTTTCTTTTGAAGTATATTTTGAAAATAAATATTCTCTTCCACTAAAAAATTAAAGGTATCCAAACAAAAGGAGGAAAACACTGTAAATAAAATGTGAATAAAAAAGATCACAAATATAATTACTGAATTATCAGCTGAAAAAATATCTAGAATGTCCTAAATAGTCAAAAGATCATGAGATCAAAAAGCAACATCTAATCCAGAGGATATGAACTCCTTTTGTGATTTCAGGCTATCGCAGAACCACATACCCATCACCGGCATGCTCAGTTAAACCAGTCCAAGACCTGATGATTAGTTAATCAGCTGAAACACATTATCAAATGAGACAATAGATATGTAAGGTATAATAGGGGGTATCTGGGGGTCGCCAAGGACTGGTTTTGGGAAATCGCCAGCAGCAAGGTAGGATGGAATGGTTAGCAGAGCTAATAAGATTTTTACCACAATTTCCCCAACAGCCACACACAAGAAAGCTAGGATATATGTCTGGACAGGTGAGAGCAAGAGGAACCTTAAGCATCATGGAGAAAAGCAAGAGAGGGCAGATGGCAGAGAGAGTCATGCACCAGGGTGTGGACGGCCACGGTCAGTGCATGACCAATGGGGCGTGGCTCTGCCTCAGCCGTGACATAGCGGACGTCGCTGGCAACAGGGCAATTCCCAACATTTACGGAAACACTTCCTGACCAGAATGCAGGGTGCGGTGTGAGATCGACCAAAAACGCATGGTCCTTTTGGCCACGGAACTCGCTCAGATTACTTTGTGGGGAAATGGTTATTATTCTGCGTCGGCCTGCAAGTTCCGATCCAAGCAAGCGTGCATTTTAAATGCTGAAGAGGGGGAGGGAAATAAAACTCACAGTGGCTTCAGCGAAGCCCAACAATGCAGCCCAAACGATTACGTGGAGGGCTGGCTTATCAGTGGCCACAGACGTCATGGCCTTTTCTCACAAGAAGATATGCAACAAGTACTGACTTTTATACGTGATCCTACATAGTGTTGATGTGTCCGCTTACGCAGAGAAACTTCAGAATACTGGGCTATGTGTTTAATATGTGGAAATATCTACGTGGAATTACCCAAAAAACTATTTTATGGCTGGTCAAGGTGAGGGACAACCCACCCTCAGTGTGAAACACACATCGTGCTGCACTTCCCATCAGTGACATCATTATAAATACAGAATGCCTGACTGCAAACCAAAAAATAACAGCTTTGACTTGGCTGTTCCAGTACTTTTGGAAAATTCTTTTGTACTGTATAATTACCAGTTCCTGTCCAGATCTGAATCTCCATGCCCATGCTTTCAGTCAACTGATGTCTATATTCCTTCAACTGCTGTCTTTGTTCTGTGAGAGAGGCCTCGGTTTGTCTTTCTGGAAAAGGTTGACTAATGCATCGCCATGCCAACAAATTCATTTCAAGCTATATATGTGAAAAGGAAGAGGAAACTCTGGCGTTGGGTGAGATGTTGCTACTCAGTCAAATTCTGCTTCATTTCCCTGTATTCATACCCAATATCACTTCTGTTTTATATTCTGTGAAAGAGGATTATCTTTTTTATCTCTTATCTTGAAGATATTTAAGTTGTAAATATTTTTTCTCACAACCTTTATGGAAATTTTTACATTTAGTTTTGTAATAGTATATATTTATAAAGACTAACGTGACACAAAAGTTTGCATGTTTGCTGCGATACTAATTAATAACATTTGGATACTAAATAAATGTATATTCTGAATTAAAATTTGGTGGGAGCAGAAATTTAACAGTGTAGCAACATTTTACATTTTAAGACAGAACATCACTCCCTGCTGATGTTTAGCATCATGAAAGGTCACAGTCATAAGTGTTATGTACACCAGTCTGTTGTGAATTTGTTAGGCCCACGTCAAAATAGTATGTCAGTGTGTATGTGAATCTCTTCATGTTTTTACTGCACTTGCTTTATACTGAGAAATGTTAAAAACTGTTAAAACATAAACATTGTAAGCTAACTGGGATAGTCTCTTTGATGACCTGTCATTGGTTGACGTGTGCAGTGCTCAGGACTCCGTTAAGCTGCCTGTGATTAAATAGCATCACCTTGTTCGTGTCATTTCCCCAAACAAAGCTGCCAAAATTGTCTAAGACCAAAATGAATGATGTCTTCTTATTGTAATTGGTTACAGTGTTCCCCATTTCAGTCCAGCCCCTTTAATGTTACACTGTGTTTTAAAGGTTATTCAATGTTATTGGATTGATCCAAACAAAGAAAACAAAATAAATAAATGAAAGCACACTCGGGTTCCTTTAAATCTCTTTCTCTAGCCGCAAAATGGCTCCACACTATTCGATTTCCATCGTACCGCATTAACTAAAAAGAAAACAAATTGACTCGATTACATTTCTGACAGGAGATGGAAAGTAAACAAAGTGAGTACAGGGAGATGCGGTGGCTTTTGCGCACAGCACTCACTTCAAAGGGTGGAAGGGTGGAGTTTGAGTCACACTTCTGTTCAGTCCAAGAACACAATACGCGATATTGTCTGCTGTATGAGACATGAAATGGACTTGTAACCGAAGCTCAAGGCAGCAGCATAGGAACTGGAGGTCTGCCATCCTTAATCCCCACTGGGGTCACGGGGGGGGGGGGGGGCCCAGAGCCTATCCCTGGAACAACAGGCACCAACACACTGCAGGCATGGTGCACCCTCAAATATTTAATTTTGTGTCGTTTGTCATCTCCCAAAAACTGAAGAAGCAGTGTCCCCCCCCAATAAGAAACGCTACGCTCTTGGCCCTAGGTTCCCAGTTCCCAGTATGTTTAAATATTCAAATATTAATTCTTGCCACTAGGTGGAAACCTTGCGTGTCCTGAAAATATTGCATTCGCCAGTCAAGTTAGATTTCATTTTAGTTGCAAATACATCATTTATCCTCGAAGACAGATATAAGCAGTCACGCAGTGACTGAAAGCTATTCCGTGTTCCCAGCAAGAAGCGTAACAACTTATCATCAGTCTGAAGGGAAAACTGGAAGACACCTGCACTCAGCTGCTGGGAAGGAATTACGTCTGAATAGAACACTATCGATGAATCAGCATCTCTTCTGTGTTCTCTGGTTCAATCCATGCTCCGCACTGATGTCTCAGTGTGAAAAGTACAGATGTTCCGTTTTTCTTCACTAAAGCACATTCATAGACCAGAATAAATGTAAATATGCTTGTAACCCGTATGAAAGGCCAAGGTCTTCACTAAAACTAGGCAATCCAGTATTATTAAAAACCGTTTGCATTCGGTCCTTATTCCAATGCACTTTTTAATCCATGCTGGAGAAACACTGAAGAGGATATGGGGCGGCGGACAAGTGCACCATATAATGTATAACTCTCCGACGGAACGTTAGTGTTAATAAATAAATTGGTCATATATATTTGGGGGAGTTTCAGCCGGATTGCTTCAGTGGCCTAAGCCCCCTAAGGGTCAAGTCCTAGAATCGCCCCCTGTATGTATGTATAAATATTCTGTAGTTTACCGTCCCGTTTTTAGACGTCAAATAACTATAATAAACTTCGCGAATAAAAGGATCCCTAGGAAAAATAAGTACCTGCTTCAAAAATAGTGATGCAAAAGGGAGCCACAGAACTAGTAATTGTTGTTTATTTAACCGTTATAAATCTCGCTTTTCATTTTGTGGACGTATAGTTTGCCAGGGCTGTCATGGTTAACTAATGCACAGGCTGTGCTGAAATAATATGAAAATGGATTTGTTTCTGCGCACGGCTTACAGAGGAGCGGGAGCGTGAAAACAATTTCCAGACTACTTTTCATAAATGCGACACCATTAAAGCGTGACATTTCCCCCCCCCCCACCACGAACCCCCACCACGAACCCCCACCCAACTCAGTGGTGCGAGTGCGCCATGTGCCCCGGCAGCCGCGCAGCACAGGTGGGATTTCAACCAATCATAGCCGGGTACTTCTGAGCGCAGCGACGCGATTGGACGGCTGACGCACCTCGCTTTTCCACGTTTTACCTGAAGTGATCCAGGGCAGCCGGAGATTGCAGTAGTGCAACAGCACCGAGAACGCAATGTGGAGCAAAAACGTGCGTATTAAGCTTTCAGTCATATGTTATCCCATAAAACGCAGTGTTCCGATTTATAATTCACATGGTAAATTGTTTCAGTGCTGCTAGAGTAACATGCATCCAAGCAGCCTGTTCCTGAAGATAAAGCGCCCTCTATCGGCGACATGAACCAATTGCTATTAATGTGGGGGGGAAGACGCCCTTCAACTTATTTTCGGTAACCAGTGCAAACTGGAGATCTAGTAATGACTCCCCGGTATCAGCAGAGGTGTACGACGGGCAGAGGTAAACGCCGCGGGTCCGGGAGGAGGGGTCACGGAACTGAGCGCCAGCGGGAGCGGAGGCGCGTTCTGCAAGCGCGCCACCGCGCCGCCGTCGGCCACCTCTTCGATAACTTGAGGAAAGCGGTGCTTCCCGCTTCGAAAAAAACCCCTGCCAAGGTAATAGGGCTGCTGATTAACTTCCTTGCCAAGATAAATACAATACCAGCATTAAAATTATAAATGGAGAGATATCTGAATTGTTGTTTTTGTTTATACGCACATAATGTTGTACAACTTCTTAACTGTGATAAAACTGAAGTATGAAAAATGCACATTTTGTCTCCCTTAAATAACATTCCCTTATCACTATATAACCTGCTTGGAACAGGTTAAAACATGCCTTCATTTCCTTTATTCGTTTTACCTTCATTTTGCTGCCACAATTAACCGGACTGCACAAAGCTTTAAACGACGAGGGCACGAGCTACTTGTATAATTAGGAGTATGATACTATACTTTACTGAAATTAGGAATGGCATTGCGTCATTGTAATATACTGTAGTTGTTAAAAGGCCAGTGGAGGAGTCTGCCTGATATACCGTTTGAGGAGGGGGGTGCGTGAGGAGGGGCCTTTCTGCATTGTGCTTGCAGGGACCCCCAGGCAGGGTGCAACATTGGGTCTCCTTGGGGCGGGCACAGATGGTCGCCGAGGTCACCGACTCCGCAGTGGGGCTGACGTGAGCGTCACTCTGGGAGTGATCGCCGGCCACACCGCAGCCTGTACAATTTTTGGCTGTTTGTGCTGGTGAAAAATCAGGACCTGGAGTTTGAGCAAACAAAACTTTATTAAGATGTATGCTGGAATGAAGTAAAGAAGCTACTTACCAGTTAATTTTCTGTGAAAAAGATGGGGTATTTAGGTTCCTTATGATACATAGGCACTGGACTCACCCTTCATCACTGTTGGGAGAGTTGTTACAGACATCCAAACCATCAGGGGATACTTCAGGCAAATAACATCTCTTTTCCCCAAGACATGGGGGACGGGAAAGGTTACGAAAAAAATAGCTGTCTTACATAATTTATGTCTTTACATGGACTCCTAATAATATATCCTGTGTTGTTGCCCCCACCTTTGCTCTGACCTGCGTATGCGTGTGTCTCTCATGGAGAGCATGACTGATATATAAAAAGACATTTGTCCCACAGGAGTGAGTGACGTATCGCTACTGGATACTGTCCTATGCGGACTCTAGGGCTGCTTGTTCCTGTACCGTATGTCTCTGGGCACATGGCATCCTGCAGCAGACTCTGCGATGGGACTGCAGGCGGCCTTAATGCCGGAGAGTCGGGGGCCCAGTCCTACATACCGTGCTGGGTTTACTCCGTCTGGCTCTCAAAACACGTTTGGGAAGGCAGTTATGCATCGCGCCCGATAGACAAAGGCCGCAATTCACCTGCAGAGACAGATTCAGCATTCCGAGAAACAGGATTTCCGCATTCTTAATATTAAAACCCATAACTTCAGTTTTCCTGCTTTTCAAAGGAGTTTTTGAATGACCTTACCAGACACCTAGGAGAGAGAAGGAGGATTGGTATCACTTTAGCGTTCAGTAGTACTGACAACTTTGAAGTTATTATTATTTAATGGTGTGAGTAGCATATTCATGCAGATTTATGTAGGTAGGTGTTTGACCTGACTAAGTACGATTAAATGCTTTTGTTGAGGGTATCTCCATGTTGGTGCCTAAACCTGAAAAGATTTAGCCCGTGTTCGAAGCATAGGAAGCCCAACCTGAATTTCATGCAGAAAATCGCAGAGGGCTTTCAGAGAACTAGACTTGCTTGTCAGTATTGTTTTTTTATGTTCACAGTCTTGTGCATGACAGAGGTTAAGGGAATCTATTTAGGACTGCAGTGTGTACAGTTTCTGCATCTGTCTGTCAGTGGAAGATCCTGAAGCAGACAAAGCACTTCCTCCAGCAGCGGGAATCCCTGCTCAGCACACTGCTGTCACTGAAGGGTGAGCGTCTCTGGCAAGGCATGCGGAGAGCGTGCATGGCACACTGCCGCGCAGTGCCGCATGCGCTCAAGAAAACAGGCATTATTTCCAGCGTGAAACACATAATTCTGAATAAACATGTCTCTTTGTTTGCCCACGCGGTTTTACGTCTTTGACTTTGACCGTTTAGAGACGTTCCTTGGGGGCGAAGATGGGCCGTTCACTCTGGAGGAAGTCAGAGAGGAGTACAGAAACCTGCACCCTTTCTGCAGTGACAGGCAAGTCGGCAACTGTCCTGTTCTCCAACACTAGAGGGCAGTATGCATCCATTAAGGTTCATGAGGATTTGCCATAGTGTAACACCTCCAGAATCTGGCCAGAGCAGAACGAACTGGAATTCATCAAACTTTGATCTAACCAAATGGCCTCTTATCTTACTGCTGATAATACCACAGAACTAGTGTTGCTTAAATTACTGTAGCAGTATATTTACGTGTCTATAATCTACACTTCTGTGAAATAAAGACGTCCATTCAAGATTTGTTACGATATTGTTCCATGCATTTTGATATGAGGAGTAAAATGAAATTACCATCCTAGAACTGCATCACTTTAGAGTCTGTGTGTTCCCCAGAGCTACAGAGACAGTGTCTGACATGTCCTGTTCATAATTGAGAAACATTGGCTTTTCCTGTTCCCCCGGTTCCACAGCAGGCCTGACATTCAGGCGATTACATCACCTCTCCTCCTGATTATGCGACGCAGTTTGTATGCTAATGTGATAGCAGAAAAGGTTTAGTCGATATCCAAAGTGCATCTGTAACAGAAGAAAGGCTTGCTGGCCTTTTCATGAATTGGGTGGTGTTCAGTAAGTAAACGTGCTGAGTGACCACTGTCAACCCCCAACGCATCTCCGCCAGCCTCTGCCTCATACATGTTGCTCATCCTCAGCTGTATTCCCTCCAGAGCAGAGTGTCAGGGAGGATCTCTGCCAGTCTCGGCTGAGGTCCCCGCGAGCAGAGAAGATGAGGGCCCTCAGTCCTGCACCACATTCTCCCCGAGCATCCTGGAATTCGAGGGGTGAGTGGGGGGTGCTTCTGTCTGAGGGTCTACGGCACATATGGACGCTCCTGAAAGCCGAAAGCCTTTCGGCTCGCGGTTCCAGCTCAGCCTCGGGAAATTAGTTCATTTACTAATATAAATCCATCATGAGTCTGGAATGAATCAATCGCTTGAAGACTCAGAGCTCTCCAAGAGTCAACAAGGTAAGTTTATGTGAGGCGGCCCACCAGGATGGATCATGGAGGAATTTCACTAATGGAAGGGTCACTCACACAAGCAGTGTTTGGTGTTGTTTACTCACGTGTGAAAAAAAGCAGAAACAAACATTACGACACTTGGGCGGTGCCCCCGCCATCCTGGAAGGCTGGAACTTATATGGCATATGAGATAAATGCAGAAAATATCGGTATCAATACCTCGTGGTTTAATGTAATAAAGTGACTTCAACCTGTTTATTTTATTGTTTGCGTGTGCTTGAAGTACCAATCGGAGACAGATTTATTTATTATAAAATCAACCTTTTCCACCTAAAAACTCGTTAATGTTGACATAAAAAAATTGGCTGAAAGCAAAACGAGCCAGTCACATCAACTACACCATGTTTTTATTTGAAGACGATAAGGCAATCGGGGGCGTTTTCATCAGTTATTTATTTTCTGTGACGTTTTCCCCTTTTGGTCTATGGTGATATTAGGCTTCATTATGGCTTCACTGAAGCCTCAGTTACTGTTTCTGAGGTGAGAGCAGGCAGAGCAGTCGCTACGGGGGTGAACATTGTGTAAATGTCCCGTAAATGCCTGCTCCGCAGTCGCCAGTCCTACGTCTGCGCTGACGGCCACGTTCCTCACACAAATTCTGGGGATGCAGCTTTGCGTATTTTGGTTCACATCAGTATTTGATCTTGGTTCCAGTATTATGTTAATGACAGCAGTCACGTAAGCACTCCCTGCCGCGATAAGCACCGTCATCCTTACGGGTTCGGAATTGTATTACATAATTAAGAGCATAGTTAAATCCTCTTCCCCTGGTGCTCTGAAGTGTTTGCCTGCCAATATTAGCTCCTATGTCCCATGAATTCAGAACTCGGATGTATGCTGCCGAAATGCCCATTGAATCGTATACACAAATGTGTCTGAGGGCTGAGTGAGCGTTTGGTGTAGAGATGGACGAGGCTGGATTGCACAGCGTCCTCCTGTAGCGTGGGGGGAACCTGCCTTGTTGCACTTTGACAGCCAGTTTCTCCCCTTGAAATGATTTATCCAGCTTGAAAAGTAAAGCATGAGGTGGAATGAAATAAGGAGATAAAAGAATCAGACACCAGGCTGCAGATTAGCCTCTGTGGAAGAGGTCAGGTGACACCCCCCCGGGGGATCTCCCCCTCCGTTCCAGGTACCTGTCCTTTTATAGGCAGACAGTGGAGCTGCTTCAGCACTGTGGGGTGCTGTGTGCGGCGCAGGCACACCTGCCCGTGGTGTCGCAGGCTGTCTCGGCCCTGTGGAGGAGTTTGCCTCCAGAGCGCAGGGCCGCCTTCCAGACCTGCAGCCCAGAGGCGACGGCCCAACTCCAAGCCAGCTCACCCCAGGGACTGTCACAGACCAACAGCCAGGGGGCGTCCGGGTCTTCCGGCTCCACCTTTGAGGAGGTAACTACGTTAGGCCTAACACCCGGCTAGGAAAGGAAAAGAGGGACTGGAAGTAGTAGCACCAAGGTTTCTGTGAATAGTTGAGATAGAACTTGCTGAAGAAGGAAATGCTACTGTGCCTTTAAAGCACCTCATAAGTGATCTCATGAAGAGCTGGAAATGGGCCCATTGAAATGACACAAAGTGTCTTAGTTGTCCTAACAATTTTATTTTTTATGAGGTAGTTTATCCAGTTAGTAATACAGACCGGTCAGGCCAAGAGCCTGTCTAGTGGGCAGTTCAATAGTAGCAGTACTTCTTGTTTTGTCTGATTTTACAGCAACCCCCTCAGAAAGAAAAAACACACGCTTACTGGAGAAATTCCTTTGTGGGGAATTGTTACAAATGTTGCAAAGAAATAAATGACAGAGAGAAGTCAGAACGAAGAGAAATGGGGTTTAAATGGTGCTTTCAGACTTTCAGCAGCTCAGCCTCATTCCAGTGCCTAAAATCAATGTCAAGAAAGGGAGAAAATTCAGCTTGCAAATACAGTTATGTCTTTGCCTTAGAAGCTCAGAGCTCAGGAAGAGGGCAGAGTTTTGTGCTATGTTTTATTTAGGACATCGTTGGCTACCTGCCCGAACAGCAGAATATCTATCGCTGGAGTTGTCCGAGAAACAGGAGCCGCTGCTCTGTCTGAGAGAGAGATTCACTTCACATAAAGGGACTGGTCTCATTGACCTTAAACACGCAACATAAACCCAGATGTAAAGGGTAGCAGCAGTGAACCTTTCAACAGAACAGACTTGTATGTCCCAGGGGAGAAATCCCTATCATAGCTCAAGTCCAGTCCATCAGCAGAACCTAGACCTCCCTTTCCCCTGTAACAGGATCTAGCTCCTCCTGAGGGACCCCCCAGCAATCCCAGACCAGCCGAGAGCTGTAATCCCTCCAAGATGTCCTAGGTCTACCCTGGGGTCTCTGCCCAGTGGGATGTACCCAGAAAAGCTCTAATGTAATCCTCCTAAAAACACAAATCGCCACAGCTGGCTCCTCTTGAACTGGGGTAGGGAGAAACAGCTCTGTGCCAAGGCTCCCCGGGATCGCTGATCTCCTCATGCCGTCACAGAGAGCCGAGCCAGCGTCCCTGTGGGGAGACTTTTCCATTGTTCGTATCTGCAACTTTGTACTTTTCACCATTGGTGAGGATGGTGATGGATAAACCACAAACAGACCGGTATAGAATGCTTAAAATCACTACATAATTCTGGGATGTAGAGCATTTCAATTTAACAACTTCAGTAATTATCCATCTGTACATATGGACGTTTGTTAGCTGTTCAAACCGACTTGGATGTAATAAATGAGGAAGCTCCTTACTTGCATTACAATGTATCCCTCAATCACCATCAAATGGGGATTGTCAAAACTGTGAAGCTGCCCAGTTCAGATCCCTAAAGCTATAAAGAAGGAAAACCCAGCATTTTGCTCACTTCACTTGAAGATAAGGAGTACTGCACTACAAACTCAAGTTTTCAGATAATGGGCTCCCAACTTTATGGTGTTAAACCCTAGAACTGTGCAAATCGTAAAAATGCCAATCAGCCCATTTCTGGAAACGTGTTACATTTTATCAGCATTTTCTATAGTGCTGACTTGATGGTATGTCCACATGAAAGGGGTCCTTACTTTCAGTTTCATTCCCATTTACGTGAAGAAAATTGCTTCTGATCTAAAGTGGATCTTAAAAGACTTTTTGGTTGCGGCTTGGGCCTTGTTGGCTCATGATGGAAGATCTGCCTTGCAGGTAGCTGGTTTAAGGCAATGATGGCGGGAGCCGGCTGCTGCTGTAGGGGACTTGATAATGGACAGTTTCCCAGTAAAGACTAGCCATATGTACAAATACCCCACCCAATGAACCATGGGACAGAACCTAAAGACATGAAGCCATATGGTGATATGGGGAATGTGCTAAGTGCTGGGTTAAGGGAGACCCAGTTTGTGTAAACCTCAAACCATGGATCATTTGATTTGTTTTTGCTTGGTTTTTAGGATTTGTTCCAAGACGCCTATGAGGTGGTACAGAGGGAGATGGATTCCACTTCTGAGGACAGGTATTGTGATTAAACCATCTGCCGTACTTCAGGAAATGTAGGCATTAACACCAGTGGCACCATCCTTTCCTGTAAATGTCCTGAGGATGGAGAATCCTAGAGAAGCCTAACGTACAATTCCCACAACTGGGGGGATGTGGTGCAAGTGAACTGAACAACACATTTATTTGTGTAAAACGACAGCCCAGTGATTAATATTTGTTTCATCCATTCTAATGTGGATATTTCATACTCAAAATTCATTCATAGAGTGCAGAATCCATGATGCAAAATAAATAACTAATTGAAGTAATTGGAGAAGACACAACAGGTATATACAGTCTTGAGTAAGGGAACAAAACAATGACTGCCATTCGCAAACAGATCTATCCACTTTTACTGGATAGGGTTGGGGGGGGAGCTGGAGTCTATACCAGGCAATACATGACAGAAGGCAGAGCACAGACATAAACACTCATATGCGAGCAAGCACTATGGGCAATTTAAAGACGCCAATAATTCTAGCCACACAAACACACTTTTCGTATACAAATCGTTTTCTGTCCTTGTGCCTCTGGATTCCTCTTGCACCTACCACTTTCATTTCACACATCCTCTGAACAGGTATCAGGTTCATGGTGTATCAGACCCGACTTGGGTCTTTCTTGTCCGGGACCAGGCCAGTCTGATAGTTCTGCAGTGGTGCCTCAGTGAATAACTAACACTTGTAAGGGTTATCGACACTATTGATTTTGCCCTAACAGACAACACTACTACAAATGAATAAATAAAACAACAGGCAAATCAATAGATTGATTAAACAGGGAATTCAATCTTCTTCATATCTGGCTTTGGCCTCTGTTGTAGAAAACCAGGTTAAACAGTTTGTTGATTCATCACTGCTCAAGAATTGGTGGCCTTAGTACCGAGTAACTGGTATGATTCCGCTAAAACCTGAAAAGATCAGGTGGGTCCGGGGACAGTGCAGTCTACTCACGTCCCCCGCTGATGAAGAGCGTCTGGGACATCTTTACCGAGACCATCTATCACAATCAATGCATGGATGTACTCAGAACGCCAACGTGGCGTGGCAGCAGCCCCGCCAAAGCTCGGCTGGGTCCACGCCTGTTCTCACCCCTCACCCAAGCCAGGGAAGCGTTGAGGTCCCTTTTTGTATCGCTGGGGTAGAACATACAGTACACGCAATGGTAGGCTGGTTTCCCCTTATCGAAAATCAACAGCTTCCTTGACACACGCTTCTAGCCATGCAGGAGATTACTGAATTATATATCCATCTTATCAACATCACACATTCTGGAATGATGGGCATTTCGGTCTCAGAGAAAAGCGAAGGCGAACATATTGATTTATCTGACAAAGAACCGCACGGCCCGTTTATGTAACAGAAGACTGCTAACTGCAATGCAAATGCGTTTATCGGTGACAGTCAGCGCGATTAACAGTGTGATTAAGCTCCAGTGTTGACAGGTGGGTTTCGGTGAAACCCGGCGGACGGAGCACAGGGCCACTCCCGCTCCTGGACTAAGAAGCTTAGCTGCAAGAATTGTTGATAGGGAGAAGATCTAATCAAATATCACTAACGAGGAGCTTTTCCGGGAATCGAGTTTGCTCAATGAATTATTCATTGTATTTTTGCCTTCAGAAGCAACATACGGGCTGCCATCTGTAAGGTTGTGATTAGCTGACTGTCAAACAGCAGATGAGTTCTGCTTTGTTCCTAGCAGTCCACTGCCGAGGTGCCCAACTTGGGCCTGTGCAGGAAAGGCACCTATACCACCTGTATGAGCTGTGCTCAAACAGCCTGCGCTAGCCCTCACCATGGTTCCAGGCTTCTTTAAAAGCCATTGTTTAAAAAAAAAAATAATAAAAAATTGTAGTCCACCAGTCTGAGTACGTAAGAAAGTGGGTGTGGAAACACACAGCCACCTGTTTAGTAAGTGGTTTATTTATGGAGACAATGTGAAGTTCAAAAAATATCCATTCATCCATTTATCATCCACCCGCTTACTCACTAACGGATTGTGCTTGGGGTGCGTGGGTGAGAGATTTACAGATATTCCAGGCAGCACAGGGCAGAAGATCAAATGTATATGACTACAGCTTTTTTTTCTCTCTTTTTCATTTTGGACCATTTAGAGAAAAAAATGCTTATAAACTCAATTTTTCTAGTTGCACATTGTATATCTTTCACATTTTGTACATGTTTGAATAATGCAGATTTATAATAATAGTGATTTGTTACTTTTCTGTCCATTTTACCTCTATAATAAATAAAAAAAAATAATTAGTTGACAGTTACCTTATGTGTGACTAATTGAATTTGGTTCACTAAACAAACAATTCAGCTCCTTCCAAACAGTGCTTCAATGAGAATTTTAGAAAATAGTTTTAATTAATTTATTTATTCATTCAATTGTCACCAGGTCTAGTATCTTATTTTTAATAACATCTGCATATTTTGAATCAACATTGTAAACTGGCTAAGTGTAGCTGGAGGATGTTAGGAAATAAAGTTCCCAGTGCATAATTACTGAAGTACAACACTTTCATTAAAAAAAAAATAAATAAAAAGAATTCATTAAAAATGGGGACAACACAGTAGATGTGAATCCAGAAAAAAGGTCAACCATGAGTAAGATATGGCCTGATTCGCTTGTGTGTCACTTTGGACAAAAAAAGTCTGCCACATAAATTCATATAAATTAATAAATATAAAATAAAGGTATATGTAGATAACGGCTTCACTGTTCAGATGCCTGCATACCTTCTGTGTGTGTGATTATTTCTTCTGCACACAGGATACGGCCCTACAGCCAGATGCGTGCAGTCAGCTGTATGGAATATAGTAGTGAATTAGTTAATGTTTGCCAGGTACCATAGGAGTCAAAAGCTTCCCTGGCTCTGGGTTTGGGTGTGAGTCGGGGGGGGGGGGGGGGTCTGTAGGGGCTGCCAATGTTTGGGAACTGACCTCACATAGCTAGATACCTGCCGTCACTGGCAACTCTCACCTTGACAAGTCAGACTGAGGCTGACGATCATGTAGCCTCTCACGTCGTGTTTTAAATTCCATTAATTGCAGGTGTGTGGTGAATTGCCTTAACTTTCCATTTCGCACTGCTTTTAAAAATACATTTAACTTTGCAAGTTGTGATAATGTAGTTATTCTCTTGATTTCTGAGTAGGAGGCCAACAGATATTAGATCAAAGAGTCATGAGTTATCATGCAGTTAATATTATAAACTGGAATTTTGATATGCCATTGGAAGATAGATGGAAGGACGGATGGATGGGCATCTAGGCTGTATATCCATTGCATAAATTCACCATTTACTTATTTCTACCTGAACACCGACACTAGTGTAGTAGCCTAGAGCCTACCGGTTACACTGTGCACAAGTCAGCCTCGTTAATCTGTGTCGACACCAGGAATGGTGAGAGAACGCATAATTACAGCTCGACCGCATTAAATTCATAATGAATTCCGTTTTAATTGTCCCTCTCAACACAGCAAGAGACCTTGCTGCAATCAGGCTGCGAGTTCACCTGCCCCCGGCGCTCTGAATTTATATGTGCAGGGGTGATCAATACGTTTGTTTTGCACCCTCCTCCCCTACCCCACAGCCCCGGCCGTTTCCCACCGCTGTGTGATAATGAGGGATTGATCCGATGAGGAATAGGCCTCAGTGGAGCCCCCTCCCTCTCCCACACATCTCAAAGATGCCTTGATCCCGCTGTCGGTCCGTGGCAGGGCGACTGGCTTCTCCGCATGCTGATTTCTAACATGAGCGTGGCCCCACAGACGTGGGGATCACGGAGATGGAGAAACTGTCACACAGCGGTAAAGCCGCAGATATGCTGGCGGCCACTGGGTGGTATGTCTCATCAGAGGTCCCGACATAAGCACCGTACCACCTTGGGGTGCAGACAACCCACCTTAACACAAGAAACCCATTTTGTCTCTTGCCACCCCCTTCCCCCCTCCGCACTCCCTGGGGCAGCCCTCAACTACAGACCCAAGAGGGCAGCAACTTGAGCTGTCTGACAGAGATCTACAGGAACCTGGTGTGCTTCATAAAGACCCAGACAGTAGAGCAGCTGGAGATCGCACAGGTAAGATGGAGCCGAGGTGGGTGCACATAGTGAGAGGGGGGGGCAGGGCTGAGAGAGACAGTTGGGGAACAGGAGGAGACCTGGATACATTTGGAGGCAGTAATTCTGTCACCATAACCCCAAGAGTGCTGCTACTTCTTTAAACTGGTGGGATAAACAATAAATCACAGCTCTTCACCTTCTATTAGATGCCGATCGAAAAGTGGGCGTTACAGATTACAGAGGCCGGTTAGCCCACCCTGGCCGCCCCCTTGTGCCAACTGAACAGTGCATTTGGCAACTCAGTTTCAGTGTAATTGCCCAATATGACCCTTTTAACCTGTGTGTTAAATGATGGAGTATGGATCGGGTGTGGTCAAGATGAATAAGGTGCTGATGACCTAGCCAGGAGTGGGGTTAACCTTCCCCAGCTCTTGCCTGGAAACCTGGATCCTTACAAGGATCTAGCAGGACATACCCCACTGTCCAGCAGAAATCGTAAAGGGTGCCTTTAGGTGCTTGAAGATAGTGGGTCGGCGATGACGCTTTGGTCTTAATTGAGATGTTTCTGTATGTAACCCCCACATCACGAGGCCTCATCACGCAGCAGTAACTGCTTATTCAGCTCCTTCAGATCCACCTCATGAGCCCTCTATCCACATGCCCCTCGGGCTCCAAAGCAGTGAATAGTGCCCCCGGCATGGCACACCTGCCCCCGAGCCGGCCACACTGTGGGCCTGCTGAATGTTAACGGACACCCCCTGCCCCCTGTACCCCCGCAGGATCTGTGCCTGCCGGCGGACTACGAGACCGTTTTTCTGAGGTGCACTGAAACGTTTGACGACGAAGACTTATAGATGCCGTAAATCCAGAGCCAGCCTGCTTCCCGTAGCCTTAAACATTTTTATAACATGCCTCTTATACTCCTGTATTTTTTCCCTGGCATTTTAATCAATATGCAAATGTTCTTTTTTTTGACTTAATTCATTGAGAAAAACGTCCCGATCAGAAAATTGAGTTGTTTGGAATCTGATGTCCCAAGACCTTGCGGTATTTGTTTCCATAAATAAAGCTGCTCAGGAGGTGTGTGTCTGTCCCCTAACTGCACACAGTCCGGCGTATACAGTCCCCCTGCGGCCAGATTACCGATGCACCGCTGGCCTGCTAAAGGTTGCTTGGATGCTCCATCACCACCGAGGAACTTCGCTCGTTCATTACACGGCGCAATCACACCGCTACATTAAATTTTAAGTGAATAATTAACTCGGGGAAACTTTTAGTACCCTTTGTGATGAAAGGAATGCTGACTTGGGGCCAGTGTTGTAAGAAGTGCTAAGAAAACCCCATTAAAAGTTCAGCGGGAGGGCATAAAGACCAAACGAGCAGATGTTACGAGGAGAACCTTTTAAAAAAGCCCATCTCTCTTTAGCGGGCAAAGACATGATGAGCAGCGAGTTGATTTCAGTCAGTTCTTTTATTCAGGTAGTAGTTTGTCTATCACCACTTCCCTAAACAGACATCTTAGTCTCATGGTCTTCGGCTCTCGCACTGGCGCACACACACTCACACACACACTCATGCCTACTTGCTTGTCTTCCCTCCCACACACTCACTCCTCAGGGCAGTAGAGCTTAAGCCCAGTTACACCACATGCGGCAGACATCTTTGCTGGAGTGAGCCCCCTCCCTGCCCGGCCGAGGCCAACAGGGCCGATGTCACTCAAACAGCTACGCTAATCTTCACCTGGAGGTCATCACACCCCAGCCGCTGCAGTCTCATACTTCTGGGCAGGTCCAGTCAGCATCTACCTCTTCTCCCATCTGTGGATAGTGCATTGTTTTCTTTGCCTGTTTGCTGTTTTCACATTAAAACTTTGAAACACATACTGATACAAAATACTGACAAGTAAAAACAAAAAACGGGTGATGTCCTTCCACTCTCTGTGGGAAACGGGAAGTCCAGCTGGACACGTTGAACGGTGCAAGTCTAAGGTGTGTCGGCTTCTGAGAATGCTGCAAGGACATCAGAGGGCAATAGTGTGGCCGGAGTAGCTGCTGGGGAGGCCTGAGGCCTGCAGTCCGGTGATGTCAGCATTTTGGATGTGTCAGTCGCGGGGACTGTCTAGATCAGTAGCCAATCACATCTCTGAGCGTGCTTCCATAAGCATCATTAGTGACTTGGGTTCCACCTATCAACCACCATCAAGCTAATCTTGAGATGCCAGGAAACAAATTATACAAGAATCTTTCATGATTCACAGTTCAACCTTTCTTACAGAGTTTCTGTGCAGTCAATGCATGAATAACTTTGCAATAAAGCCTCTCGAACTGAGTTCGTAGGCCCAAGATGTCATTGTAGTTACCTCCCCTGCAAAGTCAGGACTTACTTTGAGCAAGACAAGCAATTAATTTTGAAATAAAATTTGCATTAGCAGTCTCTAGAACATATAAAACATTTCCCTTGATTGCAACAAGCATTTTTGCACATTTACTCTCATTGGTGGGCATCACAGCTTAATATTTTACTGTGAGATATTCCAGGAAATTTCCAGATCTGCTGTTACAGGTATAATGGTTTCGTTTCTTAGGATTCAGATGCCTAGTGCATCAGTCTCCCTGGCTCACTGGGTGGGCACAGGAGGACAAGCCCTAAGTTTTCCTTCTGCTTATTAGCAACATACAGCAGAAGGGGCATGCCCCAAAGACGGAGCCTTGCAGCACTCATCTGTCTTGGCTTTGTTGAGCATTTTGCTGTTGGCACAAAAATGGCAACATTGAAATGAAACCCATAAACACAGCTGGGCAGCTGAACGGAGCGCAACTTGAGTTTTAGTCATGGCATGGGCTTAGGGGAGGCTTTCCAATGGGAACATCCTTCATTTGCTAGCTGAGTATTGCGGCATTGGTTGTTTGGCATGTGTTGGTTATTTTTCTTTAAATGTTGTAGCTGGAGCCCATGCATATGGCAGCTTCACCGGCCAAGCCAGACTGCTGGTGAAGGCAAACATGTCCTCATCCTTCTGTTTTACAGATGTCTGTACAGGTCATTTTCTACACCACTGGCTCTCACATGAAGGCGTAAACAATACACACATACCAGTGACGTGGCAGACATTCTTACGACCCCTGCGGCTGAAGTCCAAAGGAACCTAGAGCTGCACGGACAGTCTGAAGGCCTAACCACGCCTGAAGCGTCCCACAGAGACCCAGAGGCCACATAGAGGATGTCCAAGTATTCCGGGCCCAGGGCAGCCGCCCTATGCGCAAAGCGAGGGGCCTAGCTGTTGTTCTCAGCTGTCATGTACTTAAGCGCCGCAAAGCCGTAACGCCGTGACATGTTCTGCTGGAACTCCTCCTTAAGCGTCTTGAGGCAGACGCGGTACTGCTTGTTGGAGCGGAACTTGGTGATGTCGAAGCTGGGTGCGTGTGGCATGTGGATCATATAGGCGTTGGGCAGAACCACAAACTCATACTCCTGAAAGAGAGTGGATCTGTTACCATAAGTGATACCACAATCACACTAAGAGGGTAGGTTACACAGCAAGACTAACAAGACATTGCGACTAACAGCTTGAGAACCATTCATCTTCATATGCAACTGAGATACGTGCATTCATGTAATTAACTTCTGCTTGCATTTAATGTTCACATTTAAAAATTAAATCACCACTAAAGTGAATGATGTTTAATTTGAATGTATTTAGAGCCAATTCCTCAACCTTGCTCAGAGTAAAGGGGATTTAATGATCCAGTCAATATCTGATATTAATTTAAAGCTTGTGAAATCATAAGCTCCTTTCTGGACTCGGTACATCATTAATGAACCTCAGGACAAAATATTTGAAACTATATGCTGCAACAAGTACAGTACCTGAGCATCCAGCTCCATGATATGGGCCACTTTGTTCCACCCAAAGCCCACAAATCTGCGGTCGTACTCGGGGCTGTCGCGTCGCACCATGACATAGGGCTCGAAGTCTGCCTCCCACTGCACACGATACGGTGTGGTGGCAGTCCTCCACTTGGCGAAGTTGGTGGGGGCATGGCCCTTTGTCCACACGTGGTACCTTTGTCGGGAGGATAAATTGCAGCAAGACTGCAGCATGAGCAACTTGAAGATTTTATGCTTTTGAACTGAAATATCAGTAAGGCCTCCCTGACACAACTATAGACTTATACCACTAGCAGGTACATATATATATAAAAAGTGAAGGCATTTCACCATCGATTTTTTTTGACTACGGCTGAGTTATGCTTCATACCCGTTTTTCTTAACAGTGTTTTCCGATGAAGGAGCATTAGAAAGCCATTGCTGCAAAGGAAAGACTTCCATCCCTACCAGACCCTGAGAAATATCGCTTGTGCTTACCTGAAGGTGAAGAGGGTGCCCATGTCCAGCTGAGACAGAAGCTCAGCCTTAGACTTGGGATAGGACAGGCGATACCGCAGTGTCTCAAAAGCAGGCACAACAAGGGCCTTTTTGGTGTTTACCATGTCAAGCTGCACGACAGATTTCCTGGTGAAGATAGAAAAAAAGTGAGAACTGCCATTTTGTGAGACCAGTAGAGACACGACATCCCACTCGACAGCGAGTAGTTCATCGACCCGAAGATTTTTACAATCCCGAGACTGACATCTGAAAAGCATCAATCAATAACTGCATAGCACATTAGATCTGTGCCCCTTCCAAGCAACCTCTATAGACATCCATTCAGTCATCTTTCAACCATTCAGTACAGGCTGGCCAGGAGGCCACAGCACAGAGCATATGCCAGGGGAACATGCTTGACAGGTTGCCCATCCATCATAGGACTTAAATGGCCAATGTGGCTGATATAGAGATGTCAGTTCATATAACTCCAAATCAGGTGGGGAGAAAACCAGAGTACTCAAAGGAAGCCTGCATAACATGACAAGAACATGCAGATTCCACATACAAAGGAGGGCATGATTCAAACTCTATTTCTAATTTTGGCAACTGTGCTGCCCACTAAGCCTTAATACTGCCAGGCTAAGGAAATTAATAAACTGATTTAAAGTTGTTGATAGGAAGTAGACCAAAAAGAAATACGTGTGGTGCTTACAAATGGATATGTAAGCATGCTTTAATGAAAATATATGAAATACTGAGGTCAAGTTCTGGCATCCACTAAAGTGCTTCAATAATTTAGCTGAAAAATTGTCAGAGTAAAAATCTCTTGGCGGTGAGGAAGCACAGCATGCAGAGAAGCGTGCTCCGCTTAAAATCATCGTTTTCTGTGTAGGCTCTATAAACCAAACTCCACATAATCAAGTGTTGCTGGTCGTCACTTCAGCTCCACTATGACAGGAAACTGCTCACCTGAGGTACTCGTAGAGTCCATACATGGGCAGGAAATCAATGTCAGACAGGAACATGTATGGAGTGTTGACCTGCTTCATAGCCACGTTGCGCAGCAGGTTAACGGGGTAGAACTGGCCCTCCTTGTAGACAATGTGGTAGCCCACGTTACTGCGGCTCATCAGCACCTCGGAGCCCTGGGCGTAGCGCAGGAACTGCTGGGCCTCTGCGTCCGACAGGTACAGCGCCAGGCTGATGGGGCCTTCCCAGTGCTTGCAGATGGCCTCCAGCATCTGCAGCCTGGAGCAGAGGGCACCCATTGGCTCAGTTCCGGGAAGGAGGCCTTGCTTTCTCCAAATTCACCATGTCTGTGATCATGCTTACATTGCGTTGGTAAAAGGTATATATGTGTCAACTTTAGCAAGAAATTACCACCATTTTGAAAATGCCCAACTTCAAAGAAACCCTAAGACAATTCTCTCACACAAGGTTTACAACAAATATCAGGTTCCAAAATATTATGTAATGACTCTATTATTCTAAATTTGTAATTCTGGTATTTATCATCTTGGAGCTTAAGCTCTGGTTTATGCCATTAGTTGGTATCTCAGTGAAACAGGCACATATTAAACAATTAAGGCTCGAAATGAAGAACAGGCAAAGAATTGGTAGGATTGACCTGCCAGAAGCTAAGGGGTGCTACACAAATGGTGATAAGGCTCAGAAGTGCGATTAAGAGAGAGCTCAAGCGTGTCCATTGGGAGCCACTTAACGAACCATCCCTCATGAGAGTGCAAAGACTACGCATAGTCATTGTGACAGGGCAGCAGTCACAGTCAGTTAACCGCGTATCATGCCTCACTCTACCGCTAAACCTTCTGCCAACCTTTTCATTAGCCGAAGCCACTTATGATCAGCCCAGTGCAGGGCTTTCCAGAAAGTACTGCTCCAGGTTACCTCCTACACAGACAGCCATCGGTCTTGCCGCCTCTCAAGCCCCATTTTTGGGTGTGGACGTCAAAGTGCAGGCCCGGTGATGTAACAAAATGACAAAAACCTTACCATGTATACAAGATCCCTGGATGTATTATTTAAAGCCCAGTTAGCTGCAGGATGTCTACGGTATTCAGTTGAAAACAAAAGATCGCAAGTCTTATTTGGCTTAAAAAAATCAACATGCATAACCCAACAAAAACTTGTACAGAATATTAATATTTGGTTTCATGTACCAATTAGCATTTGATTCAGCAGCTCTCTGCACCAGATAACACAGCAAAGAAACCAAGAAAATAAACACCAACATGCTGAGCGAGGCTGCATAGCACAGACAGGAGTCAAGGAAAATAAGATGGGACAAGCACAATGGATTCTCAAGTGTAAGAGCCTCATACCTCTTCATACTCTCTTACTATGAAAATGTCAAACCTGTATTTGAATTCAAATTAAATACATATTAAGCATGTTTGCATCACCTTCAATTACTAAGAAATTTTCAGAAGGAGAGTAATCTATCTGATTAGCATATAACCACTGATGACAATTCCCCATATTCACCTTGGTGACTGTTGAGAATGATTTATGCAAGTTTATGGGTGTTCCTGGTTAAGCTAAAATTTTGTTGACAATGTATGGTTTGATCCCTGAATATTAAAAAGAAAAAAAGAGGCAATTATCATATAAAGAGCACAGGAAATTCCAAAGCAGATTCATATTCATCATTCAGCATCATCCCTGCATGCCTTGGAGAGAAATCTTTATGATCTTAGTGAAATTAAAGTAAATTAAAGCAACGCTTATCAGTTCATATCGTAGCAGCCCAAGCAAATACTGGGGTAGCTAGACATGTGGCATGTTACAATTATATAACCAGGGGAGTTGAAGGGAGTAGATGGGTTAAAGAAAGTGTGCCTTCGAAGGGTTTCTGAAATTTTGCACAGCAGGAGGTTTGGAGGTGCGGGGTCCTGGACCCCAAGCCCATGGTATAAAGGGAGGACTGCATGGAAGGCTGCAGGGCTGCCATCCATCACCCGTGGCAACGACTGACCTACCAAAGCCTTGTGAAAGTTAATGAGAGACTACAGCAAGGCAATAATCAGACATAAACATAGAACTCATGTCCTACATCACAATGAGGAACTGTGTTTCCAAGCCACAGAATAATCAAAAAATATACAACAGGTTTTGTCACTGGATATGTTTGAGAAGGTTTCTATTAATTGGGTGGCAGCTATTATCTTTTCTTTGATTAAGATGCAGCTAGCATTTTTTCAGGAAGGTTGGAATTCAATCCACACTTAAATCTAAATCCATTATTCATCTAAACCAAATCTTTTTATCTAGGACCGGTGCTTGCTTTTATCGTGGAGTTCTCAAATGTTTGCATGTCATTACAATTCAATTAAGCAGTTATTGAATCTCTTAAAAAACCCGATGTTCATTACAAACGGTTTTGTGTGACGTGTCTGATTCCATCTTAGCAGATTGAGTCTGCCACCCGTGCGAGAGATGTTCCCACAAATCGGCGAGATTCAGTAACAAAAACAAAGGCTGTACAGTGCATTATCTGCCTCCCATGGCAACACATCAGGCAGACAGAAAGACCTGGCTTTTGTGTTGGTTCCTCTCTGCAGGAATTCCAAGGACATTGGAGATATTAAAAGAGAAAATATGAGTGTTGCTCCCTGTACAAACACAGACGCTGCATCTTTATTCCAAGGGTGTGTGCACGGACACAACTTTACTGTGCGTCAAATAAACAGAGGCACCATCCAAAAATGTAGGCAGGATTCCTGGATCCACACATCTGCCTGGATGTCACCAGTCAGAGATAAATGGAGCAATAAATCAAAATAACTCTGGGGCTTTATCTCTAATTTGTTCTAGAATTTCACCTTAAAGGCCATGAAAGCCCAGTTATCATTTTAAATAAATACAGAAAAAAGAAAACTTTACATTGTATTTCTCTTAAACGTACAGACAACTATTCAAATAATTGAATCAAATAGAAAATCTGAATTCTTCAATTCCTACTGTCTACGAATGCTTATTTTTACAGCCAAAAAATGAAATTTAAAAATTCTGCGCAATACATTTTTGATGCAACCTACAAGACAACAATGTATTTTTAACACATCCTATAGTGCTGCAAGTACGCAGTTTAGTATTGCAAAGAACTGCAGTCTTTGCACTGCTGCTGTTCCCTCCAGCCACCAGGGGGATTATGGAGTACAACCACGGACAATACCTGTCCATGGAGAGCTGGGCCACCAGCGTGACGTCTGTGTGGTCATCGGCCGGCTCGTACTCGTAGTGCAGGAAGTACAAGTGCGTGCGGTGCACCGTGAAACGCTCCCGACGGAACTCATAGCAGGGGTCATCCTCGTCCAACTCAGACAGGGTCTTCTGGAGCTGCATGGAGGGGTGACAACGGGACCTCAGATGACTGGTCAGAGTAATTCCATCCCGCTGCTTTAGCAGATGCTAACACGCTCTTGCTGGCACATTCAGGGCAGCCCACATGGCCTACATTTAATGTGCTAGCTGTTTATTCAACTGTGTCTTCTAACTGGAGCAATTCAGGTAAAGTAGGTTAAATCAGACAATGACGTCAACGTGCAGCAAGGAACTTGGGGCCCAAGGTCATGTGACTACCACCACTCCACAAGTATATTCAGTTAAAACACTACTCACCAAGGTAAAACATTTTTACAGATAGTGAACTGGGATAAAAACACAGTCCTTATTGAAAAAAATCAATAACAGGGCAAAGAAACTAAATTTAGTACAAAGAGCAAGCTGAAGAAGCATCTCAAAGTGATCATGAATTTGCCAATGTGCAAGCAAGGTGCTTTAATAACACAAGTGATCATGCCTGAACAAAATATTTATTCACCAATTAAGAATCACAAGGAAAACCCAATGCTTATTCTCTCTTCCCTAAAAAAAAACAAAAAATCTAAAGGAAAAGGAGCCAGGATGCGTTTGTGGAGAACATGTCTGTTGCACACTGACCCACGGCCCATCAATAACTCAGATCTGCCTGAGCAGGCCTGTATTACGAGGCAGCCCCCTGTGTTCGCTGGTCTTCTCCCAGGTGACTTAATTAAGCAAATCATTTCCTCAGCAAGATGTATTTATTTATCAGCCTGTGCTCTGCAGTTTCCAGGGCAAATCATTTCCTGAGCTAAGACAAAAACAAAAAAATAAATAAAAGACTTCTGACAACAAAAGTCAAAAAGAATGTCTGTCGATTGCCTTGGAAATGTAAATCTGCGCCAACAATGAGATCAATGGAGTCAATGTGAGCTGGGGTATCAAAGAAAAACAAAACCACAGGTGACAGCCTATGCCTTTTATAGTGAGTACTGAAAATCAGATAGTGTGTTTCCCCACCTTTTGAAGGTCAATCTCCAGGTGGTACCCATGCAGCCCATAATGTGATTCATTTCCTTATCCTCATCTTTTGAATACAGATATTATTTAATTGATACAGCAGGATTTCTGGTCAGGTGGTTGAAGCAAGGTTTGAATTTTGCTTTTTTTGTACATATCACAATAATATTCTTACTTGTGTGCTTCCTGCAGATGATAGTACCAAAAGTACAAGATACAAAATGCAAAACATCCTTAAAAAGTAAACGCCAGCTCTAGGAGACAAACCTACATTTGGATTCGCCTTAAGAACAACCTGTTTATCTAAGCTGTAGACATTTTACTCTGACAGTCACCCAACAAGCCGTAATTTTAGCACACAGACATTTAAAATAAAATCACCAATCCCCAAGAAGTGCCAGCTTCAAAACTGGTGGTAGAACATCTGACACAGGTTCACTGGTACCGTATGTCTAGGATGTCTAGAATTTTAAGGAGATGCCATATGATCCCAAATCAGCCAAACCTAACCATGTGTATTATCACCATCACCTTCATAGCAGGGTATAGTTAAAGAAACATTTAAAAAAAAAAAAAACTGGAATCGAAAGAAGCAGAAGGAATTTTTAAAAGACACTGGTCCAATAAACAAATCAGATTCAAAGAATGGGAGAGCTTACATTCTCACTGTTGTGGTCGGCTTCGCTGGGGCAGCCAAACAGCTCACGTCGCAAAAGGTTGCCGTCATACTCCAGGAAGGTCAGGTAGAGGTTACGAAAGAACTCTACGTGCTTGTTCTTCACCCGCAGCTTCTTGGGGGAGTTCCAGTGGATGACCTGGAGGGGAAAGAGGAGAGTCATTGACATGAGCATGTTCAAGAAGCGACAGCAACATGCCACGAGGTGTTCTCTGGAAGCTTTGTCACAGATGGGACGTAGGACAAGTGCCAACGCAAGAAATGCCTTTCCAGCTTAGAAATCAGAAAAAAAAATAAAACAGTAACATAATTTGAAGGAGAGGAGAAAGGAGTGCATTGGCCTGTTCTTGGCGGCCAAAAGGTATTTTCAAGCCAACCCTGGAAACAAGACCCACCTTAAGATCTGACACGTCCTTGTAACATTTCTCGGAGCGGGTGTGGTCCGACAACTGCACGTTCCAGAAGCAGGGCAGCTGGTACACCAGGAAAGGATTCTGTTTGATGACTGCATTAAAGATGTCCTGCAGAAATAGTAAGATGGCCTCACGTCAGCACATTTGATGGGATCACCAGCAGCCCGGAGAACACATTCCTTCTGGAACTCATGACGATGTCTGTGCAAGACCCATTCAGGCAATGCCGTTTCAAAGGTCGCCAATTTCACCATGCGGCTGACATCCCTATTAAGACTGGTGCTGGCTACCTCCGCTCCTCCTAAGTTACAGAATCACAAAGCAAAGTAAAACAGCAGCAGTGAAGGCCGGATCTGCTTTGTCTAATAGTGCAGTCTCCATTCGTCCGGTGACACAGCAATGGGTACTCTGCTGAAGGTCATTTGAAAAAGGCAGCATTTTTGTGATATTCCAGCAATAAATAAATAAATAAATACAAAATCAGGCAGTCAGATCTATCCTCCAGGTACAGCTACGAGTCAACCAAAATGTTTTGCTCCTAACTCAAATCGTATATATTTTGCTAACGGGAGGGGGGGCAAAAAAATATTCCTTGATATTGGAATTGTTTATAATCTACAGAGCCTGCATTCAGAATGAGCACTGTACCAGTTCAGAATCCCAAATCGGCCTAGAGGCGACGAGTATCACATCGTGAATGCAAGATAAAAAAAGACTCGGGGGCCAGGCCGCCGGCCGCAGATCCTGGAAGTCTTTGTTGAAAGAGCCGATGCGCAAAGCGGGAGGCCCCACCAGAGCTTTGAGGAGACCCTTTAGTTTCTAAACATCCTCCGTTACGGGGCTCCACCAAGAGAGCGCCAAAGTAGAGGCACATCAAAAGCGTGCCCACGAGTGCCTGCATCCGGCACCGATGAAGTACTGCATAGATGCTCTCCTTCCCCAGCCCGAACCGCACCAGTGAAGACAGAAATAGAATAAGGAAACAGCGCTTCTTTAAGTGTAGTGCAGTCTTAATTGAAATTCTGAAAAAGTCTATTGCACAGAACTATGGGTAATCAATGGCAAAGGGGCAACAAGGTACCAGAACAATATCCATGTCTGATATGAATTATGGATCCGTCCCCTCCTAAATGCAGGGAGTCAGTCGACTGTGCCTTTAACCGCGGTGACAGTGACACCCCGGCAAACGTGCCGCATGGACCCACAAGGGAGCCATAATGGGGAGGGGGGGCAATTAACGAGGCCAGCGTGTTCCTCTCTCACCAGCTGGACCTGTTTCTATTTTAACCATGCTCCGTAAAATTTATATTTTCAGCAGCTATGACTTCATTCATAATTCAGATCTGAACCTTCGTTACTTTTGGAAAATCCTATATCAGCCTGGCACATCTACAGAATGACCCATGTCAGACCGCAAGTGTCCGGACTCCTCAAGCGCAAACCTTACAGACCTGCATATGGTCATTATGAAGAAAGGGGTTTGAAACTCCTCATAACCCTACGATCTGTGATGAAATGCTACGACTCTGAGGGAGGCCTCTGGCACATGGAGCTGCTGTTAGCTTTCACTATGAGAGAAGCCTCCTCTTGGTGCCCCTTCACCTTTCCTTCATCATCAATGGCCAGAGAGCCAGTTAACACTTACTGCCATCTGGAATAACGCTCATCTTCCAGACAAGCACATTCACATTTCCACCATGCTCATAAATCAGTCAGGCACTTGGAAATAGGTATTTTAAAGGAGAAACGGTTGTGTGTTGAGTTTTTACATGATTACTTCATTTTGGACTTTCTGCAAGTAGTACCATGTTTCCTCTTGTTATTACACATGCAACTATTCATAGACACGAACACAGAGGCCGACTGGCAAGACTCCCATGAAAACTAACACAAGCAACCTGGGACATTACGGACAAGTTATATTTTCCAAACATAAATCATTACTGCCTGTATCTCCAGTGGATGGTTTTCAAATGGAGAAGACTAAAAACAACTTCACATGAAAAAAAATAAACTACTTATAATACTGGACATCATAGTATCGTGATGTTATAAAAGACTCAGCAATTTGATAATTGAAACGGAGTGACCCAGTCCTGCATCCCGATTCAAGGTGTGTGACATCATAAATGACAGCAGGAAATGGGCTTCAAAATATCAGCTTTATACATTAACTGTAGTGCCATATTTTGTGATACAAAATGGAACAATGAGATGTTAGATGGTCTTCATAGTGCTATGTCAATCATAAAATTTTGGACAAAGGCTTGTTTGTTGAGATTGTGAGGTCATGCGTAATTGAAGTCAAATACGTAATGTCACTAGCAAATTATAACAAGTAGAGCAAGCTAGGCAGCCTCCTGTTGGGGCGCCCAGGGAGCTGGGGGGTTAAGGGTCTTGCTCAAGGAGCCGCAGACATGCTGAGGCTGGGTTTGAACCTGTGACCTTGTGATTACAGACACACAGGCTTAGCCCACTGAGCCACATGCTGCCCCCTATCTATGCATTTATAAAAGCCCAAAGGAATAATAGGCTAATGAAAAAAATTCCTTAGTTGACTAGAGTAATTTATGAAGGCAGTAATAGACAGCATCTCAAACAGATATAAAATTTTCCTCTACTAATAACTAGGAAGTGACCCATTTAGCAAATTACAGTTTGTACCTGAAAAGGAAGAAGCAAGTAAGATAACTCCTTTGTTGTGTGATGCTAATATATGCAAATTTTGGCTTTAATCAGTCAATCGAGCACTTGGATGCCACAGATGGCGGCAACAGCGTGGGAGGATGCGTGCGCAAACAGAGGGTGGCTCACCTGGTCAGCCAAGGAGGTGGAGAGCATACTCATCAGCTCCCGCTCGGCCGTCAGGCGCCACATCTGCTCCCACTTGAGCTTCCGGAGCCGGTCTAGAAGCAGCAGGATCACCCCTGGGTGACAGGCACGCACAGTTTCAGCATGGCACTGCTTTGGTGTGACACATAGAGATTCATCCTGGGGTCACCATTATGTGACAGACAGGCACACAGGGGCCTCTGGAGGTGTGAAGCACTGATTGATCACCTTCACAATCAGCAGGAGATTAGCAGCTAATGTCTGGCGGTATGACATCCTACCTAAGTGTCAGTGCCAAATGTCCAAAAGTATCAGGATATAACACCCCCCCCCCCCACAATTTGGCAAAAGTGACCCACTCATAGCTACACCCTCATTTGTGTTCACCTCCAGGAGTCCAGGCTGCTTCCCGTTGGTGCTTATAAACAGTATGTAACAGGGTGCAGTAGCAGCAGGCAAACTGCATGGCCAGGGAAGACACGAGAGCCCAAAAGCACTGGTGAGGACGGCAGCCAGAGAGGAAAGTGCTCGGTCATGCTTGGACCGCGGCAAACTATATTTGGATCCACAGAGCTGCAGGCGGCGTTCCTGTGTGGCATCCCGCAGTGTGAGACATGGGGATGGATGCTCTCCTATTAATAAAGGACTTTTAAAAAAGACACCGACTGATTCATCCTGTCGCTCCCACTTCTTGAAGCAATCCTTCCTCCTGACAAGCACGCCTTTATCAGGGAGTCGGGGATGGCAACGGGCCACTCCTTAAGTCACAACACGCACTCTCTAAACGCGGACGATAAAGCCGCCACCGGCAGAGGACAATCGATTGTTTGAGAAAGCTGCTAAGATGGGGAGGGGAACAGGGACGACCGACACATTACCGGTAATTTGCAATCCCTCACAGCCCACGGCCAACCACTGTGGGACCCCGTCTCTGGACCTGTTGAGTTCACTGTGGGCAAGACACTTACTGCCAAGGAGCTCATGATGTGATCTTAGTTATTCAAAGTTCACTGCGCTCAAAGACTGTATGGTCAAGCAGTACACAGTGTGTGTATTATTATATATATAAAAATGTGTGTGTCTATTACGAACCAGAAAACATAGTCATGATCAAGTTATCATGGCTTCCCTTTCTCTGAAACGCACACGAGAATGTCACTCTGTCAGCGATGTCAGGAGTCATCAATCAATCAGGCCCCACAAGCGACGCCGGAGACCACACAGACACATCAAAGCTTGTGCCAGCTGCATTCTTAGAGCACAAGAATGAAAAAATTTAGGACAGATTTTGATGCCAGTTTAATACTGAACAAAAAAACAACTCATGGTATCATGATTGTTTTACATCATGTGACAGATCCCTTATTCAGCTGATTTTAATATCGTGCTAAAATTCAAAAAGTTTCCCTATGTTTTCAAAATGATAAGCTGTGATCGAAGTGCTGAAATATGTTACACAATCAGATTCTGTTTTTTTTTTTTTTTTTAAAATCCAAATTTACTTCCTGAGGCAGACAGCAAGTCCTTAGCACTGAGGAAGGTGTTTCTGGCCTACAAATGGCTCAACTTCTGCTGGCTAAGCGAGGTTCACGTAGGTGGGGGAGAGTAGTATGTTAGGTAACAAAAACCCGGGGAAGGTGGGAGGAATGGGGAATGTAAAAATCAGCATACTACGCCTGACAAGTCAAAGACAGATTAATCAAAAACATGAAGTAAAACGAAATGAATGAATCACATTGTCAGAAACATATTTTCATCAAGGTAAATAGAAAGCATCCCCAGTCATTCTACTGTGCTTTAAAAATGGCATTAGAGATCTGCCTTCTGTTTCTTTGTCCATTTTCTGCTACTCCAGCTGTGCCTCCTTGCATCGCTCCAGATTGCTCTCTGTTCCGGCATTTGCATTCGCGACGGCTGCACCGCGGACTTCACGGTGCTCCTGCAAAGCTAGCCTGCGAAAAAGGCTGACCGCTCTTGTTTTTGCCAGCAAATCAAGCGAGTGCACACCGCGGGGAAAGGTGGCGCCGCATTTGAAAAGAGATAAAAATAACAGGCAACCCAGAGAGGAGGAATTGCCGTGGTAACGGACCATAGTCAAATACTCCATCTATCCCTCGAAGCATTTTCTGGAACCATAAAACTGTTCACATTATTATATATTCCCCATTTTTCTTTTCATAAACCAAAATGACTGCAAACAAACACAGACACTTGGTAAATTCTACTGTCAAAGCAGCAGGAAATATAGTCATTCAGCAAATGTAGGTGCACTTCATGGAAAAACAAAGATGCAAGTGGATTTGACAGCAGAACCAAAGAGCGCCCCCCTTCCTGGAAACAAGAGCCAAGCACTCACCTGTGTTGAAACCCCGCCCAAGGGCTGGCCATGGACGGTGGTTCTTCCATAGGTTCCCCAGGTACCAATCGCTCTGGTTCTCCACCAGTCCCAGTACCTGCTGACCTGAGGAAGAAACAATGACAGGGAGCTGGATGATAGTCCTTTAACTGGTTCTACAATGATGGGGCATTGAAATGGCAGATGAGTTTTGACCAAGCAAATCTTCAGCCCTAACCCCAAAGCACGTACCATTTCTTAGAGTGTCACGGGAGACACCCAGGCCATAGAACAAACATCCTAAGGATGGTCTGAACCAGCTGCCCTAAACCCCGCCCCCCCCGGACATATCCCATTCTTCTTTGCTGCCTGGGAAACTCAGAAAGAGTGTATACCGGGGCCAGAAAAGAGGAAAACTGGAGCCCACAGGGGCCGAGTGATGTGATGGGGAACGGAGATGAAATAAGGGAAGAGAGACGGGGGGGTATAGGCAGGTTTAATGAAGGCTGTAAGGAAGATTAATGGGGGCCTACTGCAACAGGCTTCTTCGGGCAGACAGCCCTTTAAATAATTTAAAAACCGCTCCACAGTGTCACTCTCAAGGTGACAACAGAATGTGGAATTCAGAGCACCCCCCCACCACCAATCTAAACCCTCATGAAAATGCAGCATCCCATAATGAAGGGGCGAGCTTACGGGGAGGTTGCACCAATTAGCTCCAAGACTGACATGCATCTCGGAAACTCCAGGAAACTCAGAGCACAAAACAAGCGAAAACATCTAAATCTGCCGTGATCGCTTTAATCAGCCACTGGCCATGGGAGATTGGAGGTGAAGCCCAGCGCCACGGGACCAGCGGGGCCCGGTATGGGCCTTTCATGTTCTCCCGTGGTGGCCCTTCCACAGAAAACGCCAATCGGATGCCGCTTCCAAAGGGAAGATTTGGCTGCCAGCCGCCAAGGAGAAGGATGGTGGAGAAGATGCTGAAGAGGGGATCCGCGGTGCAATTACAGAGACGGCGACTGCTGCAAAGGGTTGTTAATAATGGATTCAGTCCTGAATCAGAGAGAGATCCCAGACCCTAATCCAGCCAGGCCCCCGGGGCTGTCTCTAAGCCTCCTGTTCAAATGCTTGCAGTGCCGGTTTATACCAGATGTATGGGGGGAGGGGGCACAGACTTGCTTCTCCCCAGTAGCAAATGTGTAATGTGCAACTGGTTCCTCTGTGTATTCCTTGTTTACGCTCTCGTACATGCAGACCATATAACAAGCCTCTCATGGCTCTGCTGCTGCCACTACATTCCCATTCCATAACGCACCCCACCCCCACCATCCTACCAATTGTTAATGCTCAATTAACTTGTCTTTGTTTTGGTTTTCATGGGAATCGATTCTCCGGTCAGAAGCAAATTTTACCAAAGTCTCAGCACTCACTAGGAGAAAAAAAAAAGTGCCAACAGCATCATTTTGGAGCCCAAGAAAATAACCTGAACACAAAGCAACATTGAAGAGGCGGGTAGCTTGCTTTTACGAGCACTTTTAAACGATTTCTCTGAGGACACTCCTTTTTTTGGCCTCCTGAAAACGGGTTTGCGAAGCAGAGAAACGGGGATATTCATCAAGTCTTCATTTCATTAAGTCAACTGAGGAGGAGGGCCGTAATCAGCCGTCGGCGCTGCTTGGCGCCACGCCACTACTGTCTCCAATGACAGGTGGCCCAAGGTTACGCGGGACGCCACCGCCACTGAGCGCACCCCCCATCACTGCACAGCAGGAGGCGCCCTGTTGAAAGACCTGAGCTAGTAACGCAAAGTCTCAGGATGGGTAACCTCAATGGTGGTCCTTCAGTACAGTGTAATCCAACTGAAAGTTCAATGGTATAAAAGAAAAACTGTGGGGGTACAGAAGGGAGCACTATTGCCGCACACCTCCACGGCAGATTCTTCCTGTGTTGCGTGGGTTGGATCCCACAGTCTCAAGACGTGCAGTCGGGTGAACGGAAGTCTCTAGCTATAGTGTGTGTATGCCCTGCTACGGACTGGCATCCCTCCCAGGGTTTGCAAAAGGTTCCAGGATCTCTCTGTAGCCCAGTACTGGATAAGTGCGATGGAAGATGGATAGATTATACACATCCGTAAAACTAAACAGGTAGTCACAGGAGGCACGAAGAAACAAATTCACCTTCCCTCGAACAACTTTCCATACGGCGAAAAAAAAAATGGCTTCTGATTGCCATACAAGCAGCCGCTGCATTGCTGTCATGATGACTCAGATGTTCTGTGCCAGCTTGCATCCAGAGAACCAGATGGTTCCAAAAAGAGTGTGGGCTGTACAATGAGCAAGAGCGACGGGGCCACACATGGAGAAAGCAGAGAGAGCATTTAGATCGTCCATCATAATATCTTGGGGCAACAGTAGCACGATGCTTATTTTGGAGACTGAAATCACAGACTGTTCCCTGGGCTTGTGACCATGCGCCCCCTGCTGGCTGCCATATTACTGAAGGAGCATTTGCCATCCGTAACTGAAGAGAGAGTCAGCAGCAGTGTGGCTAAGAAAGGATATACGTCTGTGCTCAACCCTTGGTCTAGGCCTCCACATCTTTATTGGACGTATACTTGCCTGTGTGTGTGTGTGTGTGTGTGTGAGGGCGGGGGGGTGGCTGGATGTGCATTAATCTGTTGCTTAGAGACAGCTGCACATTGTTCCTTTACTCAGATGGAGACTGAATGGTCTAATGGCTGTTAAACTGCGTCTGTCGCACAGAAGAGAAAGCGTACCGGCAGCTGCTTGGACTGACCGGTCTGTTTCACTGGTGTGTGAATGGCGTCCTCCCTTTTGGTATCTCCTGCTTTTTGCCACCTTCCCGGATACTTGATTTTGCTTGCTTGTCTAAGCGAATTCCCAGATCAGGCACCCTGAAGCTGGGCTACTCGATGCAGCTCAGAAGTGAAACTCACACATAGCCTTATCAGACCGGTCTAAAAATAGACACCTGAATAAAGTCCTGGAAAGGGGCAGCAGGAGGTCCAGCCAGTCGCCGCCAGCCAGAACCCACCAAATTAAAAGGGCTTCAATCATCTTCTATCTGGGGGTGTTATGGAGTAGGCAGGTGAGTGAGAACTGGGGATGGGGGATATGCATGGATCTTGAACTGATGGTGGGAGGCAATTCAAGAATATGTATTAAATCTAGAGCAACAGATCGAGCTGAGGGGTCCCTCAGGGTAACCATAAGGTCCCGGTGACTTTTCTAGAACCAGATTCCTGATCCTTTAATCCAAAGACCAGCTGCAGTTATATTTACCGCCACACAGATGCACCGCCCCAAATCCTGACTGCACGAGATTTGCAGGAATAATTTTGGGGAGGGGGTCCTCCGCTTCCTGAGGTCCATGCCAGCACCTCCTCTTATCCAAAGCTCCGCTCTTTCTCTGCTGCTTACCCGGAGCTCTCCCCTAACTGCCACGTACAGGCATGCAGACACATAGCCATGCAGGCCCAAGAACGATGAGCACTAGGACCTGCTAATAATGCGGCTGTGACGCTAATCCCTGAATGAAAGCCTCCTAAGCGTTTTATAACACTCATAAATACCCTCCCCGAGTTGGAAATCAAAAACATGACCTGGCCGCAAATTCAATTTCAACGCAGAGGCCAAAAGCAGGGGCACACAGCACCCCCCAGAGAGGAGTCAACATGGATCAGCATTGATTCCTCCTTCAATTCTTCACCCGCGGAGGGGTCATGGGTCCGATTTAACCCCGTCTCGTGCCGGGTGAATCGAGGGCTGACGGGGCGCAATCAATCGACTCTCTTTACGGTCGTTCACTAGTTAAAAGCGCTGAGGTCTATTCCACAGCTCAAAGAACACCCTCCCTGGACAATCGACCCTAAACATCATCCGGAAGCGGCAACATTTACAGCAGCAATCTGAAAATATGAGCAGTGCTAGTAGTAATAAGCATAGCACTGAAATAACAATAAATGGCAATTAACGTAAAACAGGAGATTGTTTATCTTGCTTTTAAAAAGGAACAAGGGGAAGACCCGGAACAAATTCTACAGGGAGAGGCAGGTTTGTTTCTGGGGCACATTGGGGTTCCATGACCCCCTTAGTGTAATGACTGTCTCTGGCCAACAGGAGGTCCTATGTAAATGTAGTTTGAGTGGCTGTGCTGCTCAGGGTCTGGATCAGCCCGAGTGGTTACAGCATGAGCGTCAACATTGGAACACAGGGGTAACAGCTCCGGTCAGGTGACAGGCCATCTCCAAGCACGTTCAGGTCACACCAGCCACCACGCTCCCAAAGCTGCATGACAGACTGATTGCACGGTTTCACGCTTTGTGTGTACCGCCACGCACGTGACAGCACTTCCTGAAAGGGCAGAGATGTTTATCCGGGCTATGTGAAAATACACAGTAATGATGCTAAAGGCACTTCACGACGTAGAGAGAAACTTGGCAGTGTAAAGAATGACCAGGGCGTACCGGCGATCCACCGCTGGGTAATGTGTGCACTCTGGGCAGAGCCGGGGTCACACAGCAGGCCCCAAGTTATGTTACACCTCCCATCTTAATTACACCGGGCTAATTACCTGGATGGAAGCTGTCCACACCTACCGTTCCAAGCATGAAACACTCTCTGACTGAAATTTAACCAAGCGGACACTCTGCCATCCAATCAGGAGGACCCACAAATACAGTTGGCCACACTTCACAAAACCACAGCCCATCACTCGTCTTCACAGAGCAGCGGACAAAGGTGTGTAAAGAATGAGAGGTTGCACACTCAGCTTCTGGGCTCCATCCACCATCTCTGTGCCGGTCCTCCATTAACACTCCATACATCACAGGTGGCTCACAGGATAGGTGTGCAGGGGAGGGGTATGCCCTCCCCGAGAGGCAGCCCCTCTTCAGTGTGGAGAGATTAACACAAAGCCCCTGGGTCTCCCTGCCTGGCCTGGAGCCCAACCCCGCGCCTCCACACATCCTCACGGCGCCAGGGTGTAAATCTCACCGCCCAATCGGGAGCCTCGGTTACAGTGTGTCCAGACAGCAACTGCAGCTTTGAAAACCACCCCCCACAGCCCCATGTCAGGATTTCACTGTGAGCCGGCAGCTCCTCCCCCTCACGCCCATCTGCCTCCCTCACATTAACTTGCCGGCCGTACGCCGGCTGACACCACAGCTGCTTAATAGTGTTCGCAGCGTGGAGGGAGCCCAGTTAAAGAGATGGGATTCTCACCAAAAAGGTAGCCATTCCTTGAACCCCCACAGGCATGGGAACTTCAACTGAACGCAATGCCAACTCAGCACTGCCAACGCACAGCCAGTGAATGAGGAGCCCCCTAACAGTGGGGGGGGGGCGGGGGGCGGGCATCAGTCAACCTGACGTGGGTACAGCAGACACCGTCAGACGCATCACGCTTCAAGAACAGCTAAGGTTAATGCCAAGCCGTGTGCTGGACTCTCACCCAAGGTCCCGCCCATCTAAGAGGGACCATCATCACATGATGTTTTCACTCTGCTGATGATCGTCTAGGCTGGCTTCATGGTGGCGTTTCGGGGCTCAGATCACAGGCAACTTTACACCCCAGCCCCCACGGTGCCACAAATCTGCAGTACTGAGTTTCTCATCTTAATCTTAGCAAAGATGACACCCCCAGAGAAGGCTGAGTCTGGAGTTTATAACCAGGAACACTGCATGCGTGCGTGTGTGTGTGTGTGTGTGTGTGTGTGTGTGTGTGTGTGATACATTCATTCCCCACATTGAAATGTGTATCTAAAATCTGTTA
>JAODKE010000001.1:29926653-29936669 GCA_026779605.1 Mormyrus hasselquistii | reverse complement strand
GTAACTTTTATAATTATTGCCTATATTAAGAAAAACGTATGTAAATGAATACCCCCCCCCCCCCCCCCCAAAAAAAAAAAAAAATGAAAATAAGTATCTTTGGTGGGGACCATAAATATTCTCATTATGGAGCACCGTCTGTTCCAACCTCTACTCTTTGACAGGAGACTCGGAGACCATCCATCCATTCATCCATCTATCCATCTACTGTCTGCTGCTTATTTAGGTTTGGGTCATGGGAGCAGCAGTCTGAGCAGAGATGCCCAGACCTCCTCCTCCCCAGCAATCTCGTCCAGCTTCTCTGGGGGGATACTAAGGGATTCCCAGGCTAGCCAAGAGATAAAATCTCTCCACCATATCTATGGTCTGCCTTGGGGCCACCTCCCAGTTGGACATTCCCTGAGCACCTTTCCAGGGTGCATCCTGAACAGACACCCAAACCACATCAGCTGGCTTATTTCCACTGCTCCTATCCATGAGCTAATTCGTCTTCCTTGAGCCCATGACCATAGGTGAGGGTAGGAACATAGATCGACCAATAAATCGATAGCTTTGCCTTTCAACTTAGCTCTCTCTACACCATGACAGACTGGTATAATGTCCACATCTGTTGATGCTGCACCTCAGCTGTCAATCTCTTGTTCAATTCTTCCTTCACTCATGAACAAGACCCCAGGATACATGAACTCCTCCGCTGATCCTTAGACACTTCACACTCAGCTGCAGATTACCCTGGTGTACACTGGAAGTCACAACTCAAAAAAGCAAAGGCTTAGTGCCTTTATACTGGTCATTATACTGAACAGCCTCCACCCCTTGTATGCACGAATGAATTCTGTACATAAGTGTTATGAACAGAATTGGTGACAAAGGACAGGCCTGGCAGAGACCAGCACCCACTGGTTATTAGTCTGACTTACTACTGGCAATGCAGCCCAAGCTCTTGCTTCAGTTCAGGGACCTAATGGCCTGTAATAGCCAGTCTGGCACCCAATATCCAATTTCCTTTAACCCTCCAGTATCTTTGTGAGAGTAAAGAGCTGGTCCAGTGTTCTACAATCAAGACAAAATTTGCATGGCTCCTCCTGGATCTGAGGTTTGACTAACTGATGGACCCTCCTCTCCAGTACCCTGGGATAGGTCTTCCCAGGGAGCATGAGGAGTACGATCCCTCTGAATTTGCAATACACCCTCTGTTCCACTTATTATATTGGGACCACCACCCCAGTCTGCTAATCCAAAGGCACTGTCCTCAACACGCAATGTTGAAGAGACGTATCAGCCAGGATCCAACAAGAAGAAGAGTTTTCAAGAACTCAGGGTGAATCTCATCCCTGGAGCCTTACCGCTAGGGTTGGGTATCTTTTGAATTTTATTGATTCCTATTCCAATTTCAGTTCTGCTTATCCATTCCGGTTCTTATTGATTTCCAATTTTGATTCTGTAAAAGTAAAAAAAAAAAAAAGGACAAATGTTTAGATAACAAAATATCTTTATTCTGAACATTCCGAATGTCACAGCAGCAAAGTAAAATGCTAAATCTGCCTGCATCTTTCCATGCACGTGTTGCACTCTGCCTTTGTCCTTCTCTAGTGCAGTGAAGCCATGATCCACGCTTGAGACCGGCATACATTCTGTCCCAAACTTTAAAAAAACAAAAAAAAACTATTCATCAAGGACAGTAGTTGGCAAATTTTTCATTACATAAATAGCTGACAAATAAGGGAAGTAAAAAAAAAAAAAGTCACACTGTGTGAAATAAATGTGTTCATTTGGGCTGATCTGTGATCTTACAAAGCTAACGATAGTGAATCAGAATGCTGGGCTATCCTGTTAGCTTGGTATATAACTGGGTTTTGGCAAAAACACCGTCGATTTAGGACAAGTAATGTCAGCAGTCCTGTAATTTAAGAATAAATGCGATGTATGTCAGTTGTCATTTTCTTAATTAAAGTGAAACTACACTTTTGACTGTTCACTGTCTGTCTTTCACACTGTTGTCACGCATGCTAGCTTGTGTTTAAGCAAATGACTGTTGATCGTTGATGCGTGATGTATTCACCTGAAAGAGGCCCTGGCAGATAGCCACGCACGTCCTTGCAGGTGGACTTAATTTCGTAAGTGATATGCGGAATAATAATTCAAATTTGGAACCTACTTTAGGATCCCAACCCTAATTACCACCAAAGACTTTTTTTAAAATTATTTTAGTGATTTCAGCCCTAGTGATGGGCCAGTCTTCCTCTGAGTCCTCCAACTCTATTTCCTCCAGGTAAGGTGTGTCAGTGGGATTCAGCAGGTCTTCAAAGTGCTCCTTCCATCGCCTGAGTATATTCCCAGTTGAGGTCAACAGCACTCCCTCCCAGCTGTAAATAGCATGAGCTAAGCCCCGTTCCTCCCTCTTGAGTCGTCTGATGGTTTGCCAGAATCTCTTTGATGCCGTCCATAAATCATTTTCCATGGCCTCACCAAACTCCTCCCACACCCGACTTTTTACTTTCAGCTCCTGGAGCTGCATTCCGCTTAGCCTAGCAGCACCTATCAGCTGCTTCCAGACCCCCACAAGCTAACCAAGCTCAGAAGGCCTCCTTCTTCACCTGACAGCTCCCTTTAATGCAACTGTGCACCACTGGTTTCGGGGGTTTCCACTGCAACGGGCGTCAACAACCTTACGGCCATAGCTCTGCGTGACCACCTCACCTCAGCAATGGAGGCACGGAACATTGCCCAGTTGGACTCAATGTCTTCAGCCACCCTCAGAATGCAAGAGAAGTTCTTCCAGGGGTGTGAGTTGAAGATCTCTCAATCTCTACCAGCTGCTCCCAGCACACCCTCACTATGCGTTTGGGTCTACCAGGTCTATCTGGCATCTTCCCCCGGCATCTGATTCAACTCAGCACCAGTGGTGACCAGTTGACAGCTCAGCTCCTCTCTTCGCCCAAACGTCCAACACATATGGTCGCTGATGATCTGATGATATGATTACAAAATCAATCATTAACTTGCGGCAGAGGATGCTCTGGTGCCAGGTGCACTTATAAACACGCTTATGTTTGAACACGGTATTCATTATGGACAGACTGTGGTTAGCACAGAAATCCAATAACAGAGCCCCACTCTGCTTCAGATTGGGCAGGTTATTCCCCTCCAATTGAACCCTTCTAGATTTCACTGTCATTACCCACACTATCACTAAAGTCCCCCAGTAGATCAATGTTCAGTGCATAAGCATAAACAACAGTCAGAACCCATCCCCCGACTCGAAGTCGAAGGAAGGCAACTCTCTCGTTTGAGGTGAACTTCAACACACTGGCACTGCCGCCTTTGCCTCCCCTTACAGGTGGTCGGCCTACAAGAGAAAAATCTTGTGTGGCTCATTCGGGCCCCCGGGGTGAAGGCCTGACCACCAGGCACTCGCTGATGAGCTGCCCCCCCCCCCCAGACCTTCGGAGTGGGCCCCCTGTGTGCCTATTCCGGGTGAGGTTTCAGGTTCCTTGCTTTTGTTCTTCATAAGGGTTATCTGAATCGCCTTTTGTCTGATTCCTCACCTTGGATCCATTTGCTATGTAAAAAAACGTCTAACGTCATTAGGACATAAACTCTTCCACCATGGTAAAGCTACTTATAGAGACTCAGAGCCATCAAACAAGCAGATACAGGAACAGCGTCTTCCATACAATGGTGTCCCTCACTGATAATAACCGGTCTGCAAACAACATATACTTTGCACTTTAGTCAGCTGTAATCATATAACTCTTCTTAGCAACTTGCTGATTCTTATTGTCATTGGACAATCTAGTGTAACAAATATGTATAAAAGTTCAATTAAACAAACTTTTAAATTGTCTTGAAATTGTCTTGCATGTTATGTTATACTGAAGCACACCCACCACCACCAAGACAAATTCATTGTATGTTTATGTAGTTGCCTAATAAAGATATTTCTGTCTCTGATTTTTGGGTTTCATTTGGCGCATAATGCTTTTTGTTCAGCTGTTTAGCCAATATCATTATTCAAAGTGACATGGCAAATTATTTTATTTGTTATTGAAGAAATTCACATTACATTTTTCACTCAAGGGTGCCTCAGCAAGCCCCTGACCCATAATCACGAGCAAGAACAATATCCCTAACTGCTGTGCTACACCCTGACCTTGAACCAGCATGCCAAGCTGGTGATACAACAATAGACATTTTACCGCCAACACAGTAGTTCTGCGTTCCAGGGGATCCACACAGAACTGTGTGGAGATTAGTCCTGTCTGTTCCAAACTCTCTCTGAAAGCACGCTTCGCTCACTGCTAACTGTAAAACATGTTTCGGCGTGCCAGACCGTGTCCGCATCTCCTGCCGAGTCACCCAGACCCGCGCGCTCCGGTGTTCCATTGTTTCCGGTCCTGAATGCTTGCCCAGATTTCCTCTTCTTCCGACATTCGTCGTGTTCTCTACCCAGTTCCCCGTTACCTGCTTCCCTGCTCCCTGCGACGGCGGGAATCGCTCGCAGCTAATAGCCCCGTAATTAACGTTAATTTCCACCCCCCATAAACCATCTGTTGTTTTGCTTCAAAATTGTCCCGGAATGCTGGCCCCTTTCCTTCCCCCCCCCCCCCCCCCCCTCCGCAGTCAGCTAAATGCTTTCACTTAGAAGCCTTGCTACATAGTATAGGTCTGTAGCAGCTTTAAACACAGACCCCGGTGCAAATATCGACCCATTTCCACAATCTGTGCACATTCATTTCCTCCGTTGAGGAGGATTTATCCAGAGGAGGCTGTAATCTAACCAAAACAGTCTCCATTCCCAAACAGAATGGCATGTGGCGAAAATCTCATAGTCACATAGAGTCACATAGAGTCACATAGAGTCACATGGGCTGTAAGGCATGTTCTGGAATCAGAAATTATGGGATGCTGTCCTGTTTTGTTTATATATATTAGCTTTTCCTCAAGCATGCCCTGAATCTTCCAGCTTATGAAGCCTTCAGGATTTCTCTGTGAGTTGACAATGAGTGATAGCGCCATAAATATCCAAGCTAAATGAAGCGGACAGGAAACACATCACATGAAGACTCATGATCGCTCGTGCAGTAATAAGGGTACAGGATGGGCCTCGTGTGTGTGTGTGTGTGTGTGTGTGTGTGTGTGGTGGGGTTAAAACCAGCCCAGCTATCACCTCGTAATTGTCTCTCATGGTACAAATAGCTCTTGGGCATAATTAGTCTATTTTCTTAATTAATTTGCTAATCCAAAGAAAGTTGCAGTGTAATTTTTGCCCAGAGCACACAGCCTGGCATCCGCCGCATCAAGCTATTCAGGCTTTTTCTGAAAGGTACAACAGAAGCTGCCCTCCCGAGAGCCGGGGCCGTGACTTTGTGACGCTTTACTGCCATGTCGAGCGGCACTTTGGCAGAATCGGAATGTGAGGTATAGTGATGTTGTTTCCATGGTTTTTCTTTCACTGGGAGTTACCCCCTCAAAGAACCTGTCAGTGGGTACCACAAGGCTTGCCGTGGAAAAAATTTAAATAATAGCTATTTGAATAATGTCGAAAGGAAAGTGCATTTTAAAATTGTACTTACAAATAAAAGCTTCACCGTTTCAGCTGTTCACCCAAGCCCCATTTTATGAGGGTGTTTTTAAAATTTCGTCTGTCTGTAATTATTCAAAAAGGTTTAAACTTTGTTCTGAATTTATGTCAAGCACGAATCAGTTTCTTTGTGTTAGCAGCAAACTCAAAATGTCAGAGTCTCCTACATGCGTTTGAAATGTTTCTGATTCAAGAAAATGGTTAAAAGCAAAGTAATTCACAACAGTTCTTCAGAGTTCTTAAATAATGCAGGCTAATATTTTTAAAATACATTTTAATGGTTGGATTTTTTGATCAAAATACATTTTCTAAAACCAAGTTGGTGGAAATGAAAATAATGCAACACATGAAATACAAAGCACATTTCTTCCATACTCAGTATCACGGATCCGTTATATACTCCAGTATGCTCTCAACTGCTGTCCTGTATTTCGGATTAAAACTTAAAGTGTAACGGTAAACCCTCCAATAACGTCAGTCATCATTCTGATATCATAAGGGGAAAATTAAATTAAAGCATCATTAAGTGGGTGGCGAGGTGGAACAACATATTAATCAATGACTCAAGATGTCTCCTTCTGGGGCTTCTCAGTGGTGGCAGAGGTGCTGATCCCTGGGTATAATCAGAACCCACATCCGAGCAAGACCCACACAAGCTCGCGCGACAAAAAAAATACCAAAAAAAAAAAAACCCAAAACAATGCAGTAACATGTTGATTACATCATCCCTTTTATTTTTTTCTGTTTTTTTGGTCACCGAGTAATGTTGATATTTCACTGGTAAGGATTCCAATCTTGGCAGTGTTCCTGTAACGTTGCATTAAATGTATTTCTGTTCTTGTGTAGCTGTAGCATGTGGGCTGCACTCCTGTCTCCAGGGATGGCAGTTTGAGTCTGGCACGGCGAGGAGTCTTCATGTTCCCATGCATTCATCAAGTATTCCCACCACAATCCAAAGACGTGATATCGGTGCCTTGATATTGTCATGTGATAGACTTGCATCATATTTAGGGTGTTTTGGATTTCTTGGGATTAGGATTGCAAATTAATTTCCATTAATTCCCATAGATAACCGGAAATTCCCATGGAAAGTTTCTAACTTGGAATATTTGCAAAATTCTCTTGCTTAACTTTCCAGAAATTTGCAACCCTATACTTGGGATAGATCTCAAACTCATGGAAAATGGAAAGGCTACTGCAGAACGTGATCGTGGCCATCAGCTTTGGATGTGCAGAGCCCATCGTCCAGCAGGGAACAGCCAGAGCCAGGTTTTCACAGACATGGACAACGAGAAGCACCGTGTTTATCAATGTTTCAGATGTGACTGTCCCAGAAAAACACAGCCATTATGGTTGAGCTTGTATTAAGGGCATTAAAAACATAATCAGATTAAAATATTGGTCTTTTAACATCAGTTAAAAATTTGAAGTCTCAAGGTGTAAAAGACAAATTCAAAACAGGATCTGAAAGTTTCCTCCATTGGGGGGTCTGAGCTTTATAAGATAGGAAGGAATAGTCCCCCACCCAGATAAATCGTTGCCCATGGAGTCATTACCTGAAAGCGTGTGATAGGTAGCGGATGTCAATGAGTGTTAAGAGCCCGCACTGAATCCACACACCCCCTGCTGGCTTCTTGCTGCAGTGACGTGTGTAGACACAAGCAGGAACATTTCATTATTTTTCTCCAGAGCTTTAGAGCGGTGTGATTGAGGAACAGGAGTGCCCGTGTCACTCTGTGTAAATCAGCGGTTGCAAATGATGAAAGACATCATCCCGTGAGGGGGCAGGGATGAGGGGGGGGCAGATAACAGATAAAAGGGCAGCTCAGCAGGTGAGGGGGAGCCTTTGTATGATCTCATTATCCCGGGAATATGATGGTCACTATCACACAAGCATTATCCACAGGACACAAAGCTCATGCATGGGGATGTTGGCCCATCCTACCTGAGTAAATTGAGTCATTCATAATTTAGAATCTGCACACGCTCCCCACCCCCGTTCACATACCCACACACGTTTGCCATGGCGAAAGTCTGGCTGCATCCCAAGCGTGAATCATAGTTTTTAAATGTATTTATGGAGACATCCAAGCCACCGCGTCTCAGTCCTTCGGTTACGGTTGATGTCAATCGCTTACGCCTCCGTGAATTTGCCATCTTCCCATCAACTCTCCAAATGTGAAATTCCAATTATCTTTTCCACATTTACTGAGATTCCAAGAAGAAGAAAACACATCGCCGTTAATCTTCTGGATTTGCTTTTTGGCAGATGCGAATTATCCTCCCTTTGCTTTCCTCCATCCTCTCTAATTCAATTAACTTCAATCCCTAATCTATAATTGAGAGCCGTTAAGGACTCTCACGTCTTTTCACAGAGTTTTGCACAGGTTGTCACTAATTCAGCTGGGCCCCATGACAGTGAAACACGGCCATGATCTGCAGAGAGATCCATGAGGATCCTTGGCGTGGCGGAGATGCGGATGATGCTCTGAGTCTTACTGGTCAGCCGCCAGTGTGCCTGGGCTGGGCTGACGAGGGCCATAAAATTTTATTTCATCGGCACACACACCTGAACCAGGGCTCCAGCCTGTTGTGTGAATGCATAATTAATGCAACACAAATACTGGTAGAGGCTTGTGCATATCTGCCTCCATCGTATGAATGCTGCACCTTAAAATGTGATTACTTAGCTGATGGGCCCCTCGTTCTTATAGCGATATATTTTACATTTACTTATTTAGCAGGAGCCTGTTGTCCAAAGTGACATCCAGCATCCCTGGAGGAGTTGAGGTCACAGAGAGCCTTGCTGGTAGTTTTATTTAAAATAAGATACATTTTTTAGAAAGCCGGGTCAGCCAGTAATTGGGGGTTAAGGGCCTTGCTCAACAGCTCAACTTTCATTTTGCTGAGACTGGGATTTGAGTCGTCAACCTTCTGGCACAGACACAGTGGCCTAATTAAGCCACCCCCCCCTCTATTCTATCTGTGATTAAGCAGCCTAACTTCGTATAAGGCCACAGGTCAGCTCATGGGGTTTGAACCTGTAACCTTGAGGGTCATGGGACGTGACCTTAGTACCTGTACCACGTGCAAGGCTATGATATACTGTTCATCAATGCTAATTCCCACAACTAATCACAAGCCCATATCGCTTTTGTTGGTTCATGGAGAAGCTGGTGGTCAATACAAGCTAAACCCACAAAGTGGATCTGAGGCTTTAACACACTCCTGTAAGGCCGATGCACTTAATGGGCTGATTCCAACGATCCTTCTTTATACTGAGCACGTGCAAAGAAGATTCCGGAGCTACACACCTCGTATATCAAGCTACCCCTTTGCGCATGAGCGCCATTCACCAAGTAATGACCACAGTGAGTGCGAGCGGCAGGCGATAACACAGGTTTATCGGCACAAAATCACCGTTCATGCTTTTCAAAATAAAAGACAATCGGCGTGAATAAATGTGAGTGCGTTCAGAGTCAAGGTAAACATATTTATGCCTCATGTAAAAATAAATATGCCTCAGGTTTGTGTTTGTACGTATCAGCGCTTGTCGTCGTAGACTGAATTAACCATGATGACACTTGCGAGTATTTCGGCGTGACCGTAATGGCGCGTCGGAGTAGCTGGGCGCGGGAATCGGTAACGGGGGAATGTGCTCGGCAAAGGAACTTCATCGCTTGTGACAGTTCACGTAGGAGAGCCTGATATTCTGTCACGGTGACCTTATTTTCCGGACGACGGCCCCCATTTCTTTCAGCGCCTCGGTCGTTCGTCACGTCTCCTCGCATCTGTCACCTTGGGGCACGAGGGAGATTGGGGTAGTTTCGGCACCAATTTCTGTGGTGGACCAGGCCTCCTCAGACTTGGCCGGCTGCCTTCACGACATTGTGGCTAAAAATTTATTTTCGGGGACACGGGTAGCAAAGAGCTACAGGCCAACAGCAGAGCGGGGCATTTCCTGTGAGGACCCTCCCTCTCGCCGACGCTCACCCTCTCCGACACATCCTCATATGTCTGTCTGTTACAACATTCTTCAGGGGATGTAGCCAGTGCTTTCCAACCTAAGAATCTCGATCCAGAATCCCGAAAGTTGGAAAATACCTTGAGCTACAATACAAAGCTTGCTTCATTATGGCATTGCCAAAAAAAATCAATAACTCCTTATTGTGTTATTTATTCATATATTGCCTGGGCGTTAAACGGTGGATATTATCTAGGTACAGCAAATGCTATCTTGGGATATGAAGTCAGATTTCCTGAAACACTAAACTGTTGTTATTGTTTGTTGACAGAGGCATTTAGTTGTGTTTGTACAGCAGTTATATATTTGGAGGGAAGCATTATTTTCACGTTATTGAGGCTTTGACTTTCAGCCATCTGGGTGGTTTTGGGCCCAGACAGGGCTTTTAGCTCGTTGTGGCCCATTAAT
>JAODKE010000001.1:29908323-29918610 GCA_026779605.1 Mormyrus hasselquistii | reverse complement strand
ATTAGATTAGATTAGATTAGATTAGATTAGATTAGATTAGATTAGATTAAGGACTCGGACAACAAAATGCAGTTTGGCATCTAATTTGAACATAATGGAAATAGTGGTAGAAACCTGCAATAAACAAACAAAAGAACAAACAAATAGATAAATAAAGAAATATTAACATATATTATTTAATGGCAAAACCAAATTCATTTTTGGATATCCATACATCCAAACCACGCCATGACCTACAGCCCATAATAGGTTGGTGGATAAAAGTGTAGATGGAATGGTCAAACGATTCAAGGCAAATCAGAAACTCCTTTTCAGACAATATAACAAATAATTCTGGCCTTAACATAGCAAGACAGTAAAGCCTTTATGGCTTGCCTCTCATTCCAACTTCGCAGTGCCTCTCCTCAAGACCAGTCTAATTATAAGTGACTCACCGTGAACCCCTTAACGAGCCCACATTCGGGTTATTTGCATTTTCTATCCTCCTGACACAAATTAGTACTTGAAGGAGGTAGCAGGATACACAGCTTAGGGTTTAAATCAGGAACGTTCACCCCGCTGGGGTGGCGGCAGATGCTGTCAGGATGGGCTCTCCGGCCGCAGCCTCACCCTCACCTTCCCACTCCCCACCTTCATCTCGTCCTAAAAAAAATCGAGCTGGAAGTAATTTTAAAAGCTGCCAAATGGATACATTTTGGGCCTCTGGCCATTGACAGTTAAACATGAAAATTAAAATGGCAGATGGTTTTGAAATTTTCGACGGGGAGTAATTTAATGCTCTCTCATCACGGAAGAACAGCGCGCATTAAACTGCAATATGGATATTTTTAATTTGCGCTAAATGAATTCACGCTCTGCACAGAATGGGAGGATGTTGCTCCATCCAGACAGGCGTGCTCTGCCGGTGCTGGGGCCTCGAGTGTGAATGGTGGTGCAGGGGGGAGGGAGGGGGGTTCGAGGGACCGACGGAGCGGCGTGCTGGTTTTTCCACATTAAAAGTCACGTTGAACTCATTGGCACTGAGGCGGGGCCCACACACCGAGCCCGTGTCGAGGTAATAGGGTGCCGGGGGGGTGGATCTTCGCTTTCCAAAGGAAGCAGTGAGAGCAGGTGTGAAACCAGCCTTTTCACAGCTAAATGTTTACCAGGCGGAAAGGAGGAATAGCTGTGCTTTCCTCGGGGTGGGCTAACTGCCCTACATCCTAATCCTCGCAAGTTGCGGTCATATTTACCAACAGTCCAGCCGTGTAATTACATGGGGCCCCCTGTTGGCCATAAGCAGTCGTTACATTAAATATTAAATTAACACATTCCATTTTTAGCTTTTGTTTACCAGTGAGCTAGCTACGGTCTTCTTACTACTTGCTAGTTACCATTAACATTATATGCAACATGAAGCAATTGCATCCCAGTGGCGCCACGAAAAAAAAGGAAATCACACAGAGGGAGTGCAACAGAAAATTTTGAAAAGCTCATATACATAAAAAAAGTAAAACACTTGATGAGGATGTAGTGATCTTCACAAACACAGGCAGAATGACTTTGCGAGTGTGGGCCCAAAAAACAAAAACCCGGCCCGGCCCCCCAAGAGTAAATCAGACAAGCGACTGTAAATAAATACCTACTTTTTCAAACATGCTGTGCAACTTGGTGTAAACCCACAGAGGGTCAGAAGTCTTACGTGGTTATATGCGCCGGCACTACGGGTCAGGAGCCTACTGTGTCAAACGGATACCTCCAGGCCATTAAGGCAACTGACCAGGCAGCATTTTAGTGGCTAAGACTCAGGCCGCCAGTCCACTTCATCTCATTAAGCTCCAGAGAGCTGGAAAAGTGCAATTTAATTGGCTTCGTCAGTGCTGCAATCAATTGGATCAAGCGGCCGAGGGCTGTGGCAGACCGAGCGGATTGGACAGCGGCAACTGGGGAGTGGACCCTTCGGCACACACCTCCTTAGCAAATGACACAGCCAGCGATCCTCTCGGGCTGGTCGGGGTATAAAGGCATCTTATGCCCCCTCAAAGGCAAGAATTCCAGAAAAGACACACACTGATCAAAAAGTGTTTTTAAAATCTCTTATGGAAATCTAGCTAAGAGTGCCAAAACAAAAAGTGTTCAGAACATATATCATATATTGCTTTGATTTAGCAGATTCTTTTATCCAAAACAATGACATTTTTTGAGAAAGCAGGGTCAAACAGTCCCTGCAGCATTTAGCGTCTAAGGGCCCTGCTCAAGGGCCCAATGATAACATCATAGCATCAGTCTGCTGACCTTGAGAATTGAGCCAATGACCTTCTGGTCATGGCCATAGAATCCTTACCTGCCCCCATTACAGTAATCATCCATGCATCTTCCACATTCAATTCAATTCAATTCAATTCAATTCAATTCAATTCAATTCAATTCAATTCAATTCAATTCAATTCAATATAGCACCATTCACAACGCTCCAAGGCACTTTATATGGGTGTGTTTGATGTCAAACATGATTACCAATGACAGGCTGGTGGGAAGCCTTATGCGTATTCAGGGGAACTCCTTGGGAGAGATCCCTGCCCATGTATGGGATGCTGTCGGTTCAAATCCTGAGGCTGGCAAAAATCATGCCATAGTTGGGCCCCTGACCAAGGCCCTTAACTCCAGGGCCCATAGGCAGGGATGGACAAAACTGGTATGCAAGTACGCATTCACCTTTAAAAACAATACGTGTGACAATCAATTGTCTATAACAGTGTAAATGCGCACTTATTTTATGTGAATTTGCGTTGATAAAAACAAAATATAACACATTTTAACCTGTATACCGCAAATGAAGTTGGGTTAGCATATAAAGAATAAAATGCATTATATTTTGCATATCAGCGCAAATTCACATAAAATAAGTACACATTTACACTGTTACAAAGAATCGATTGTCGCACGTATTGTTTTTAAAGGTGAATGCGTAGTTGCATACCAGTTTTGTCCATCCCTGGCCATAGGTAACCTTACCATCTGACCCTAAGCCTACAAATAAAACTGTAAAATATGAATGAACTTGTGGCCTTATAGCAACCCTTTGCATACCGCAAAGGGTCCTGCATTTCAGGTTTCAAAGTTTTATACGGCGTTAAATGTCACCCGAACACTTTAATTACAGCACAGACCAGCTTGTCATCGCCTGCCTCCAGAATGCGTGAGTGTGACCACAGAGAGGCAGAGGGAAATCGGTGCTGACACGTGCCGTGGGGGGGAGGGGGGCATCACAGCCCATCATCCTCTGTAAAGGCTGTCCCTGCCCAGACAGAGCTGTACACAACGGAAAGAATACCATACGCTCGGAACCTCAGAGACTGCTGATAAACACAGAATATGCTCATGTTCCTGTGTGACGAGATTAGTATACTCTGAAGGAACCCAGCACGGCATTAAACACAGAAAGGTTCTTGTTAATGGAAATAGACACGTGTGTTTTTAAACTGACAGTAGTGTGTGTGTGAGTGCTGTGGGAACACTGCCTATGTAGAAAGGGGAGCAGATGTGGAATTCCCAAAAGAGAAATGGGGGGTTGGGTTTGATGGATTTAATAATGCCAAGTATGCAGGTGGCTGGGCTCTGCAACAGAATATAAAAGAACAGGGAGTTAAAACTAACAAATATTACAGATCAGGTGGTGTATACATGTGAAACCTACATACGTTAAATCACTAATATCTTGAAATCATGTAACAAATAGTGACATGGCTTGCCTTAAAGGCACTTCTGTCACTAACACGAGAGGGCCAAGTGTCATAAACAGATAAATCTGAGGTAAATTCTATATTTCTCCTGAATTTGCTTAGTTTAGCAGATTCGGGGATCGATGTGACTTAATGTCTGGTTTCTTGTCAAAACGAAGCTTAATGAAATATTTGATAAGTTAAAACAGAAATAAGGTGCAGTATTATCTGCACAAAGCAGTTTATTTATGGGTAGAATGATTCGAGTGACAGTCAGTACTGAGCTGTTCTTTACCACACAAGGACGTATGGGTGCATCGCATATGACATCACCTAATGCCTCAACCCAAACGCACTTTGTGTGAGTGTCAGAGAGTGTCAGTGTGTTTCAATGTGTGCCACTTCCACTGAGTGTCAGTGAGTGTCGATTTGTGTCACAGTGTGTCAGTGTGGGTTTGTGTGTGTCACCGTGTTAGTAGGTGTCATCGAGTGTCACTGTGTGTCAGTGAGTATCATTGTGTGGCAGTAAGTGTGTTTGTCAGAGAGTGTCAGTGTGTTAAAAAGGACAATAATAAAGGTAATGGATTGTACGCACCTTGTGCGAGTGTGTCGCTGTGTATCAGGGTGTCTCAATGTGTGTCATTGCGTGTCACTGAGTATCAGTGAGTGCCATTGAGTATCAGTGTGTCTCAATATGTATCACTGTGTTGTAGTAATAGTGTTGTAGTGAAGACCGCCTAAACCGAGGCCAAGACATTGCTGAGACTGGAGGGTATCAAGACCAAGACCAAAGCTGGTTGAGACCAAGACCAAGACCGAAAACAGACTAGGAATCGACATCACATTACTCTGATCAACTGTAGAGAAAAAAGGCATTGAGTAGTGTCATTACTTGTTGTAGTGTTTTTAAAATAGATGCATCTGACTGGTTGTATTTGAATCAAGGTGCATAATAAATAATGATACTGTTCTTTGAAGATGCACTGTGTTCTCTTTTTTCCCCATCTCATCGAGACCACTATGTCCGAGATTGACAACACCGAGACCAAATAGAGTCAAGACCAAGACAAGACCAAGACCACAAAATATTGGTCTTAAGAACTACAGCACTAGGTAGTAAGTGTCAGTGTGTATCAGTGAATGTAATTGAGTGTCACTGTATGCCAGTAAGTGTCAGTGTGTTAAAATGGACGATAGTAAATAAAGGTAATGGATTGTAAGTTGTCTGCATACACATTTCTGTTTGTGATTTAAGGGTGCCCCAATCGTTAACCCAGTTGACGTCCATCCAATTGCTGTCCTGGTATAGTTATTGTTTAGTTATATTGTCCTATAAGAGACGGATAATATTCTATATATTTATTAAATTTTACTAGCAGCTCACTTAATTATCTAAATTAGTTTTAAAAAGTCAATGAAATATTGATTAGTTATGCAAGGCATGTTAATGATTAAGTCAAAAAATACATGGGTATATTGGATGGTTGCTTCAGATACTGGGGTGACTTCAGGGGAGGTTTTGAAATGGCTGACACACTTTGACAGACATAATGTTATGGTTTTAGACCAACATGAAGATCATTTAAACATCATTTTCTTTGACTGCCTGAGACTTTTACACAGTGCTGTATATATTTCAAGGTTTGCATACAGAATGTGATGATGTAATGATGATTAATATCCTCCTGGACTTTGACTTTCATTACATGTGGAGGCCTTGGAGCAGTGCAGTGGCTCAGTGGTCCCTCTGTTGTGCAGCCCAAAGACATACAGTGAAGTGGCATCTCTAAACTGCCTATTTGTGTGACCGTGTGCTCTGCAGTGGATTGGCATCTTGTCCTGGATCTGTGCCCTGCCTGGTATCCAGCGTTGCCTGGGATAGGCTACTGTCACCCAGTCTGGGATGGATGGATGGATGACCTCACTACATCTGTTAAACAGCCTGTAAGCAAGTAAGAGGCAGGAGAAGCTTGTCTGCCTGCCTGTGAGGGGACTGAGCAAGTGGGAACAGGGACGTGACCTGCGTACTTTATGACAATGTTTACAGAAAACAGTTCCGCAGATGAGAGGCAGCTGTGTGGCGTTTCATGCAGGAGTGAAACTAGCATAAGGGGAACAAAAGGGAGGTTTGGGGGAGAACAGAGCCCCTCTGATGATAAAAAAGACAAACCAAAGTCTCCAGAAATCACCTCGGAAACACTCAAATCGTTAGAATTAAACCGAACTGAAACACCGCCCCCAGATCAGCGAGATTCAATGTGAACCGACTGAAATTCAGAATTGAACGATAGCATATTAGGATTATTATGCAGCCCAAACCATTTCATTAACATGGCACAGTCCTGTTGTCCCCATGGAAATGTTCTAGATAAGGAGTTGGACAATAGATAGATTTCTGTTCCATTAACAGTATAAAGAACTTGATTTCCCATGATGCCCCGTTTACCACTATGGGTTCCATCTTGCTTTGCTATGTCTACCTGGAGTTTTGGTTTTGGTGCAATACAGATAATGTGTACACCCAAAATGTGCATCTTTATGTTTTCTTGCTTTTCCCCAGAAACTGTTTCAATCTAGGTGAGTGTATGTTCTCCTTTGCATTTATTTTAATGTCTGCATGCAGTGCAGGTCATTCCAGAGTTACCGCCATGGTCCTCATCACCTTCAACAGGATGTTTTCTTTGACCTGAAATGGGGATTTTGAAAAATACACCTGGCCCACCCCCTCGCTTCCCACATGGGCCCTGCACCTGCCATGGATATACGGCCATAATTCAATAATCGCAGTGCCCCCCACTCCAGCTGACGAAAGAAGCCTTTAATTTACGCTTTTGGGCGAGAGTGAACTTGCTTGCTCGTCGGAATGGAGATGATGTGCTGTAATGAAGCTCCACGCCCCCAGGCCCGTGGGATGTGCTGGTCACTCGACAGTAGCGAGGCCAGTATGCCCCGGATACATGCACCGTCTCTGTCTTTGCAGGATTTATCTTCCCCATGTGATTCACAGGCCAAATTCAATTTTCTCCCCCTTTCCGGACAAAATTAATGGTGATATGAACTTGTGCGATAACACCTCTCATTTGCCACGAGTGCCGATAGAGGGGTTATCGCAAGTGTCCGTGGGGAGGGTGCGGGGCAACGGGTGGTTCCGTCCCCGTTTGGCTTGGTGATCAATTGCCGATAGCATGTCTGTGTTTGCCGAGGCCGGCGGCCTGTGTCCTGTGTACCTGTAATGCTTCAGCGTTTCAGCTCGCTCATGGCGTCCACTTTATGCTTTTGTCCAAAGTGACTTTCAATTCTTCCTTCAGCTGAACGTTCTGTGACCTCAGGTTATTTTAGGATAAGTGCTTTGCTCAGGGCTGCTACAGCCGAGAACCCTCTGGGACGTGAACGAACAGTCTTCGGTTTTGAGTCCACATCCTAAGAGGCGACATTACTGCTTACCTACCCTGTGAACATCCGCATCAGAGCATATACATGCTGTAGCTGTGTGTGTGTGTGTGTGTGTGTTTCCCAGTTTAAACCTTGAGCCACAGCTGGGCTGGTGGCATGTTGATGGCTGATTTTGATGACATCGACAGCGCAATAGTGATACAATCGGCAGCACATGTCCTCTTGGACAGATACACACGCCCCCACCCACAGACACACATGCCCCCACCCACAGACACACACGCCCCCACCCACAGACACACACGCGCACACTGCCCCATCTGTCTTTATTTACCTGTATTATTGCTCTCATACATCATTGCTTTTCTGGGCCAGAAGGAGCTCCTTCAAGCACAGCCTGACTTCTGCTAAGTGGCTCATCGCTACCATTGAACTTTCTTTGCTTCTTGTGTAAGTCCTTCACCTCTAATGGGTGGGTGAACGGGTGTGACACTGAAACGGAGAACTGTCTGCCACATGGGCCGTTCCTGGCCTTAAAATGGAATTAGATTCCCAACCCAGCACAGTGATGGCCGATGCCTATTAACCGATTCCTTTGTCATTCAGATGTGTTTCAGGATTGATTGGCTATCTCAAAGGAGCGATTTGCATGGACATGTGGAATCCCCTACCTAGTATATGAAAGTGGCCCCACCCCAGTCCACTCTGCCATGCCCCAATACTCAAAGCTCCGCCCACCCTACATAGCCCTGCCCCCACAGCTTGTCCTCATTGCAACGTTCATAGGACATTGCGAGGCTGGTTTGAAGCCACTGTGCACTATGAGGGGGGAGTTGCCTGACAGAGCGGGGTTTTAAGTGGCAGCTTTCAGCGTGGCGTAGCCCCCCTGCTAGGAGCACAGCTGTGAGACTACGGGGGTGGGCGGAGCAGCTGCGTAGCAGCGGCACTGACTCAGGCGATGAATACGTCGCTGAAGCTCGCCACTCTCTGGGAAACGGCATTTCAATGCCCCCTTTTCTCGCTGCTCCCTGCACTCCGCTATTCCCCATGTGGCTGCTACGGGGTGCGTGACGGCGGGATGCTTTTCATACATGGTGGGCTCCTCAGGAAACCGCAAATGGGCTCCTCAGCGCGCCTCTGCCAGCATCCGCGCTCAGGACCCGTAAGAGGCGGCACCAGGCACCTGCATCAAGCCACATCACGGAGCCGCCAAGCTGAGCAAAAGGCAGAATGTTCTACCCTCGGGGCTCAGTGAGAACAGAAATGCTGATAAAAGCACAGATTAATATCGAGAGCAGGGCAGGAGGTTCCCCCGTATCTCCATATCCAGCTGTTGACAGTTTCCTTTCCAAACCTTCCAGTTCATCCTCCCAAACAGTGCTTTTTGGAGACATGTAGTCCAGAGAATGTCGATGCAGACATGCCAATCAGAAAAGTCAGACAAGGGGAAACCCACCCCCCCTGCCCCAGCACCTTATCCGAGTTTCTCCCTGGCTGTCCTGCGGGGGACGGTTTAAAGATCCGTCTGTCACCGACTTTCATGTTCAAGTGTCATAGAGCAGAATCACATCCACTGGCATTTATGAGTCAGGAGGCCCAGCGAGAGATGGGCTTCACTCTGCCTGACAGGTGCACAGATTAAACAAGCCAGTGGGACCAGGACTGATCTGCTGTCGGGTCCTTTGGAAAAGGGAGCCCTTGAGCTTAGCCACAGACAGCCTTACAGATGACCTACGGACAACCTCGTGGCATCTTGCATTATTAGTGGCTATGGGTGTCGATGTGCCTTTCCATCATCTCCAATTAATGACCGGCTATCTGGCTTCTCCCCATCTAGCTCAGCCTGAGATAGGGGGCCTGAGAACAGCGACTTGGGGGGGTCAGGATATGGTTAATGGCAGCACGGGGCTTCCCCAAGAAACCTCCCCCTGCCTCTTCTCCATACTTGTACCAGCCACTTGTCATTGTTAAGTTCCGTTTTGTGGTCCTTTATCAGGGCGAAAGAGGCTAATCTGGCATGAGGCGCTCTTACCCACAACCGGCATTTACACAGAAGCGTTCGCCTGAGACCCTGGGCTTGTAGCAGTTGTTCCTCTAGCATTACTCTACATCCTGCTGTAATGAAAGGCTTCCACATCTAACCTGTTGGCTCACTGATACCTGAATCTCCTCTTACAGAATTCATAGTTTCACTATAAATATTATAATATTATAATTGTTTTAAAACAAGGACCAGGATACCAGACACAACACAGTGACCCTCTCTGCCCCCCCCCCCACACTTCCTCCCAACATGGTGACCCTCTCTCTGCCCCCGCCGCCATTCTCTTGCTGTGTTGTCACATATACTTCACCTGCGTCCTGACAGGCTTTAGATGGCATTTCGCAGCTTTATTATTTTTAATTTTCTCCCCTTTAAAGCGAGAAAATAATTGGGCTCCACTTCCATTAAGTTATCAAGCTTCAATTTGAGTTAGCGGAGGCGTTCGGGGGGAACAAGACCAAGACATTCAATAAGCAGAAATTGGAAGTGGGGGGTGGATTTTGCAGCTTTGTTCAGATTAATTCTGCTCTTTCTTCCTGTGAACGCAACAGATGGGTGTTTGTGTTCGAAGCTACCTGGGGATTAGAGCACAAGCAACTATTTTTAAAATAACACCTTAGGAATAATAAAGTATGACAACGACCACTGGGACTTCTGAGCCATATCCTTTGGCACCTATCTTGGGATATGAGCATGGTGACGCATCGCGGTGTGTGGAGTTGAAGGGGTCAGACTCTTCCTGGACCCCCCCCCCCCCCTTGGTTCTAGTCCTGTTTCCAGTCCACAACAAATATGAAATGAGAGATTGTGTGGATGCTGGTGCCACAGGGGTCAGAGAGACACTTATTTTTCTTCACATCAGTTTGACTTGTCACTCCCATTTCGTCTTGTCACAAACATTCAGGATATATGAAAGCTTGATTGACTATATATAGGATATATAGATCAGTTATATAGAATAATATATTCCTTCTCTCCATCCATCCATCCATCCATCCATCCAGTACAGGGACACAGAGAACTTGGAGCCTATCCCAGGAAGCAAGGTACGGGACATCCTACCTTCGCAGAGCACACAGTTCTTCGCAGAGCACACAGTTCTTCGCAGAGCGCACAGTTCTTCGCAGAGCGCACAGTTCTTCGCAGAGC
>JAODKE010000001.1:29883672-29908223 GCA_026779605.1 Mormyrus hasselquistii | reverse complement strand
CACACAGTTCTTCGCAGAGCACACAGTTCTTCGCAGAGCGCACAGTTCTTCGCAGAGCGCACAGTTCTTCGCAGAGCACACAATCATACTAACAATCACACACTACGGCCAATTTAGAGATGCCAGTTTGCCTTATTGCATGTTTGGGCGAAGACTAGAGCACACATATGCAACATAGGGAAAACATTCAAAACACTGACAATGCAAGGTGCCACACACTGTATGAGTTATTGGTATATTCTATTGATCTTTGTCTTTATTGGATCAATTTTAATTAAATGTTTATTGTGTAGCTGAATCATGGCTGTTTTTCTAACTTGTGAATTAATAAATAGCTGAAATCACAGAGATAAGCGTTGCACAATGGTCCTTCTGCCATGCTAGTGTGACAGGGCCCTTCCCTGGTTATGCATCTTGTTTTTTGTTAATTTTGTCTTGGCTGTAAATTGTCTATGGAGGTACTCTATCTGGCTATGGACCCATGGAGGGTAAGACTCTGGCCTAGGACTCTTATGGAGGGGCAGACTCTCGCCTGGGACTTAATGAAGGGGCAGACTTTGTCCTGGGACTCTATGGAGGGGCAGACTCTGGCCTGGGACTCTATGAAGGGGCAGACTCTGGCCTGGGACTCTATGAAGGGGCAGACTCTCGCCTGGGACTTAATGAAGGGGCAGACTCTGTCCTGGGACTCTAAGGAGGGGTGGTCTCTGGCCTGCGATTCTGTGGAGGGTCTCTCTCTGGCTAGGGACCCAGGGATGGGCGATCTCTAGCCAGGGACATTATGGAGGGCCATTGACTGACTGAGGACTCTCCTGACACCCCCAGTATTTCATACTTCGTGTCTGGTACCAAAACATCCATAATGCATGTCATAGGGCACAGCAGAATGGTCTTAATAAAAATCCATAAAACAAAATGAACTTCTTGTCCTTTGCTGTACCGAGAGTTTTTCTGGCTACATGAACTAGAAAGACCCTTTTACATCCCTGTTATTAGCAAACAACCATTCAGCTTGTCACGCCCACGGGGGCAGATCGGACAGGTGCAGGAGACCAAGGGCCAATTACCTCTATTATATAAGGACCAAGCCGATCATCAGCTAATTGTGAAGTATTGCGCTATGATCAGCCTTACTGAGCGGTTTTCTGTCTTCTGTCATCCTTTGCTCCCGTTCCTTGTCCGTCTGCCTTTTGTGAGATCCTTAACTCCTGTTCCTTACCTCCTTAGCCCAGCTCCCGTCCTTGACTCACCTACCCTGCTGAGCCCGGCTTCCCCTGTTGTCCCGTCCTCCTGTTCTTCAGTTCCCTATGTACCTGCTGGACGGACCCACTGGCTTACGTCCCTCGCTTACCCATTACGACTACGACTACCGCTCGCCGCCTTTGGACCTGATTGCCTGATCGGCGCCACAAAGGAAGCTCCCCAGCCTCTCGCCCTCTCTCCGGTCACCCGGAGGGCTGGACTCCTTGTTCCTTACTTCACGAGACTGACCTGACTTACCTGTGGCTCTTTACCCCTTGCTATATTAAAACTTTGCTTACCCTGCATTACTGGATCCTTGTCTCCTTTGCCCTGACACAGCTTAAGTGGGAGGGGAGAACACAGGCAAGTCTTTAAAGAACTGATTCCGACAACTTATAATCATAGATTTTGGAGCGATCCTATCTGATTTCCCACAGTCCTCTGCACCAGGAAGTAGCCTACTGTCGTTATTTTGTGTTTATATTAGTTTGTTTAGTGGACACTCTTACTCTCAGCTATGCAAAAACCCTTGTGATGATTTTTTTTTCCTGGTAAGAGCTGTCACCACGTACAGATGTGCTCTCACCATGTCTTCTGGGAAATTTCTCAAAATTGCTTCTCTTTGGAAGAATGGGAGAGACGCTAGTCATAGCTGAAAGTGTCATCTCTACATTCAGCAAAGCTGTGTTTATCTGGGGGGAAAAAGCCGAAATAAGAAAGCCCAGAGATGTTTGTTTTTCCCCAGGGAGGGAGCCAACATGTGTCAGGGCATGATGAGCTAGTGTCTCTGCACCGGAGGTCGTCGAGTTATATATAGATGCGGTATGGTGCGGTTTGGCACATGCGGGAAAAGCGAAGACACGTGGCCCGTGAATTAATGCTGCACTGAGCGTGTACAGAGAGCACTCTCTGATTGTTTTAACATGATCTCTATGCTCTATTTCACCCGACATTGATGCTCGCAGCACCTTATTCAAAGGGACGTGGGCTATGAAATTAAAGGAGCCTATTGGCTCATTCCATGCGTCGTGTGTGTGACTCGCAGCCGTCTGGCCTGCCTGACACACCCCGCACCCTACATCAAACTCGCCTAGTTATAATTGAATGCAAACAATGAAACGATGCATCCATTTTCCATAGCTGCTTTTTAAGTGTCAGGAAATTATGATGTCACGGTAGCAGGGCACCAGGGATGGGACAGGCAGCAGTGCAGCGCAAGACATGACAGTGCATTATAGGAATAAGCAATACAAAGGTAATAAAGAAGTAGTAAATATGTACAATATCGCAAATGGATCACAACAAAGAAGAATAAATACTTAGCCAGTATACAGGGGGACAGTGTCTGCCTACAGCCTGTCCAGGGCAGCACAGGACAGAAGAGAGGGGACACCCTGGACAGAATGCCTGTCCATCACTGGGCCCACACATACACACATTCAGAAATACAGATTAGCTATCTATATCTTTGTAGGGACTCTCCATTCATTTCTAAGCAGATAGCCCTATTCCGAAGTATGACAACCTTCATCCCTACCCAGCCATAAACATATGTAACCAAACAAAAAAGATGGCTTTTTGGTTTTTGATGGCATTCACAGATTTTGTGGGGACATTTGGTCCCCACAATGTAATATATGCTGTACATGCCCCCCCCACACAGGTTTATAATTATATTTTGTGGGGGCTCTTTATTCATTTCTCTAATCCCAATCACAACAACCTAAACCCCCACCCAGCCCCAACCTTAACCATAACTAACCAAATGAAATATGAGCATTTTTACTTTTTGATTGCAATCACAGATTTTTGTGGGGACCTGAAAAATGGCTCCCACAGTGTGAAAATAGCAGGTTTTTATTACATTGTGGGGATCATTTGGTCCCCACGATGTCATATAAACATAATCCACATGCAGATGCAGACACGCACACACACACACACACACACAGACGCAAATATGCTAGGTGGGATAGACTCACCTAAACTTTAGTTTTTAGATGTGAGAAGGAAACAAGAGTCCCAAGAGGAAAAGCCTGCAAACCACGCAAACACGCACTATGGACGGGATTCAACCTTACAACCATGTGTGAAGCAATTGTGCTACTCTACCACCTCAGCGGAGATTATGTGAGGTGAGAGAAACCCCCATGGCTTTCATCTTAAACTCATGGCAATTAACACCCAATATAGCTGATCTTGTATCCCTCTGTTTGACTTGGTGCCCTGAACCTTGACAAACGCCTGCGTAGTGTTCAATCCTCTTGCTCTCCCCGGAACACGGGACTCGCGGTTCCTTTACCTGACACGTAAAACTATACGCCGTCACCTTGCAGTTGAACCGAATCAATAATGCATCAGTCACATTGCTCAGCGGTTTATCAACTACAGCCGACCCACGCGAAGCCCCAGCAAAGCAGCAGTGATGGTCTCAAGTATGAAACCATGACAACGGCTGCCATTGAGAAGGGTCACGCTAAACGGTCAGGGTGCACTTTCATCATGAGCTTGCGCCAACGTGTTTTATCTAATGGCCCGTGAGCTGCTTCGTAAATAGCTTAGGGCCGCTAGTCTTTTCCTGTTGCTGAGCCCCCGTGGTGAATCAGACCTTCATACCTCACATACCTGACTTGTTTACAGACATCCCACCTGAGGCATGTTGATTTGTCAATCAGGAGGGCGTGGAGCAGCTAGTGCTGGCAGTGAAATGTGAAATTTCTCAACCATGTGATAGTGGTGCAGGTGGGGGTGCTGGCAGCAAAATTCACTGTCTGGATGGGGGGGGTGGGACACACGCACAGGTTGTGCCACTAAAATTTTCCAAACTTCTTGCCAGGAGATTTTCCTGGGGAATGGCAGATTTCTGGGACACCTTGCATCATTGGCGGGTAACAGGAGGCTGCTGGCGATTTCAGGGATACTCTCAGATCTGGGTGAGCTGGAATGCCTGCGTTTACATGCTGGACACAAAGGTGCGGCAGAGCTCTTGTGCGGGACACTTAACTTTTTTCGCCGCTTCCTTTCCGAAGTGCCGCATTGGAGGGCCCCGAAACGGTTCATTAGCGAAAGCGTCACTCCGGAGCATTAGCTCTCAGTTTGAGTGCCACTCTCGCCTCCTTCCACCAGCGAATTATCATAATGCAAATTTCCAAAGATCTTTACAGCCACTTCATCACGTCCAGACATCTCAGGAGTTACGCATCCCGTTCTCTTTTATGCACTTCCTAAGTGGGTTATTCCCCTGACCCACAAAAAGGACAATTTTATTTTATACCAGGCTCCCCCCCCCCCTTTTTAATGCTTTCAGTAGAAGCGTGTCGTCTATGTAAATCATACAAAGAGCTGACACGCCCAGCAAAGGTATAAAACATTGAGATTTAAGGTGCATGTTGGCAGGAAAGTGTTCTTTAAACACAAATTATTGAGATTAAAGGCACCTAAACGCCTCACCTTATATACCCATTTGTCGTATAACATCTGCAACTTGGGTTGGGATGGTTATAAAAGAAGCCATTAGCAGGATTGTGAACTTCAGGGGATCTGGATGGAGCCCCATCGCTCACCGTTATACTAGTCGTCTAAGTGTCAGTGTCAGAAAAAAGTGGGGAAAAACACAGCAGGCTCCGTGGCAACCGGCTGAATGGGAGTGTTGCGAGACAAAGCGAGCAGCAGCCAGCGAGCGGCCGAGGCTGCGTTGGTGGTGAACGTGTCACCAAACGCCGCGCGGTGGCTGTAAAGCGACGGAACAGCCTGCCATGCTAAGTACACTGAGTGTTTGATGGTTTGGTAAAGCGGGTGAATTACATTCTGTATGTAGGGCTCATGAGAAGAATGCAGGAAGCAGAAAGACCTCACACCTCCAGGGCTGTGGGTTTGATTCCAGCCCTGATTTTCTGGGTATAGTGCGGGTTTCCTCTCAAAATCCAATGACTTTTGGATTATAGGTGTGTTGCTGTCTTCTATGGGAGACTGTCCCCTGCTGCAGATCAGTATCCAGTCTGGGGAATCTCTTGCCTTGCTCTGGACCAACTGCGATAGACTCCATTCATGCTAAGACTACATTAAGCGAACATTATTGATGTGGGTGACCAGTAACTAGAGTAACGTTAAAGATTAGCATCCTAGGGATAGCTAGGCTGCAGTGCCATTTGCTCTAGTCAGAATTCCCAGCTGAATAAATGGGTGCTACTCCGAGCTGCACGGACCCCTTTGGCTGAATAATAGGTAATCTGTACACAGAACGACACACACCAATAACACTGCGCGAATCCAGGGTCGCCGATGAGAAAATGCTATATGGGCAGAGCTGCCCCCCCCCTCACAGGTTTAGCATTTCAAACACTATGAATCACAATGTTTAAGAATCTCATCAGAGGTGAGAGATCCCAAGCGACATTTCTCTCTGGCCGCATAATAACACCTGTGAGGCGACAAATCGCTCTGGAATGTGAACCACGCCTAAGGACCCCGGCTCGCAGACGCCTGATGGGAGCCACGGTCTCCGTGCTCCGATCGGTGCCTTGAAAATGATGGCCGCTGACTTGTTTACCATGAACACAGTGGTGTCTCTGCTCAGGTCCAATTAATGCCTAAACAGTTCACTTGAGCAGTGTGTTTTTCCAAACGCTGCAGGATCGTTATGTTGCTTTACCAGCTGTCATTATCCTTAATTAACATTTGTTGTGCGGTAACTGTCTTCTTATAAGAACTAGGTCAACATCTACATTGTTCGCTGTGTGGGCATTTTAATATCTTGATAATAACAGCTTTATTATTTAAACTCATATCATTCTAACAGGCGTTTTGGGAACCACGTTGCTTTTCACCCACAGATTATGACACTTTCATCTTTATTCTCCAGATGGATAATTAAGAGATTCCATGCTTTACTTTTTCGCTCATTCGCTCATTTCCTGTCACTTAGGGGGATCCTGGCATGCTGGCTGTGTTGTCCATGTTTCATCTCAGCTTTACAATGGATGCCCCTGTAAGGACAGCTGTGTGACTGGACAGTACTCCTGTCAGGTCCGCTTATTCTGTTCTTCACAGCTCACTTGCCAGAGGGCTGGAATAGGCTCGGCCCAAACAGGTCCGGTGGTTTTTGCTGCAGGTTCATCGGTACAAAAACATGTGTTCACTGCACCCCCTGTCTGAACTGTACATCCGTTCAGTGACCAGGAAAGCCACCCTGATCACTGGAGACTCCAAACACCCTCTACATCATCGTTTTCAATTACTGCCATCAGGTAGGCGGCACAAGGTACCTCTGGGCTGGAAAAGCATCTACAAGAAGTCCTTCATCCCCTCTGCAATAACCATCCTGAACAGCACAAAATGAACTGACGGTTTTCAATTTTCACCTTTTAAACAGTTCGTACGTATGTGCATGTAATGTATGTTTTACATGTGACTCTGAGCCTGTCAAAAGGAGAATTTCTGTTACCTTTGGGAACAGACAATAAAGTTTTCTATTCTACTATATTCTTGTGAGAGCTTTATTTACACAAAATGTTCTGAGGGTAGAATGAATTATGACTGGTTCAGAGAGATCAGATCGTAGAGGTGGTTGAACCAAGACATCTGATTGGCTGGTTCCACCTCCTCTATAGTCTGGTTGGTTATCTTACTGAACCACTAATTTTTCATTCAACCCTAAGAACATTTTTGTGTAATTAAAACTCCCATGAAAAAAATGCTCAGAATTGCTGTCTCTAAATCACCCATAGTGAGTGGTTGTGTATCTTCCCTGGGATGGACTGGCATCTCATTTGGACTGCCCCCCAAACATTGTGCCCTGTGCTTCTTGGGTTAGGGTCCAGGCTCTCCATAGCCCTTCACTGTGCTGGCTGGACATCATAACTTGGGCGCAATTTCCAGACCATATCCATCGTTTTTCCCTGCTCCCACAGCCTCGGCTGCAGAAGATCACAGAGCCAATCAGTTGGTTCCTACGATTTTCTTGAACTTTCATGCTGCTGTTTCCTGCCAGTGAAGTAGCCCAGAAGCCGGTGTCCAGCCAGGAACGCGCTCCCGATCCTCCATTAAATTATCCGCTACATGAAATTACTTATTTAAAGCGCGCATGTGTTTAACGAGGTAATCAATTTAATGATATAATGTCAGCGTCCAGGCCTGTAGAGCTGACACTTACAGCGTTAAATACAATTGTAACGTTAATTAAAAATAAGCCACCAAAGGGGGGGGTACAATCACAATTCTTTCTGGCCTGACATAAGCACTTTCGCGGCAGTATTTTATGCTGGGGAAGCAGAAGGCCAGCACACGCAGAATAAACACCCCCTCCCCCGCCTGAGATAATATGCTATTTGAGCCAATGGCGTAATCAATGCCTTTAAATGATCGAGCGATGCTTTCGTTTTAAAGACGCTTTCCATGTCGCAATTAACACTAAATCAAAGCAACAGGAACCCAGCTTCCCCCAGCCTGTCCTCTTTTTTTATCTCCCGACGTACCACCTTCAAGCCCTTCTTCTGCGCCTCCCCAAGTGCTTTTTGAGCAGGCGCTGGCGTCCCCACTAATCCCGCCATCCCAGGTCGCCTCGCTCTCTTTCTCGACCGCTCTCGCTCGCCTACCGCATGCCAAACGAGAGTCTCCTTTACTCCCCAAAGACCTGCTGCTCTCTGAAGAACTCCTGCTTTCTTCTTTGTCGTCTTTTTTAAATGTAGGAACTCTGGGGAAAAAAAGGGCTTTTTTAGCATGAAAGTGCATATCACCCTTAAGACGGTTGAAGAAAATCCCCATCGGACAGCATCACACTTTGACTATTAAATGCCGGGCGAGATCTTGGTTGCTGGCGGAACATTAAACCCGGGAACATCGTCACAGTCGCTCTGCACCATTAGATGGCCTTATTATCACACTATCATCCTCGTTATTTCATTATAATGATTGAAATTAAGCCGCCCGCATTTTTGAATTGCCTGAATCTGAGCAGCATTCCGGGCCTGGAATCAGATGGCACACGCGCATGAATAATGCATCCATAGCATTCTCCATCGCCAGGACTGTGGCACGTCTCTCCTGATGGCAACGTTGGTGTGCTATTTCTACCTGCACCCTACCTATCTCCAGAAATATTAATCCAAGCGAACCTTGAGATTTCCGTCATCCCTCCCTCAATAAAAACACACCCCCATGTCATGTGTTAGTGCGCCATTCTGGAAATTGTTTCAGCAGACCCCACCTCTACCTTGCCATATACAGTATTTATTGGGAAATACAAATTATTCGAAGCCTACAGGGGGCACTGCTTTCATTCCGGAGAGGTAGCCAGCCAGCAGACACGCAGCGTTTTTTGTCGCACCTGTGCGCGGGCCGCAAATTACGCACTTTGGGAGGCAGCACTCATCAGACCGGTGGTGGGGCGGAGATGACAGGGGCCGGCTCGTGGCAGTGACCTTATCCGGAGCAGTAATCTGTGCCGAGGTTTTCTGTAATTGCATTTCCGAGTCTGCATGGCCCCGTCTGCTAGAGAGGAAGCTTCACAAGTCGTTCAGAAGCCTTTATAATTACGGTGTTAATGATTAAACCGTGCTCACTAACTACGGCATCAAATTGAATCTTACATCCGCTAATTAATTCGCCGCTGTATTCTGCGTGCTTTGTAGCTGCTGCCCCACACCCCCCCATGCACCCCCCCCATGCGCCCCACTATCATTCATCTAACTTTATCCCAGAGACCTTTATAAAAATCCCACCCAGGCACCCACCGACGCCCAAGGCTCCCTTTTAACTCTCCTGGATCCTGACTTATGGGAAAGTTGATCAGACCTACAGAAAAGCACATGGCGGTTTACAGAGGAGAGGAAGACATCGTGAGACTCGATTGTAGCGATGTGGGGGGGGGGAGGGGCAGGGGGCAGAGACAGTCACATGACTCAAGCACCGGAGCAAAGGCAGGGTGGGAAGGGCAGAAACATACAGCTAAATTTGACGTTAATGTAAGATGAAACACAAATGCAGCTTCATGTGCTATTTGTGTGAGTATGAGTGCAGGTACACAGGACTGCTTTTGTGTTTACATATCATATCATGCTCTCCTTTTAAGCCATACAGTTGAAAGTAAATTTTGGGGTAAGTCATTCATGCGGCACCCCAGGAACATTTTTCAGGCAGTTCCGCTGAGCATGGGATTTGAACCAGCAACCTTCTGTTCACAATTACAGAGACCTAACCCAATGAGCCTTCACCCTACCAGGAGTAAGTGAGGAAGAAGATACAATGGTTATCGGAGCAGAGAGGGGTCCGTGGCTGGGGTCAGACGTTTGGTCTGGACATGTTTCCTGGGGATGAGAAGAACACGGACACACCAGGGAAGAGGGAGTAATGTTCCAGGGATCTGATCTCACTGCAGCCCAGGCCGCCTAGAGCCCCCATCTGCCTCCCCGCATTAAAGGAGCTCTGGATCGCAGAAGATAGAGCCTGACATTCGGAGCGCCGCAGTCAGGGCACATCGACAGAAGGCTGAGCAGAATACAGAGCCGCCTGCCGAATCGATAACGTGTCAGACACACATCCGGCGATGAAGCCAGCCGCGGGTCTACAGGGAACGCCGCCTTCCCGGCACGAGGGGTCCCTGGTGACGGTCATGTTATTAAGTGTGAGCCACACCGGGTCTGGGGGGGGGGGGGGAAACGCTGATGGGAGGGGCACCTTGAAACGGCGAATCACTCAGTGGGAAACCTGGGGCCCAAAAACAGGGCCCCCGCACAGAGACTGCCAGCGATACGGAGGAGTGGAACGGCACAACAGACCGACTCCGTGTCTCAGGCAGAACCAGACCTTCTGGGCATTTCCTCCAGTCTGTTGTTCCTCAGGGACACCCCCCACATCAGAACCCCCTGAAAAAATAAGAAACATCAATCTGTTATACACTGGCAAAAAAAAAGACAGGCTTGAGGCAGGCACTCTCCCCCTCACTCTTCAGACACGTATCATACAAAAATGGCTAAAGCCCCTTGCAGCATCAGAGGGCGTAGACCAACCAAGCCTGCTTCTACACATTTCATCGCTCAGTCGGAGAGTTGGACGTCCTACCTTTAGCGCTGCCATGTAACTGCTCTGTGAGATCACAGGCATGTTGAACGGTGAGGTTTGAGATCGGTGTCAAACTGGTTTATTCCGTTGCCGGATCCCAACCGTCAAGCTGGTGCTACTAACAGCCCCTGGACAGCGGAGCACCAACTACAGGCAGGCGAGGCCAGACAAATGAGTTGCAGCCAGCGCTTTCGCCGAACAAAAGAATAGAGACTTTTCATGCTGTCGGCAGATGCGGCGGCAGACAGATCTCCTTGCACAATTTAACCTCACGTGTCATAATCTGGATGTTTAGAGGAGATAAATTTGTGCAGTGATGTTTGCATCAACACCTCAAGGGAGAATAGGAATCATCTGAATTATCACTGTATCACAAATGACTGGTTAGAGGTAAAGTAGCAGTTTTAATGCAGTCTCAGAGACCCAATCATGGAGGGCACATGGTCAGATGCGAGGCACGATGGCGGGGAAACTACGCGGACTGTTTTTAATTAGAACGCAGGTCTTATTGTTCGTGTCGGCATCACCAGGGAAACCGCGGTTTCCGAATACCCCCGGGCCCTCGAGCAGTGATTACGACGGCCCTCGGCGCACCTGTTCAGAGCTGGATCCAGCTGCCCGGCTTAATGAGGCTCCATGTCCATCCACCAGAGGCAGAAAAACAAGCCCAGCTGAACGTCAAAACAGGTAGCTCACCGTTTCATTAATTGGACGTGGAGATAAAAAGGGATTCAGTTCACCTTCGGGGGACGAGCCGGTGTGGTATCATTGAGCGAGGTATGTAATCTGAATTGGATGCAAAATCCTTTTAATAAGAAAGCTATTAAGAAGTAAATGGCGTGCGGTTTAAACCAGATAACGCATCTCTGTTTCACAGAAAATGTGGATTGTGATAGAATGCTTCCTTGTACAAACAGCCTTGATTCATGTCAAACACTGCCAGTGATTCATCGACGAATAGGACAGAGATGTCTGTCTCTGAAGTGGGAGGAACACACCAAGAATGTTCAGCTAATGAAAATAATTCACTGTTTTGGGGAAAAAAAAAATACAGATTGTTCTGGTTTATTTTTCCTTGTGGCAACATTTACTGGTGTGTTGGCAGCTGCTGCCCCCTAGTGGAGACCAAATGAAACAGACAACGACGGAATCAACAGATGGCACATGCAGGTTGCTTCACAGCCCAACCACTGTGCCGGTCAAATAGGGAGACATTAACAGAGGGGGGGGGAAACAACATCTACACCAGATTGACAATGTTTCATGCACTTTAATATATCCGTTTCTCATATTCACAACAAATACATTAACCTCTTTTTCTTTTAATATAATACAGTCTTAAATATTTTTACACTGAAATAGTTTCTTAGAATTTCATCTATCAAAACTTTATCATCTTAAGCTTTTATTTTTTTCCATTGTTTTAGTCTCCATGCCTTCTAGCAAACTGACAATATTTTCATTGTACAAATTTACAAGTGCTGTCACCCTGAGGGAGTGTGACAGACAGTTCTTAGATGAGAAACTTAGAGGTGTGGGCAGGTGAAGGGGGGGTGTGTGCTGGTGGATACAGATCCGGGATACAGAGAGGGACCATAAAGTGAAGGAAGGGCATGATGACAGCACAGAAAAATAAATGAAAAGAATAAAACAGCGAGGGAGGGGTCAAACATGACAATCAAGTCGAAACCAAATTAGTCCATAATCTCTATGGTTCACGCTCGCTTTAAAAGATAAACCTCTGTAACAACATCCTTTTTAAAAATAAAATATTTATAGAAAATAAATACAGCTATCTTAAAACACAAGTTCCCCGCGTGTTCTGCAGTTTATTATTTTGAATGCTTTTAATGTCACACCGTCAAACACAGCAGCCTGGACGGGGGCGTCGAAAATAAATAGGTCAGCGAGGATGTCGCCTTCAGTACAGACCACAGCAAGCGGGCGGGCGGGTGGCTCGGCCCCCCCGCAGAGCGAGCCTTCACGAAAGGAGGGGAGGTGGGGGATGTTTATTTCTCTTTTCCATCCTTCGTCACAATCATACAGTTGGGAATCCAGTCCTTTCAACCTTTACAGTCATCACGCTAACAAGAAAACTAACTAATTCTACACCAACTTAACACAAAATATATAAACAAAATGGACTGCAGATTTCAAAACAAAAACTTGTTGCGTGTGAACAGACAACCACGGCCATCAACGTCTCCCCAAAGAGTCTTTCATAGGACGGGCAATTGGCCGTTACCCATAAGCGCCGCCACGCTCGGCCTGAGGGGTGGCGTGGAGCGTGAGTGGCTGTCGAAGGGCCATCCAGGTACTTTTATAGCTCAAGGACCAATCACTGTAAACATCGAGGAAATACCCCGAGATCCCATTCATCGGTACCGATAGGTTACAGCTCAGCCAACAGATGAACGGAGACCAGGAGACGCTACATTACTTTCAATTTGGCTTCAGTCTGGATCATCTGGAATGGTGAACACACGTGGGACGGGTTTTCACTAAGTCCAGGCAGAGCCACAAGGACTGGAGATTTAACGGTTATGACAGATCACTCCCATAAGGCTAGGAAGAGGACGAATATCATCTAGGCACAGCAGTTGACCTTTGACCCCCTGTGTAGTGACACAGCCGAATGCAGGTTTACAATAAACTACATGCGTCTCATTCACAGGAAGCAGACCTGGCTTTGCTGTCAGACTGATCCACTGGTGAAGGTTAGGCCGGAAGGTTTAGACGTACAATTCAAACATTTTCAGACATGAATCCAGCAACGGCACTGGTGCCAGAAGCCTCAGTCTGAACTTGACTGACGTTGGAAAAAACCCAGTTATAACTGAATATAACACTAATCCATACTGGCTGCTCTGAAGAGGGGAAAAAAAAGAAAAATTAAAAGGAAATTTAAATTAACGTAACTTTGCATCAGAGACCCCATTGATCTCATATCTGTCCACTGAGTGTCCCACAGTTCTCCCTGCAGCAATGGGGGGGGTGGGGGGGGGTGTCTACAGGGTGCCCTCGCGCCATATTAAGCCTTGATTGTGAACTGGACATGGGGAGCCCCCAACCGCAGAGTCTTCACAAGCCCCTCACAGCTTAATATCAGCTGATCTCTGCTCCTACACAGTCTGCCAAGTTATGATCCTGGTCTATATTTGCTGTTGGTCAGTGTTACAGTCTTCCTGTGAGACAATTAGCAGTTAAAAATCAGTTATTTTGTAGGCACGGGGGATGTTTAGTACTAAATCAGATTTTTACAAATGGTTTGCCCAGCATGTGTAGCCAGCTGCTAAAAAGTGACTGAGATAGTAGGGGGAGGGCTCACAGTGGAACAGGTGTGTGTGTGTCCTACATCTGAATAGGCCACTTCCGCTGCCCACCCCACCTCAGCTGAACATGGCTACCAGCTGCAATGAACTCTGGGGGCCAATCCCATCCACTGTGTGGGGGTCTGGACTTAAGGCAGAAATGTCCATTGTTAAACCAGCAAAGGGCTGAAGATGCCACGCTAACCGCACTGTTGCTAAACAAGTTCAGCGCATCTGTGCAGCTGAACCAGCAGCATGTGACTGCATACGCACGTATAATCAATGCAACATACAACCACAATGACCCGCCTTCCCTCCACCATGACAGACCTCCTGCCCGCTTACAAATATAAATGGCCCATCGTCTGTATACCATTCTGATTTACCCAAAGGGCACGAAAGTCTACCTCAGCACTGACAGGACCCACATGGAACATGTTCACTCACATCCCAGCCCAAGAGTTCCCTCTCCTCCCTCCAACTCGCTGTATTCAGAAAGCTCAACACTGCCCCCTACTGGCTGGCCGAAGAAAAGAAAAATCAAATGAGTGACTGAGCTGCAATAGAAATGGGGGGTGGGTGAGTGTCACAAAGTCACCTCGCAGCAACCCCCAGTTTTTAATTGTAGGTCATTAGACACAAAACGTCCATGTTTGTATGACCAAGTCTAGAGAGGAACATCTAAGCAGGGGCAAGACCAGCGTTTCCACAGCCCCCCCAGGTACGCAAGATAGTGCCACAGAAAAACAGCAGGTGTTGGCGTTACAGGCCCCCCCCTCCCTTCCGCTTAACGGAGAGTCAGGCAGAATTTATGCAAAACCCTGCAAAACAGAGGGTCTGGGATTCATGCCAACATAATATGGCAGTTTGGGCTTAGACTAAGCAGTTAATGCTATGATGCAGCTTCACACACACACACACACACACACACACACACACACACACACACACACACACACACACACACACACACATATAAAATTAAAATGTTCCATATATGTTTGGATCCATTACTACAAAGTGCAAGTAAACATCTGACAGAAAAGCAGTTACGGAGACAAGAAAAGCACGAAAAGTTCTCAAACAAACCATAAATCATTAAAATATTTTCCCCATAAATAATAATATTATCTAATCTTCTCAGGCCGGCCTGTCCACAAATCTGCTTAGGAGAACAAAAACGCAAAAATAAATAAATAAAAACCTGTGACCCTTAAACACTGGAATGTGAATACATGTAGGTGTGGGACACTGTGGCGGGATCTATGCTCCACGAGGGCCTTCGGAAGACCAGCGAGCCCAGCAGACAGCGAGATTAACAGCTAAACAGTCATCCGATGTGACTTCACTTCTCCCACGAGAAATCACACCAGAGGGGACGCATGTGAACTCAGGACAAGACAAAAAAAAAATAAATTTGACGGAAAGAGGCAGTAAAGAACGACCATCAGACGGCACTGCTGACAAAAAGCTTGCAAACAGACACACGCAAACAAACTATTCATTGCATTAAGGAATCTGGCTTATTGTGGCACGATGTGTGACAGAAGTGTAAACCTCACAGTAGCAAGACTAATTAAAACAAACTCATTCAAACAGCTTCCTGTTCTGGGTCCAAACTTCCATTCCCACCATAGCCAGCAGGGGCAGATGGACCAAGAAGGATGATCATGCTTATTGGCCAAAGCGTCAGTGGCTTTCTGGAAACTTCTCAATCGAGAGACTGCTTTCAGATAAAGCTCCCCCTCGCCGGCAGACTGCCGACGCACACATACCCATAAATCACCCTGTTATCACACTGACCTCCACAGACACACGGCGAACATGCATTCCAGAGACTGACATGCACATTTTGGGAAACGGGGGTGGGGGGTTTTGGAGACTTGATAGCCTTCGTCCGTGAGCAGACAAGTTACTTATTCTGTAGCTTCTTCATAGCGCATCAAAAGTGCAGTGATTAGCCTGCGATGGAATGTAATTCGTCATTCTTTTCTCACAACATAACCTGATAAACAAACAAAAAAAAATAACAAACTCAAGGTCTAAAAGTCGGCGGTGTCTGTCTCCAAATCCCAACACCAAGGTAAGAAGACAAAAAACAGCCATATGAAACAAAGAAAACCATTCAAGTTGTCTTCCATTAGCTTTGCTGCTGCCCGTGTCCCTCCATGGCCTGTGATTGGCTGTGACTTGTGCCCATCACCCTTCTCCAGCCAATGAACAGGCAGAAAATGCTGCATCCCTCCCCCCCTCCAATTCCATTGGCCAAAGAATGGCTGCCGTGCTCCAGCTCACCTTGTGTGACACTTCTCCCCATTCCCTCCCCCATGAAGGAGGGACAAGATTAGGCATCTCCCCAGCAACAGCTGAGCTGCCCCCCTCCCCCACCCATCGTCGACTCCCCTCGTCCTTCATTCTGCCTTGTGATGGCGTTGGAGGGGGCTCTTCATCCAGGCCTCTGGAGCCCCTCGCTCTCCTTCAGCCATATTGTCCATATTCTCTTCCTCATTCGAGTCACACTGTTTTTTGGCTGCTCCAGCACAGCTGTTGCTCTTCAGATAACAATAAGGAAAACATCACATTCTCTGTAACTATTTGTTTGTAATGGATGAACCCACTGTAGGAACACAAGACTTTTTTTTCCTTTTTTCCATTTTTTTTTGTTTTTCGTTTTTTTTTTAGTCTTTTTCTTTAAAGTGACGAGGGATGAACAGGCAGAATCCGTTTACTTAAATGCTGAGAACTCCCCTGTCGAGATGAAGAAGAGACTCTGTGATTTAAAAAGGCATTTTATAAGAAGGTTTTCACTTTAATCCAGACATTTGTTTGCGTTTGGACTCAGAGAATAGAAGGACTTCTTATTAGACTGCAAACAAATCACTTTGAGTAGTAAATGAAAACTGTGCCTCCGATGTGTGATTAACTGGGATTATAGGTGGGATTTAGGGTTTTGTTGGTTGGAAAATAACCAACATTATAGCCTAAAGTCAATGTGCACATGTCCATTCAAAAGGTACAATGGCACAATGGCTGGGGAAGGGGATACAAAAGACTGTTAAAAAGGTATAAAAAGGTGAAAGGTCTATGACTGTTTCCCAATCCGGTCCTTCCAAAAATGTGGAATGTCTGGCAGGGAGCTGAGAAGAACCAAAATATGGACCGACTGAGTCCCCGAGGACCGGACTGGGAAACGCTGTTCTAAGAGGTACAAGACTCCTGCATTTTGACAAACAACTACCAGTAGAAGCAGCAGTGCAGCCAGACAGAGTGCCCCCTGCAGGCCATGCCATCACCAGAAGGCCCTCCACAGATGCTCACCATATCCCCCTGCCTGGATGGGGGTCTTGGGGGAGGCGCAGGTGTACAGGCTGAAGTCCTCGGTCTGGAAGCCAGCACGGTTCAGCGACGGCTCCGAGGCGCTGCGGTGGATCTTGGGCAGGGAGCGAGCCAGCAGCTCAATGGAGGCCAGAATCTGTGGAAGGGAGGGGGAGGGTCAGACTGCGGGTGCCAGCCACACTGCTGTCAAATGTATGTGTGTGTGGGAAGAGAGGGAGGGATCCAGGTATAATTCCTTGGGGGGGCGGGGTGGTGATATGCCCATACACCTCCCCAAATGTTAATAAAAAAAAAAAAAAAATCAAAAACACAAAAACACCCCGGCAAGACAAAGCACCCACTAGATTATAGTGGTATTTCTTTAATTGGACAGTAAATTGGCACTGTGTGCTGTTCTTTAAATCCATTATTTTGGCCATCAAGAAAACTCGTTAGCAGCAGAGGGATAAAGAATTTATTTTCAGCAGGTAACGTGAGGATAACCCCCGGCTGCTTCTGATAATGATTACCTCAACGATAATTTAGGAGCCGCATAGTAAATGGAAACCTTGGCGGAATTGCACTCGGTAAGCAGCAGGGGGCACAGTGGACAAGACGTAAAGATTCCAGGAGTGGGTCACCTGAGGGAAGAGGGGGCGCTCCTCCCTCTTCTTCTTCAGGCAGTCGGCCATCAGCCTCTTCATGGCCTTGGGACAATTGCTGCGCACCTTGCTGAGGTCCGGAGACAGGTAGCCCCTCCCCACCATGAAGATGATCTGCGAGGAGGTTGGCGAACCAACAGCCAATAAACAATGAGGTGGGGTGAAGTCACGGCTGTCACATAGCCAATCAGAGCCAATACTCATCGGTAAATGGAGTGCATGGGGCGCCATGTATGCCAGTCATCATCAGTAAGAACTTTGCAGAGGGATGAAGGGAACATGTTACTGGCGTGTAACAAACTCAGCTGTAATGTTTAATTTACAGACAGGTATGATCTCTCTGCATCTCTCACAGAGTGTAACTGCAGCCACAGGGCTGCTCCTGAAACCCTGAAGGAGAAATCAAGGTTGTGTCAAAGTCCTGCTGCACAGGCTGTTATTCCAAATCCAAAGCCATATGCTATTCTCAGGATTCACTAATACCTCACACTGCTGACAGCGCAGCTTTCCCTGTGAAATCATTATATCTCAGCAACTTACTTTCTGAAAAAAGCCGGATCATTTGATCCAGAATCACATTCCTCGAACGTTTAACATTATGCATGAGCTTAACTACTAACTTCCCCGTTCCTGGTGACCGTGAGGTGTCTGCTGCAGAACTTTAATTGCCATCTTTTGGCAGATGGTCCCCTCACTAGCTAACGGGTCAAAGCGCTTTTTTGTTGCTTTTTTGTGTCACAGCTTAGGGGCTGAAGGGACTTTATGCATGACCTTGACAAACCCTCCCCCCATTTTCACCCAGGACGATTACTGCCAGCAAGTTCTACTAAGATCCTGTTTATAAAATCACTGGTAATAAGGGATTAGGGTTCAACGACCACCCTATCAGACAGCACAGACCCCTAGCTCCTCTCCATTTTGCAAATGTATCCCATCATGCATAGTTCTTGCATCTAAAACCTTCATTCTCTATAATCCTAGAATAGCGAGCACTGCAAACACAGCACAGGTGGGTGTCTGAGGACTCGGGAGCGTCACTCAGTCCACGGGGCTACCTACAATACCCACGCGACCCACCTGATCCCTATTGTTGATATTGGAATAGGGCAGCGCTCCAGACATGAGCTCATACAGCACAATCCCAAAGGCGTACACATCCGACTGGAAGCTGTAGGGGTTCTTATCCTGCAGGCGAATCACTTCTGGTGCCTGGAGATATAAGCAAAGCGAAGAGTGAGACATTAAACATAAAGCTACTATGAAGATGTATGATAAAAAGGTATATTTGTGTGTATAAGCAGAGGGTGTCCATGTTCTTCCAGACTGTCTGTGTTGCTATATCCGACAAGCATTCTGAATTCATCAACAACAGCCGGCCAAACAACAGTAGACTATATGAAGGGAAGACTTGTACACTTTAATTGATTTGGAAACAGGAGGAGGAATAGTGGACTTTATGTAGGAGTAGGTTTTATTAGACAGAAGGGTTAAACAAGAACAGCAGAAGAGAGGAAGAGCGACAAGGAGACCAAGGGGGATCAAGCCTGGGCTCCTGGGGGTTGGAAAACTGAATTCTAACCCCGGAAACTGACTGTGGGGTCATGATGACTGAATGTCGGCTGCCCAGAAATGTTCATACCCCTCTGTCTTACAGGCAGACAAACGCACATGGGAAGTGATGTTCGGCAACCCACTGAGTTGTCGACAGTATGAGCAGGCACTCACCATCCACAGGATGGAGCCAGAGAGCTGCTCGAACTGGTGCGAGCCACTCCAGCGTGACTTCACCGTGGCCAGGCCGAAGTCACCGATCTTCACCGTCAAGTCCTCGTGCAGGAAAATGTCTGATTGGCCTGGTTAAGGAGGTAGCCCAAGATAACTGTGCTCTTACCCAAGGGTCTATGTGACGGGTGTGGGGGGAATGGGGCGCTTGCAAGAAACTAGAAGGATACTGTTGCTCTTCAGGTCCCTATGGATGATGGACTTGGCGTGCAAGTAGCTGAGAGAGAAAAGCGAATATGTTTCAGTGGAATAAACTTGGGTCCAGCTACCTCCACGACAGCTCATCTAGGGCTGTGTGAGGTGGGTAAATGGGACGGAGCCGGAGCTCATGTAAACTAATGCACCAATGCAAATAAACCAATGCACCGATCAAGATCTAAGAGTGCGTGTGTACATGCACACCAACTGCAATTTCACAATCACATACACCCATTCGACATGTAATTACAAGTTTACTTCTCCACTTTTAAGGGCACAAATTACTTCAGTCACATCGCTCATACCTTACAACATCCTCCCAAAATTAGTGTGAAGAATGATGTTTGCACCATTTCCTGTCACACCAGCTTTAAATTCAGCGATGTATATAGCATCTGATCTACATTCTGTTTCTCAAAATAATAAAAATCCTGCTTTCATAATGTATCACTTTCCCCTGTTTAAATTCTCAGTTTGCTGATGTCGTGTTAGCCTGAAACATATTACTACTACTACTATGATGACCTATCAGTCCTATATAGCATGGAGGTCTTGCACAGTAGCAGAGGTGGACAATTCAGGTCCAGAAAGTAAAAATCCAAACCAGGATTTCATTTCAACCAACCAGTTGAGTACTCTGTGACTATGACTCTTTATACTCAACTAGCTGGTCGAAACAAAATCCTGGTTTGGATTTTTACTTTCTGGACCTGAAATGTCCACCTCTGCACAGTAGTCCAGGCCCATATGGACCTCCCATGCCAACGAGCCGGGCACTCACTCCATGCCCTGGGCGGTCTGCCGGGCAATGTCGATGAGCTTGATCATCTCAAACTTGGTCTCGATGATGTGCAGGTGGTGGTAGAGGCTGGAGCCCTCGCACCACTGCGTGACGATGGCCAGCTGGGGCTTGGTGGTGTAGCCCATGAAGAGCAGAATGTTGACATGCCGCGTTTTCCTGGGGGGGGGGGGGGGGGGGGGGAGAGGGGGCTTTTCAGTGAGCAGCACGGCAGCGTGTAGAAAGGAGAGCAGAGCATCGAGCACGCGAGCTAATGCAGGACTGCGGATTTGCTCTGCTGGGATTACGGAGCACTTTCTGTCCTGTGATTTCCCTCGATGGCAATGATCCAGTGGATGAGGGAGGGAGGAAAAGAGGACTAACTGTAACATTAACAAATTGTTCATTTCCACCTGAAGAAGCGTTAATCAGCTAACAGTCTCGGCTCCCCATCCCCCGCCTCCTCGAACCCAGCCTCCCTGACGCCAGGCCCCCGGCTACGGCACCGGAATCCGGCCCCTCTGTGAAAAAGCATCGGCCTTCTCGCCCAGAGTTTGCCAGGAGACAAGCCTTCCAAACCATTCATGGAATGAGCCTGTGTTTTACTTTCTCCTCTTGCACTTTTTCATCACCTTTGATTGGAACAAAAAGCCGCCAATAATACTGAGCACAGCCCACTGCTCATGGACTTAAAGCTCTTTTTGTCTGTCTGCCCAGGGCACATGTTTGCGGCGCAGTGAATGGGCGCTCTATGTGCAGAGAGGGGAAGGGGACTCACTCTAATTAGTATGCTGAGGGACAGGTACGCATCACTGCGGGGATGGATCACGGGTCCTAAACACGCAATAGACATGGCAAATATATCTGCTGTCTGTAAACGCAACCAAAACCAAAGCCAAAGCGTTTCTTTGGGGGACTTCGTGCTCGCGAATGAAAAATGATGATTGAAATGTGCAGTTATTGTTGTTGTTTGGTCTTGGATTCTTGTGTCAATTACCTATGGTGTCATAGGAGTACCATGAAAAAGAATAAATCTGTAAAAGAATAAGGAAATAAATGTTGAAATAAAAGGAAAAGAAATTTTAAATAAAGGAAAAATTTAAATACTTTTCTTTATTGCTTTTAATTTTAGCGTATTGCTTCATAATGCCAATATTGCTCGTCGTTTAACCGTACTGATTTTACTTTTACCATATTGCCTTTACTAAAGGGACAAGCTGTCAATTAACTTGCTTGGGGCACGCTTAAATCCCTGCCCAGGCTGAGTAGTACACATGAATGCTGTTTTGGCAGAATCCGTGTATTATTCGTTCATTCCTTTTCGACGGAGACACTTTAGAGACATGGAGGGGGGAAAAACCCTTTGGTAAAACTTTCCATTACCATTAATAACTGCACCCTATCCATTTAAAGTACAAAAATACATTTTATTTATGGAGTAATAAGTATGAACATAATACAATCGTGTCCTGTAAAGTGTGGGACAATGCACACCAAGTAACTTATTAACATATTAGGTATATTGAAATCGATCGTCCTGTACTTTGCCTTGCGGTAGCCTGTCGGCTTCTGGCTAGCTACCTACAGTATAAGGCTAATGCTGTGTCCACAGAAAACATGATGGGATAAAAAAGTAATTTTCTTTCAATGATAAATATAGACTCACCAAAGCTTGTGATAAACTAACAAAAACAAGCAGCGAAACTACAATAAGCTATATTTTATGTGCAGTATTCTATGTCAATAAAATTCAGTAAATAGCGACGCTGTCCGCGTTATTACCTTATATTCATGTAATAAATATACAAACGTCAATTAGTTGGTAATCTGCCTGAGACGAAGAAATCGGTTTTAATGATCACCCGCATATTATGCTCAGTTTCACCCAAACACAATATCAGGTGTACTATAAGCGGCCTCCACTGTCAGTCGCTTGGTTAGCAAGATATTTGTTGGTTATTGGGGGACCGATAACAATCAAAGCGGGGTATAGACTTTTATTTATGCTTTATTTATTACTTATAGGACCCGTCACATATGTTCATGATTCTTACTAGATCTGGCCAGCAGATGGATCTATCGCTTTCCACAGAATAAAAAAACAACGTAATGTGATCCCATTAATAAGCGCTGGCAAGTTTTATATTAGGCTCAATTATATTGGTTATAAATCGAATTTTCCAATGCAGAAATATGGAGACAACTGCCTCCAACGAAGTACAATCGAGCCGAGTTCCTGCGGTGTGAACATGAAAAAGATTCCAGAAAAAGATTCAGATTCCAGAAAAAGACGCTCCTGTCTGAAAGTGCCTTTAGTAAAATGTGCCCACGTTTCAACGTATTGTGTGATGGTATTAATAAAACGTGACCGCGATTTAACTAAAACGATTCCCATTTTTGATTTGCACAAAATAGGTTACCCGATGATGGGACGCGACCTACCCCCCCGTCATTCCCTATCCCTGCTGCAGGTGATGACATCAGTGGCAGTAGAAAAGACGTTGAAAGCAGGATTCACGTGTCCTGGAATTGGCTACTCAGTTTGGGCAGGAAGGCGTGTCTAAAGATAGTTGATTGACAGCTTGTCCCTTTATTAAAAGTAGTACTGCAAAACTGAAAGTCATATGGCAAAACAAAAGCAATACGGTGAAATTAAAAGCGATAAAGAACATTAATTTGATTATTCTTATATTTTAAATATTTTTTCCAAATTATTTGATTTTTATTTGTATTTATTTCACTTTCTTATTCAACAGTTATTTCCTTATTCTTTTACAGATTTTTTTCTTTTTATGGCACTTCTATTACCACAGAATAACCATAAACGTAGTGAGATTTTAAAATGCTTTTGTGCAGTTCATTACCCACTCAATTACGGGCTCGTGTTGTTTCTTAAAAATAGCTAATTGCAGGTTTAGTCCACATGTTAGTCCACATGTGAATGTCTCTGCTGTTAAGCTCTGGTTTACAGCAAAATTGAAAAAGCACGACACACCCGTTTTTTTCAGCACTGCCACAACAGTCCAAACCCCATGCTGGACTTTTCCTGTCCATAAACGTGAGCATCAGTAATACCGCACCGACGGCGGCAGTGGGAGGATTACAACCGGAGCACTTAGTCTGATAAGGTAACCCTGCTCATTGCCTACCAGATGAAAAACTGCTCCAATTTGCTAAAACAAACGGGCAAACGATTATGTCCATTTGGCAGACACTAATGCACCTCCCGGTTACATGAAAAGCAGTCCTCGTTCCGGGCCGCTGACTCTATATTTTACAGCTCCCCCAAAACATACTGAGTGTCAGCATAAATAAGAGTCAGATTAAGTTCAGGGGAATTAAACTGCAGATTGTAATGGATTTTTAAGGCTGGAAATGCTTCAATATACTACTCACACTGGAAAACAAAATACGTTTTTTTTTTTTATCTGACAACACAAATTCGTGTTGTTGTATGCATTTAAAAGATATTAACACTGCATGGCGTGTGACAACTCAAAATATCAAGGATTTTTTTTGCAATGCAGTAAAACAGTAATGGCACCCCAGTGCCCTCTAGCGGGGGGCGAAGCTTCAGCATTAAATATAAACCCCATACTAGCTGCACTACAGACGTAAAGAGCAAAAGGAAACTTTGGCGAAGCTGTGCGGCGTCTCCCAGTAAAAAAACTGTTAGTGTATAAAGGATATATATTCGTTACAGTTTACCTGATTACAGCATCAACTGATGGATGTCTTAAGCTACAGCTTCCAGAGCTCTCCCCGCAATGTGAGGCGTGTTAACTTCCCGCACTCCAAATACTTTAACTTTGCACTTAGCTGCTCTAAAAACCGTACCCGCAGCAGAGTGACATGCTGCGCTTAAGGTAGACCCAGAGCACCACCACTTGGACCTGGATAAGAGGACCACCATTTCCGTAACAATCTTCTAAGTGATAATACTACAAAAATTTGAGTTCACTCATCAAACACTGACGTATGAGTAATGGGGGCGGGGCTGCAAGTCACGTGTTCCAGTATCAAACTCAAACAGAGGCTAACGAAACTATTTATTTTATTTGCTGCTGATTGGGTAATACCTCCGACACACCTACCAAATGAGAGAGAATGTATCACGCCGTTTTGAGGAAGTATGTCCTCCAACCCTGGCACAAAATGTCGCACACCGTTTTCAGATGTACCGTATTTTCCGGCGTATAAGACGAC
>JAODKE010000001.1:29825706-29836411 GCA_026779605.1 Mormyrus hasselquistii | reverse complement strand
TAATAATAATGATAATAAAAAAGATTTGATATTTAATACTATTGTTCAAATCATCGGCATGTTTGACACCCCTGCGTTTGACGTTCATTGGCGTGGGAAGCGGCGCTTCTAGCGCAAAACCGCTACCGAAGAGACTACGAAAGCTGCGCCGGTAAAATAGAAGCGTCCCGTCAGGTTGTACATCGTAACTTAAAGTTTTGGCAATCCGTCCGGGTCCGTATGGGACAGCTTCTGGGTCCGGACCTCGACCGCGGTCCGTCTGTTAGTGACCGCTTATCTATTTGTATAATTAATAACTCTAGAAAGATTTCGCTGATTTTGCTCAAATATAATGGTAATGATTACTTAATCGGTACTAATCAGTGCATGAGCATTAAACTAAGAAAGCTTATCGCATATGGGAGTTAACATGAGTGATAAAATAGCACTGGGTTAAATCTTGCAACGTGATTATTGCACGTGCGTACATCGCGATGACGATGCTGAAACGATATATCGTGCAGCCCTAGTGCAAAGCAAATCCAAGTCACTTCAAAGGCACCATTTCCAACAGGAACATGCTGAAAGTTCATAGAATGATGGGATTGATTAATCATGTCTAAATGAGGACCGATTGGATGCAATCCTGAATCCTGTAACAGTATAGCATCTTTTTTGGGCCTGAAAAGAAAGTTCATCTGAAGACCATGAAACCACATGAACAAAGCACATGGCGCTCTCCGAATGAGGTTTCTGAAGTCACCCTTGACCACATCAAACATGGAGCTTCGGAAAGATGTTATTCTGGCCTACAAGGAAATATTTTGGAAATTCCAAGCGGACTACCCAAGGGAACTGCACAGAGATGTCAGCACCATATCGCTCCTCTGATCCCAGATGTCTCTCACGTGCACAGCCACTCCTGATCTAACATTTTAAAACCTGTGTATCTCTACTCAGGCTCCCCCCATTTATATTGCTGGGTTTTATACCGGAACTTGATTGCATGAGATTTTGTGAATCCCTGCACCGACCCCAGTTCTCTGTATGCCCACAGTCACTCGAGGCATTCTTCCTGCATTCTGGCCACGTTGCCCTCAGTGTCATAGCGATAACAAGCTCCCTGCGTGTATAATGCATTTCCTCCACTGCCTGGTCGCATACTCTCAGGTTCTTCATCAGACGATCCCCTCAAATTTTTAATGCCATTAATTTAACCGTTTTAGTCAAAGGTGAATACTATTAATATGAACGAAAAGCGGAACAGGCTCGCCTCTCAGAGTGGAATATACTCACATAGAGCGTGTCTGCAGTGGAATCGTGCCACAGTGTATAACGCCAAGCCCGGTGATGTATTTCAGCGCATCTCTGTTGCAGGCGACCAGATTAATGCGATGGGTGGCACGGCAGGCAGCCGCAGGCATGCAGCGTGGAAGCATGCAGATTGCGACCCGGAGCCCCTGCCAAATCCCGTTCTGGGCGACTGAGAGGCAGCTTTTCTGTCCCTTTATGGTTATTTAATTAAATGCTAAATTCCCCCTCGTCTGATACCATCAGGACATAATGGTCCGCTTTAGGCCACATTAGCTCCCAGTGGTAGATAATGAAAATGCCTCCATCACTGTTTATTCTCACTGCGGCTTTCCGAAAGCATACCAACAATTACCGGGACGTCTGCGCAGGCCTGCGCTCACAGACATACCCATGCTGATGCGACGGCATAAACTTAATGGGCGGCTAAATATTGGCATCTTGTTAGCATCGATAACACTAGCATTGGCAGGGCAGTAAGGGAGGAACGGGCAAACACCTGCCGCCCAGCACAGCACAGCCTAACAAGACCCGGACGACCCTGTGCTGTTCTGAGGACTACCTGAGCGGTGCTGCTCCTGAGGGGGCATGGCTGGGTCTACTTCTGAGCCAGAGGAACACCGGGGGCCGTCTCGGGGGGCGGCGGTTGGAGACACCGCCATTTGAAGACTGAGCGAGGGAACGACGGCTGCTCAATCCGAGATGCCGGGTGAAGCCAAGCAGACCGTGTGCAAGGACAGATATGACATTCTTTTTAACCTACAGACCGGGTTAGCGCTGAAGTTATAACAACAAAGAACCTCTATCTGTCTACCTATCTCACCTTCAGAAGCATCAAACGGCGTGTGGCGACTTAACGGGAAGCCTTGATGTACCATAGTGTTTATCGGATTTATCTTTGGTATTTCAGTGGGGGATCCTGGGCTGTTAGATTCTCCGGGTTCCTCTCCGGAGGGGGTGTCTTGTCTGAGTGTGCCACGGCTCCCTCATATCTGGCTCGGCACCACAGCAGATGGTCCAGATGCCCGTCACTGTGCGACGGCACTCCATGCTCCCCTCCCCATCCACAGAAGCCCAAAGTCACAATCATGACGTATCTAGAAAGCTTCTGCATCGATGCAAAGCATTCCAGTTGATTCCCTGGGAGGCTCGAGGCTGTCGCAGCAGAGAAGGGGACCTGGATGTTATTATCGGTTTTGCAAGCTGCTCAGCTGGCTGCAAAAATGGGGCCCTTTAAAGTAATGGAGGAGAAAAGACTGGTGGGTTTAGTATTTCAGGCAGGTGGGGAAACCTTTGTATGCAATTCCTGCATTATTTAGGAATATATCCAATGGAATTTCCCAAAGTCTGTTTTGAATGAAGCATCTTTTAAAAAATTTAGATCAGGCACCTGAAAGTAGAGCCTTCTCCAGTCCATCAGATCGTGGTCATGCCGTGAAGGAAGAGATAAACAGCACACCCCAGGCTCCGTCTGCAGCTGTATATGGGGTAATGAGAGGAGACGCCCGGCTCATTAGTGATTCGGGGGTGGTCGCTCTAACGGCGGGACAGAGGGAGCTGAGAGTTTGTGTCTCTGAGGCGGATCCTCACCAGAAAGACAGAAGTGGGTCACGACTCAGATCACGAAAGGGAAGCTTCATGGATTTGCTTTCAGTGTCCCGAGTGTGAAAATGCAGGTCAGCAAGGTCGAGGTCCTCGCGGTTCAAGGCGGGTTGGGTCTCCAAGGCAGAGATTTGACCGGGGGGAGCAGCCCACTGTGTCAAGATGGTACTGTGATACACCGGCCTGCCCTGAGGGTGCTCCAGCACCACCGGGCTCTGTGGGTGATGCCCTCTGGGGCTCCTCCGCATTCCGCCCTGCCGTGTTACCGTGACGATCTCCTCAGACTCCTGCTGCAGAGTCATTAAGGTCCTGTGTCGTTTGGCTTCACCCCTGCCTATCCTCAGGGTTTGAGCAGTTTGATCCAGAGTAGCGTCCTTATGGTCTGAACAGGAGACTTAGCAGAGAATTATGGCCCTGACTTATCAATGCTAAGTGCAAAAGAACTGCATTCTTAAATTAGCTATGCTAAATGTGATAGGACTGGAATCTTGGTTAGCTTTGCTAAAAGTAACAGAAATGGAGTCTTGGTTTAGCTATACTAAATATAATCCAACTGGAGTTTTGGTGTAGCTATGTTAAATGTAAAAGAACTGGAGTTGTAGTTTAGCTATGCTAGTGTTAAATTTAATCAAATGTAATCATCGTGCAAATAGATTACAGAAGTGCAACAAAATTTAGTAGCAGCCTCTGTAATTGACAAAAATTACATGCATAGGCCTATATACATACATAATGCAAATCAAACATAAAGTAAATACTTATACAAATACCTATAAACATATATATGAGGCATATGACTTATATGAGAGATTGAGTATTGCACAGTTGATGCAAAGTGCAGTATAGTGAAAAGTTCAGTCGGTCACAGCTGCATCAGTGTTTAAGGGCTAAGGGGGTGAGGTAATGCCCTGAGTGGTGGGTGTGCCTAGCGATGCCGGGTGGAGTTCAGCATGGTAACAGCTCTGGGGTGGAAGCTGTTCCTGAGTGGTCATGTCTGGTCCTGTATCATTTAACTGATGGCAAAACATCTAACAGAGCACATCCGGGGTGAGTTTGGGCAGAGGTGATCTTGAGGGCCCTTCAGAGGCAAAGGTTGTTGTACATTTCCTCAGTGTCTGCCAGTCGTAGATCAATGACATGTTCAGCTGCCTTGACAAAGCATTGCAGGGCTTTCCGGTCTGTGGCGGAACAACTGGAGTACCAGGCGGTGTGGTGCACTGAGGGAAATTCACTAGGAGTTACTGTGGCAGATGGGCTCCCCTCAGACCCCCCAGGAAATAAAGGTGCTGTTATGCTTTGTTGACCAGAGAGGATGAATTCTCAGACCATGAGAGGCCCTAGGTGATGTTCATACCGAATTCGGAGACTCTATCTGCTTGTCCATTTATGTGGAGATGTGGCTTGCAGCTGAATTTTGTAAAATCTATCATTAGTTCCTTGGTTTCCTTGGTGTTGAGAGCCATGCTGTTTGCTAAGCACCTTCCTTACACTTTCTGTAGCTTTCCTACTGTATATGCAGTCTTATCCTTATTAGAGATCAGCTCTATCACAATTGTGTCATCTGCATTTGATGATGGTGACTCAGGGCAAGGTGGGATCGCAGTCATGAATGAATAGTGCATAGAGCATTACCTAATACACACTGAGCCCTAATCTTCTGCATACACTTATCCAGTGTAGTGTTGCGGTTAGAACTGTAATCTATAAGTTATATTTATCTATGTTACAATGATGCCTATAGAAATCTATGCCAAATCCAATACCTACAGACATCTACTCCTTAATGTTTGTTATAGGTGATGCCTTCACAAACCCTTGTATCACGTTTGTATTGAATGTACCCTAAGGAGACATTTCTGCATAACGAATGAAATGAAACAGGATCAACGCTCTGTTGTAGCTTGAAAAAAAAATGCCGCTGCAGCTTCAGCACCTGAAGCATTCCGCGGATAAACTCAGGATGACACCAGTGATTCAGAGAGGTGACTCGTCGCTTGTTTGAGATCTTACCCCCCCCCCCCCCACCGCCCCAATGATGCTGTGCTTCATCAGTGGTTTTTAATGTCCTCATTACAGAAACTTGCAATTAGGCGCCTGTGTATTTAACAATTACCCAGCGATACTCTGGACCCGCCTGGCTCCACAGACGCCGGTCTTTGCTTGGTTCCTCCGTTGCCCCGATCGCTCAGCTATATGGATGGAAGTGGCACCATGAAAGAGTAAATCTGTGAAGCAATGTCCTATAAATAGGCAGTATCCCAGAGTCGGTAGAGGGGCATCGGCGTGGTCTGAGTCAGGTTGGGAATCCCCCACGGCACGTTTGTGCATAAAACCAGCCGTGGCCCTCAGAGGCAGCAGTCAAACACACAGAGATCACGCTGCGTGACTCAGTGTCAGTGCTTAACTGTCTGAGCTCCTACAGCGGCTTGGCTGTGGCCCTGCCTCCTGGAGAGCAGCCTCTCAAGGGACCTTCTGCAGAAGGTGATGGGGAGGGGCTGGCTAGGGGCGGGGTTGCCGCAAGCAGGGGATTCACGGCTGCCGCTCTGACTTTTTTCAGTAGGATGGTGCAGCCAGGCAGTGTCACTGGAGGGACAGTATAAAAACAAAGTGGGACATGTGCCAGCAGCGGGGAACACATAGGAGGGAGTGGGGAGCAAAACATCCAGAACTTCCTCCATTTTGTCTGACAGCTCAGGGGCATAATGGGGACAGGTAGCACTGAGAGTTTCCCACTGTGGGCGGGACTTGTGTATTCTGCTCCTCATTGGCTTCTTTTTTTTTAGCTCCCATTGGGCCAAATGGACAGTGATTGGCAGTGATAATCCCACCCACCATGGACTTCATAGCGCATGGGCTGTCACACCCCAAACAGCAGATTTTATCATCGTGTGTCACTTCTTAGTCAATGAGCTTAATTGTAGCATTGGGGTATTATTGAAGCCTGGCCAGCAGTTAGCCTTCTCCTAGGAAATGAACGCTGGCTGGAATGGCCTGTTCAGGTGCACATCTGCACATCTCTGCTCCTCCAGCTATAGGCTAAGGGAAGAGAACTCCTCCTGTGTCCTGTTGAGGTGTAGCAGTAGGCGAGTGAAGACGTTCGGCAGATGGAGGGCAGTGATTAACAGCTGATTAACAGCTTCATGCTGTAAACATCATCTTGAACATTCCACACGGAACACTTCATACTAAGCACTCTACATTGAACACTTCATAATGAACACCCTACACTGAACAATTTATACTCTGTGCTGAACACTTCATACTGAACACTCCACACTGAATGAATGAATGGATGTATTCATTCATAAATGCTGAATACACCACACTCAGCGCTTCACATTGAAACCAAATGCTGAACACTCAATCATGATCTTCGCACACTGAACACTTCATTCCAAGTACTCAACACTGAATGCTCCACATTGACTTTCTTGTGCTGAACACTCCAAACTGCATCGCCTGCATTAATCATACCAACCTGACTATCCACCCTACCTGTGACTCCATCTCATGTCTTTTTCAGGCCGGATTTTAAAATATGCATGATGCATTACATGCAGCCTGTCAGCGCAGGCCTGGAGTAACATCAGACCCGTTTGCATCGATATTCTCAAACTGGGTGTTGTGTGGTTGATTGTGTAGCGCAAGCTGTAGTCATGTCACAGAGACCTTCACACTCATGCTGGCTGAAATAGCTTTTTCCTAAATCGTACATGAAGCCCCAGAAACTAAGGTGGGTGTATTAGGAAGTAATCTCAATCATACTAATAGAACCGTCTTTGAAAATAGTTGTTGTAAATGTACTTTAAAGTGTCTGACACATTTATAAATATTTAAGTGTGAAGCCGGAGTTTCCTGGGGCCTGAATGTGTTACACATGCATGAAATTCACAGCCCGATATAACCTGGACTGACTCTGTGGGTTTGAAATATATTTAAAGTGTTTGGAGATTCTTTCCGCGATGGGATGGATGCTGAGGTCCGGACTTAAAGGGCCGTGGGCAGTGTGCCGCCCCCCCACCAGCCAATGCCGATAATGAATTCATCAGAGGCTTTATTTGGATAGTTAAGTTTGCTCATCCTGCTGGGACTGCAAGGGCGCAGTTTGAGGGTTGCTGCCCTGCCGCCTTGAATGTGTATTCTGCCATTGGATCTTCCCATCCTCATTTCACTCACCTGTTCCACTTTACCTCGACGTGATGTTTCAGCAGTGAAGCGGCCACTCATTTAAATACCCTTTTTATCGAAGAATCGGAGCTACGGTGGGCCGAAGAATGATGACCTCATTCCATGGAAAAAGCGGCAGACAAGCAAGACAGGCAATACTTTCCATGGGGGGGGGCTGTCCTTGACACATAGGGAAAAGTGGAAGATAGGATGGTTTATTTTTACATACCATAGAGCTCGCACATGCATCTGAAAAAAGTCTGTTTTTTTTTTCTTTCTTCAAAGCAAAATGCACCATGTGACAGTGCAGGAGGACGCTCTATTTACAGAGAGGGTGGGATCACAACAGGAGAACTGAAGATCCCTAACTATTTGGAGCTTTGCCTCCTGCTGCTTCACTTGGCTGCTTAAATAAGTCTTTGGGGGTTCTAGGTGTTCTAGAACATCACTTTTTATCCCTGGTCCTGGATGAGATTGTTTCAGCAGGTTTTCGCTCTACTGGACCTCAAAATTAAGTGTCCCTGTTTGAGCTAATGATTGAGTAAATCACATCATTCGAATCACAATAAATCAAAACATTTTTAGCAAAATTTTTTGTATTTTGGAACATGCCTGTGGCAGCTACATGTGCCATTAATTATTTTATATTATGAAACTAACATAAAGAGTAAATTGCAGCTGAATTTAATCAGCTTTTTATTGTTCAAGGGCTAAAATTAATTAGAAAAAAATATATAAACTGTACTATTCATTTTAGAGGCAAAATAAGCTTTTAAGACAATGCTTTCTTCCGTCTTATTTATTACTGGCTTCCCTGGACCATCAGAAAGCCCATTAAACTAAAAGTTCTAGAGTTCTGCAATAGTGTGATTTGCGGTTGCAATTGTGGGATTATTTCAATTAGCAGCTCAGTCATGGTTAATGAATCCAGGGCTGAGCTGGAGCCCGAAAGCCAGTGAAAACAGCTGAAAAAAGTCCCCCCCCCCCGGCCAGAGACAGCGTGCTGTCAGCCAAAGTGGAGTCCGGCCCTGCTGCACCCCCTCATTCCGTCATGGAGACTCAGTGGCACGGATTCGGGGGCGGGGGGACTTTGGTTATGGCCTGCATCTGCGTGTCCTCAGCGGACGCCTATAAATGTCACAGCCGGATCGGTGGTGAGCTGTCTGCCTCGTCCTGTGAACTGGGCCGCCTGGCAGGATCGCAAACTCCCCCCGTAGGCGTGTGTGCATTTCAGGCAATGCTGGTGGGGGGGGCTCCATGCCCAGAAATGGATGACGAGCTCATATCTCAGCCCCAGTCCGTTTTTCCGATGCCAGATCTACTAGGAAAACTCCAAACGCCACTTTTTATTTGTGGATTACACCGGGAACAGAGAACAGAGCATTGCACGAACAGAGTTTGCTTTCTGAGATGTGACCACCTTAAACATGCATCCAACCTCTGCACCGCTCCACTGTAGGGTCATGTTCCATATGAGCACATGTCCAGTGTAAATGGAGGTGAGGCCATAGGACCACTGGCCCCAGTTGAAAGCGGATTGGCCTACGGAGTTCCCTCTCCACAGTAATTCACCAATTCTAAACATATTATTAGATGATGAGGTTGGCCTTTCTGTATGAATTATTGCTCCCCACTAAGGTTCTCGGTCTCGGGGCATATATTCCCACATTGGCCATGAATGACAAATCATCAGCATCACCCTAACAAGCCAGTAACCGTAGTATGGTAGGACTGCAAGTGCAGGGGCTGAAGGGACAGCAGTCAAGGGTCTATTGAATCTGCTACACCCCCTCAGACACCCTCAATACAGCTTTAACTTTCTGGCCGCCAACATATTCAGAGGTGAGAAGAAAAAATGGCATCTTCAAAAAATTGAGCATTAAGTTTAAGGCAGAAATCCGAATTTCCCAATTGTTGGAAGTCCTTACAAACATCGGAGCCACGGCTGCTGCCTCCAGCAATCGGCTGGGATCAATGTGACGTGCGGCTTCAGAGGGACGACTCCAGTCCTTAGAAACGGGAATTGTCAACCTTCCAGTGGGTCTCGGGGGCTGCCAGTTGCAAGCTTGCAGGAGGCGGCTTCCTGAACAGGGGCTGCGGTTAGTGCACGGAGGCCACACGCCCCTCTCGCCTGGCAGGTCTCATCTAGTGGTGAGTAATGCACTCGGGGCCTCCTGCTGCCGTAAGCTCAGCGGTTCACCTCACAAAACGCGGCCCGCTGTCTTTACAGCCGACGATTCCCAGTAGGATGCCGGGTTTCGGCCCAGTTGCTCTGCATGGGTATTCCCGCCAAACTTTAGGCCTCCGACAAGAACTATGGCGGAAGTGGCTCAAATGGCTTGCCCTTCTGACCTCAGACCTGGACCTGCTCCAGCTCAGCATTAGTTGCCAAGATGATTATGTAACAGTGCCCCACTGAAGCAGGCGAGGTGCTGCCAGTGATAGATATACACAACGATCTGGCATTGATCTCATGCGTGGGCTGATAATGGGCTGGGTCTGGTTGAGCTTAGGCGTCGCAATGATGTGACAGACTAAATGACGTGACCCTGCAATGACACCAAGGACAGAAGACCTTCCTTATCCAATGAAAGTTCAGGATTCCTCAAGGAGAGGTACAAATAAGACCAAAAGAGCCATAGTTCCCAACTCCCTAGATTAAAAAAAAATAGGATTCTGCCCAGTGTCATACTGATTTGAGTTCTGCAGTGGTAGTCCAGTGCTGACTCTGAACTGGATACACAGTTTGCTGTTACTACAAGTTAGATACAAGGCATGAACAGGCAAGGCTGGACAAAAAAATCCAAGCAGTTTAAGTACAAAAAAGGGAATTAGACTAAGAAAAGCCAATCAACTAATTCCCTGAGCTAGATCACCACATGCCAAGAGAGCCAGGTCTTCTGCCTGTGACATACACATTTCCTAGATGAAAGACAAGGTTACTAGGCTTGGGCTACGGGCAGGCAGGGATCTCCCTGGTCGAGACGACCTGCAGAGGACTCTGCTGTGTTGGGAGGACTCAAAACAGCATCATAACAACCTAAGGCTAACCAAGTAGAGGGTCTGAGTAACCAACAAGACAAACCTACTCATCTGGCCAAGCAAGTGACACCAAGAAGTCAAGCTAAGCAAGACACTGCACTTTGATTAGCTCAGGACCCCAGACAGTGATCCAAACAGGAGCAGACAGTGAGCTGCAGTGGCTGGTGGTTTATATAGCCAGTGGAGCTCGTTAACTGCCAGAGCTTCCTGGTGTTGTCAATTTGCGTTCCCTCCTGGAACGTACAGCTCTGGTAGAGAGTTCCACCTGGTCCCTGGACAGTGTTGCAATATTTATACTATTGAAATGTCAATGGGCATTTTACTTTCCCACTGTAGAAGGGGAATTGTTGGTTTTGCAACTATCATTGGAATTAAATGGGGAAGATGGTGATGCAGGAGGTAGTGCTAGTGTTTGGCAACCGGAGGGTTGCAGGTTCGAGCCCTGATTCCTCCTGATCCCATCAAAGTGTCCTTGCGCAAGACACTGAACCCCTAATTGCTCCCGATGAGCAGGTTGGCACCTTGCATGGCAGCCTCCGCCACCGGTGTGTGGATGGGTGAATGTGAGGCATATGTTGTAAAGCGCTATATAAATGCAGTCCAT